>JAWWEE010000062.1:2387298-2403369 GCA_035221455.1 Xenops minutus
CCCTGTCCAGCCTGGCCTTGGACACTTCCAGGGATCCAGGGGCAGCCACAGCTTCTCTGGGCACCCTGTGCCAGGGCTTCACTACCCTCACAGGGAGGAATTTCTATCCAATATCCTATCTGGCAGCCTTTCCCTCTTATGCTGGCACTACAAAGTCCCTCTCCAGCTCTCCTGGAGCCCCTTTAGGCACTGGAAGGGGCTCTCAGGTTTCCCTGGATCCTTCTTCTCCAGGTAAACCCTACCAGCTCTCCCAGCCTGGCTCCAGAGCAGAGGGGCTTCAGCCCTTAGAGCATCTCCATGGCTTCCTCTGGGCTTGCTCTGGCAGATCCACATCCTTTTTGTGTTAAGGACCCATTCCACAGGGCTCGTGACTCCTTCCCCAAAAATCCTCTGACTCCCACCTTCCCACGCTGCTGGGCTAGGCGGGATGAGCAGGATTGATCCATTTGGGGTGTTCCCACCTCTTGCATTCGTGTATATCATGACTGGCCTGTTGGGACATCTCTGGTTTTACTCCTAATTTGTCTGAGCATGTGCTCAGGAATGATTTATTTGGGGGATTATTCCTAGAAAAGAGTTGTTCTTTCACCCTGCTATTCCAGAAAGCCACAGGCACCTCAAATCCCCAATTATTTTGCAGTTTATATTCAGCAGGCATTGCCACAGCAAAATACAGACACTGGGATTTCTCTCCCACTGCCTCTAAGTGTCCAGCCTTTGCAATCATACGTAGGGTTTTGGAATGCCAGGGAGAAATCTTCTCTTCCCTTGGGGCAAGATACAACTCAAAAGCACAGCCCAAAAGCAGCATCGAGGTTAGGAAGGTGAAAAAACCACCCCAGTATTTTCCAGTCTGATTTTTAAGGATTAAACTCCTGCTGAAGGTTTGGGATTGACAATACTGGGAGCCCCTTCCACGGGTTTGCATGGAATTAGTTAATATGGATTTACAGAAGGCGAGCTTGGAGCAGATCTCTTTGAAAACTTTAACTTGCAGAAGTTAAAGGGAAAAATAACAGACCAGTAGGGAATAAAACCGGCATCATCAGACCCTTTCTAGTGGAGCAACACAGCTTGAACTGGACTAATGAGCCTGAGAGTTTAAAAAAAAAATAAAATATATATATATCTATATATCTTGCCTTTGTAGCTTTGAAGTATTGGCAGTTGGAGATCTGTGGGCTTTGGCTCGGCTGCAAACACACGTGATGCTCACTATTTACTCCGAGTTTACTCCATCACTGCACGAGGCTCCTGTCCCTTCGTGACACTGTCCAGTGCTCAGAAGTGACATTAAGTGGCTGCAAAGTTTTTCCTGGGGATATCCATGACCTGGGTGTTGGGAGAAGGGTTTTCTCCTCGCCCTAATGCTGAGTCAGCTCCATGCAGGAATTTGAATCAGGAATTGGAAAACTGGGATTCTCGTTTTGAGGTGGAAAGGTCTTTAACTGCAGATAAAAGAAATTAAGAAGTGAAGTAACAAGCTGAAATCCGACTATCCAAGATGCATAATTCCAGGCATTGTCCTTGTAGGGTGTGAACTCACAATTCCCTCCCTCGTTCCTCTCCTGCCTAAATGCTCCGAGGGAGTTTTCAGGCGATTTACGGCTGACTTAGGAGATCAATCTCTCACGGCAGATGGGAGGGAACTCATTTTGGGGGTTTTGAAGCAAACACACTTAAATCTTCTTTTCCCGGCTGAGCTGCTTGTCTTGGAATGACAAGCGGGATGATGGCTGGGAGCTCTTCCCTCCTTCTGCTGTGGGTCCCAGGGATGTTCCTGCCCTGCTCCTGCCTCTCCAAACTGGGTGGCTTCACTGAGGGGGGCAGCTGTTGGAGAGACCTGGCATGGGAAGGGGTACAGGCTCTTCACCACGAGGGTAACACAAAATTATCCATAAAATTTATCCACTAGAGCTGAGAGACAACCTGCCCGTGGGGGTCCAGTCCCAACAGCAGGGCTGTCACTTCTCTGTCTCTCTTGGACAGCTTTCCATCCTTTTTTTTTGATGACCTGGAGTGAAGTTACCTGCAATTGTCATGGAAACAAGCTTGGATGCAGGACCAGGTGGTAGCAGGAGGCACAGAGCCATCTGCCCCTCCCCTGCCTCTGGTTTCCCCCCGTTTTCCCTGCCAGTGCCTCTGCCAGGCTCTCACAAACTGGCTTTCCAAGGAAGGATGCTCAGCATGAGCTGAAAGCAGTGGGTTGTTCCTAAAGTCAGCAGGAGATTCCAGCTTTCTGATGGCCTTTGTGTTGCCTGAATTCATAGTAGGTGATTGCACCACTCCAAAATCCCTCTGTCCCAGGCCTGAGGGGGATTTCTGAGCAAGTGGAAGATGTCAGAAAAAAACCCATCAAAAAGATGGAAGTATCCATATCAAATTGTACCTGAGGCTGAAATCCTCTGCTCTGATGATGTTACAGGAGGAGAATTGAAGTGAAACGCTCAGAGTTTATTGGAGAGACGAGAATCAACAATTTTACCTTTTTATTCCTTTGGGTTTCGTGCCATTTGCTCAGGTTTGGGGTTTGCTTATTGACAAGTGGGATAAAAAGGCAGGATCTGTGGATAACCATTCCTGCCTCACAGTCAGCCCTCTTGGGAGTCATAAAGGTGCTCCGTGCCTCAGTTTCCCCTCCCAGCTCCTCCTTCCAAACCTCCTCCTTGGCATTGACACCCCCTGAGCCGTGCAGGATGGCACTGGAGCGCAGCCCGAGAGGGAGGGAACAATTTGGAAGCTGGAAGAGTTCGGAAATAACTTTTTCTCCGTGCCCAAATTCCCGATAGAGCCGAAAGCGCTTCGGAAAGGTCCCAGATGCTCGCAGGGAAGAGGGTTGCTCAGCCAAGCGGGACGGAGAGGCTCATGATACAGCGATGCTGTGCCGGAGAACGACAGCCTTGTCACGCTGACTTATGATGGATGAGGAAAAAACCCATTTCTCATCGGTGGGGGGAGGATGTGAAGTGTAAAGAAGGATGCACCAGGAGGCTCCGGGCGATTCATCTTGTGTCGGGCGTGCTCCCGGAGTCGGCAGAGTCGAGAGAAGAGAGAGTGTGTTGGCAAAGCCAAAAGGCATAAAAAAAAAAAACAAAAAAGAAGAGGGGGGAAAAAAAAAAAGGAGGTGTCGGGGAGAAAATTCATTATGTGAAGGATAATCGCAGAGGGAAATATCAAAATGTCAGTGGCACCCCAGATAGGGGAGAGGAGAAAATGAATTGAGGGCATTTGTCACCTGCCTAACCAGGCGTGGATCCAGCGGAGTGGCTGGGATGGGAAGCATTAAGGGGGAGGGAGCGGGACAGAAGGAGAGCTGGATTCCTTGGAGTGGAGGAATTTTGCCTTGCAGGAAGGATCTGCTCAGAGCCACGGTTGCCACTTTGCTGGGGTTTTTTCATGCAAGTTAAAAAAATATAAAAAATCACCACATGCCTCCTCCCCGGGACCTGCTCTTCACCTCTTGGGAATTTAAAATCTCAGGGACATTTTCTAATCTCAAAAGGTGGTGCCTCTGTGCTGAACTCCCAGCTTGGCCACTGGTTCTGGTGCCATTAAAGTGCTGTGGAGGCCCAGTAGCCACAGCAGGGAGTGGAGGGGGCAAATATTTGCCCAGCTGGAATCAGCCTGGCCACATTCTGCACTTCATCCCTATCACAAAGAGGAGCAGTTTCCAGCCCAGCAGCTGAGCTCCCTTCTGGACTTCAGTCTGAAAGAAAGCTGAGAGCAAGCCCTGCCAGAAGAGGAAACCTTGCTATTCTCCCTGGCTGGGGTTTTTAGGGTGGTTTAGTGTTTTGTGCCATCCTAGAGGGAATTTGCATGCCCTGCGGGAGCTAGGAAAGGGTCTGCCCTCCAGGAGGGCTCCCAATTCCTTGTTTTCTATTGGGTAAATCTAAAAAGGAGTTTTGCTTTGAGAAATCTCTTGGGTCAGGTGGCAGCAGTAAAAAGCTGGGGCATTTAGGAACGATTGAGCCATTTATTTCTGAGTGTCACCAAACCCGCTGCTTTTGGCTCCGTATCCAGGGAGAAGTTTTAATAGCTGGAGCCCCAGGGTTCGGGATAACAGTGGGGGCTTGACACCAAATAAAAATCCCCTCTTAAAGAAATCAGGTTAATTTACTGTGTGAAATGAAGCAACTTAAACTGCTCCCAAACAGACAATATATTGTACTTTTGTAGTGGGAGTGGAAAGATTATCAGAAGCCTTGGCAGTAGCTTGTTGGTCTCCTGCCCGTGCTGCTCCCAGGGTTCTGATGGATGCTCCATGCCTTTCTTCCTCCCTGGAAAACCCTTCCTCATCCAGGGGATGCAGAAACCTCAGAGATGGGAGTGCTCAGCATCTCTGAGCTGCTCTCCAATGGGCTCTGCAGCATCCAGGGAGCTGCTGGGTCCATCCTGGGGGCTTCTGGACGTGATTCTGCCTGTGCCTAAAGCCACATCCATGCTGAGGTGTGGGAAGAGGTTGCAGACCCTCCCTACCAGAGTTCCTGTGTGATGTGTTGGGGTGATCAGGGAGGAGACCCCTGCACTGAGCTGCTTCAAACCCAGCAGGGACCCAGCAAGGTCTTAAAGGTCTCCTCCAAACCTAAGTCCATGATTTTAGGAAGCAAAGGAGCGTTGGGGAAAGCTTTGGGTGAGAGGCATCAGCTTCTCTGCCGTAAAATAATTCAGGCCCCACTCTGCTCTCAAAAAACTGCTGTGTCTGGACCTGCACCTCATTTTTCCCGTTTTCCCAAGGCTTTTTCCACCTGATTGAGCTGAAGCTCCTCCACCTCGTGTCCTTCAGCAGAGATAAGCCCCAAATGACTTTCCCTATCGATCCTCACCGTGAACACCGTGGGGAACCAGAGGTGTAAGTGCCACTTTCTGTCCGCTAAGTGAGACTTTGCTTAGCAAACCTTGAAAGGAAAAAAACACAAATCTCCTGCACAGCCAGAGACCCCCTTCCCCTTCCCGCCCCAGGAAACCTGGTACAACTTGAAACCGATTAATAATACACAAAGGGATGATGTGGCTGGGCAAAGAGCGGCGCTTTCCTCGCCTACCTTGTGTTCTGCTTTTATTAAGCTGCGATCTAAAGCGAAGGAGAGGGAGTGATTTTATAGCCTGCAGCGTCTTGTTTGCAGATTATTTTCCAAAGATGCTCGGTAGAATATCAATTGCCTGCAATGAGACATCCTGGCAGGTGCTGCCTTCCACAGAGGAGGCTGCACGGGTTGGCACAGCCCCTCCTGGCATCCCTGTGCTGATCCCACGGTGGAATATGGGCTGACATGGGATGGGGAGAGGGGCTGGAAGCACAGGGGGACTGAAGCAAAGCCCCTCTGCCTGTGCTATTCCATCTCCACCCCCTAAATGCAGAGGTTTCAGGGGGAGCCCAGATGTTCAGCCCTGCACGCCCAGGTTTTGGTGGCATCGCTCATTAACGTTTGCAGGCTGCAGTTTGGATGGGGGACAAGGGAACAGCCCGTGTGTCAGATGGCAGAGAAGGGCAAAAAGGAAGGAAAACTGGGAGGGGAACCAAGGGAGTGCAGTGACTTTCCCAAAGTCCCTCTGCAGTGCTTGGGGTTGGAGCCAGGCTGCTCCCTCCACCCCCCTGACCAGACTTCTGGGCTCTGCTTCTCCAAATAAAAGCATCTTTTCTCCCCCTTGTAAAGAAGGATCGAGGACAGCTCAGGGTGATTGGCATCTTTCCTCATGGCTGTGGCAAAAGCAGCTGAATTCCTATGAATGTGCAACATGGGAAAAAAAAAAAAAGGAGGGGAAAAGAAGCTAAGCAGGGGTTTGGCTTTAGGAAAGAAATCCTTTCTGGCTCTTTGTGATGCCCTGAGCCCTCCACGATCCCTTGGAGCAGCCAGGGGAGGGTGCAGACACATTCCTGCCATCAGGCAGAAGCTTCCCCAGAGCCACAAAGCCCAATCAGCAGGAGAGGAACAATCGAGGCGCCGGCGGTCTCGGAGCTCTTCAGCTGATGAAGAAGAGCAGGCTCTGGACAAATGTGGAATAAGAAATGAGCCTCTGAGGAGGAACACCTAGTGACCTAGCTCGGGAAAGGAGGGAAAAAGTTCTCCTCTATCACTTGTGTGTCTTTTCAGAGCATCTTTAATCATATCCCACGTCATCTTCATCAGAGGGAAGGTGGTAATCAAGGCAGCTGCCTGGGGATGATGCTGTGTCTTTGTGCTGCCGAGACTGTTCTTTTCGGGGTAGTCAGGAGAGCAGCTCTGGAGTGTGGGAGTGCTTTTGGGAGGTATTTGGCTTTTCATTTTTTTATTGTAGCCACTTAGGAGTTGGCTCACATTGTGCTAAGGACAGGGATTGAGATGCTCTTGCCCAGGGAGGTAACGAAAGACAAATGCAATGTAGTCTCTTATTTATTCTTTTTCCTTCTGCCTTCTCTCTTTGTAGTGGTAAAATGATAGAATTTCATGCAGTCAATTGAGGCTATTGAGTTGTTTTGCCACTAAAGTTCTGGAGCATTGACTGTATAGATTCACAGTGTCCCCTCACAATAACATCCCTTTTAACAACATGCTATCAAGGGAGAGCTGTGCAGGCTTTAAAAGGTTTTCCAGGATTATATTTCTCTCTCTCTCTCTCTCCTGGCTGCACTGAAAGCAAACCTGAGACAGGTTTCAAGAGAAGCAGGAGGCCCCAAACCATGGCCATGAGGGAATTGCTTGTGCCTCTGTCCTGCTTTATGGCAAGACACCAAATCCCAGATTTTCTTGGGGTTGGGGACACATGGGAAGCTCGGTTCCTCCCTGCTGGGTGCATCAATCCAGCTCTTGGCTCCTCCAGGAGTTACTGGGAGATAGCTAATGCTTTGTACTTAAAATAAAGGAATAGATAAAAGGAATGCAAACCCAAGGTTGAGAGGAAAGCAAACATCTGAAAACCCCTATTTTCTCTGAATCCCTCTGTGTGTGCTCACCCTCGTTTTCTCTTAGCTCTGCTCTGCTGCCCAAAGGAGAGACCTTTGCTGGAATTGAGCAGCAGAGGGACGTGCCAGGTCCTGAGTTCCTGGGTGAAATCCCATCGTGGTCCCTCTCAGCTGTGATTCAGTGCTGCTGTTGGTCTTTGCTCTCCCTAGGCAGTAAAAATGAGGTTTTCCTTCCAAAGAGGAGCGTGCCTTTGCTGTGCATGCCCTGGTGTGGTCCTTGTGGCTGTCACTGCTCTAGGGGCAGCTGGAGGGTTCCAGGAGGGGCTGGGACTGCTGGACAGACCAGTCCAAGTGAGAGGAGCTGCAGCTCAGAAAGGGCTTAGGAAGCATCAGCCAGGGGGAGGCTCAGCCCCCTGGGCTGCCTGTGGTGCTCAGAGGGGCAAATCAGAGTCACACAATGGTTTGGGGTGAAAGGGACCTTAAAGCCCGTCTCATTCCACCCCTGAGCCGTGGGCAGGGACACCTTCCACTAAACCAGAGCTCCACAGATCCCTTGGGAAGCTCCATGTCCTTGCCTGCTGCGGGAGCATCTCAAACCTCCCAGCAGCCCATCCATAATGCAGGTCTCCCCAGGAGTCCTTGCTGCAATATCCCTGCTGCTGCTCAGGCTGGGGCTGGGATTTATGAAACTCAGCTTTCCGAATTCCAGCCTGTTTTCACCTTCACTCCTCGCTTTCCTGGCTCTTCGGTGTGTGCTCTTTTAATAACTGTAACCCATCTGATAATGTTGTTATAAATTAATGATCTGTTTACAACCTTAACTCTGTTTTAATGAAGACTTTTTTTGTTGAGGAAAATAAAAGCTGCTGTAATTATACCTTGTAACTGCGGGGTTTTATAGCTGGTGAACTCATCCAACAAGCAATTTCGATTAGTTTATCCAGGCAAATATTCTAGTGTTGATTTCATACATATAAAAAAACACACACAGCTATTTCCATGAGCAGCAGAAATAATTATTCCTGGATCCCTGTGCCTGTGTCTCGAGAGCAAACTCATGTGAGATTTTCTGATGCTTAAAAGAAGTTGAATTCACAGCCCTGCCTTTCTCTGGGTAAAAGCATTAATAATATCTTTCATCTGACTAGTTCCCTATTTCCCCCAAACTTGTATCTTGGAGATAAATGTGTCCTTCCATCAGCTTTTATTGAAATGGGTTGTAAGGTTTAGAAAGCACTGGAGATGTGGAAAGGAAACAGCCGGGCAGGCACTGCCGGTGTGTGAGGCTCATTTCCTCAGGAAACCAGGCTGAAAACACTTGAGGTGCCATTAAAAAGTTGGAGCTGTCGTTTCAGGGGAAAGCTTCAGAGAGACTTGGAAGCTGTTTTCCAAGTGGGTAATTCAGCCTGTGTTTCCCAAAGTGCTCAGCTTGGATTGCTGGACAAATTCCTGCATTGCTCAGGAGCTCAACTTGTTGAGCACATTGGAAAATTTCCCTGTTTCTTTTCTCCATGGAGCCGGATCCACTGGGTCCTTCTGGAGATGTTGGCCATTATAACATGTTGGTACCTTCATTTTGTTTTACTGGAGGCTCCCAGATGTCCTGAGATTCACCAACAACCCTTTGCTTTCCCCCAGCTCAGGTTGGACTGGATTGCCAGAACCTTTATGGCAAGGGAAAACATGAAGAGCAAAGGGGTTGGGAGCAAATGGACTGGGATTTGGGACACCTTGATTTTCAGGATTACAGAGGGGATTGCAGCTGGGGGCATCTCATGTTAGGTGTCCAGGAACGTCCATGGGATTGGGAATATCAGGTCAGCCTTCCATGCTGGTGTCTGAGGATTGTGATCCCCCCATCTCAGGAGGCTTCATTCTCCTGTCTCTGAGCCACCACTTCTTCTGTCCACCTGGAAAGCTCCCCCTAAGGAATTGCTCCTTCCTCCCAGCCCATCACAGGATGGGTTGGAAAGGACTTCAAAACTCATCCCATTCCACACCCTGCCATGGGAAGGGACACTTTCCACTAGCCCAGGTTGCTCCAAGCCCCATCCAACCTGGCCTTGGACACTCCCAGGGATCCAGGGACAGCCACAGCTTCTCTCCCCAACCTGTGCCAGGGCTTGCCCACCCTCCCAGTCCCTGGGAATTTGCAAGATTCCTGGATGTCTTGGAACAGTCCCATCCACACTGAACTCTGGGATTGTTTTGCCCATCCTTTCTTAGGGCATCATGTCCCAGCCCTCCTTGTTCCCAGCTCTCCTGTTCCTTCACCCCTCCATGCTGCTGTTTTCCATGGATCTTCCTTCTCCCTGTCCTGGCTGGAGCCTCTCATCTTCTGAGCTTTCTGCTTGGGTTGGATGTGCAGGTTTAAAAATAACCAGCAGTGGGCATGAAATAAGAAGGAAATAGGAATTCTGGCTAATGAGGGCACTGGGAATCAGTGCCACTCTGTGCCCACAGTCACTTCAGTTCACACCTGGCATAAAACCTGCCTCAGGAACAGCCTTTGCCATCCTGGGCGTGGAACCTGCCTGGTGTTTCCCTGTGGGTCTCCTCCTCATATTCATAGCATGGAAAAAATGAATTTCCTGGAGGTTTTCCTGATTTTCCTTGCACTTTTTTCCTTCCAGTAGGATCCTGCTGTGGATTCCCCACATCACCATGGTATCAGTAACAATATTAGGATTTTTTTTTCCCTTGGGGGTGTCTGACAAGGACCCTGGAGCAGGGACAAGCTCTCCCTGGCCTCGACACGTGGAGCTGCATCCCTGCCCTGCAATCAATTCCTCTATTTCCAGCCCCTGTTACAACAACAAAAAGTTGTACCAAAAGCATTTCCCGCCCCTGAAAATCCATTACGGTCCCTGTCACCAACCTTTTCTCTCGGTTGCTTTTTAAAAATCTACTTTTTTTTTTCTTTTGCTGGGTTCAGTGGGGATGTTTTCCCATCCTGATTACAAGGAGTTATCGGAGAAATCCTTTGCCAAGTGTCAGCCCACAGCCACCTGAGGCAGCTGGAGTAGGAGTTATCAGTGTTTGAACAGGTATGAAACAGACTCCTGGCCACAGACTGGGGTGATGTCCTTCCTTGTGTCCTTGTGACAGGCAGGAGGGATCCTCTAATTAAAGATTCTGAGGAATTGGGGCTTGGATGTGAGTCTGGCCAGCCCCAGGAACTCCAGTTCTCCGTGTGTGGAATGAGGTCCCCAGATGCTGTGCCTGGGGAAGCTCCCCCTGCTCTGAGCTGCCAAAGCTGCTTTGAGATCCAGCACCACATTTTAAAATTCCTTCTTCCTCTTTCCTAAGCGCAGAGCTGCGGGCAGTGTTTTTCGATCACTTCATTCCACTTATTTATTTATTATTTTATTTCAACTCCCAAGTGATGCCGAGATCTGAACCTTGGGGACAGGAGAAGGGGGGACATCGTGAGAAACCCCTGCCTTAATTTTCTACATACCTTTTCTTCCTCCACCAAGAATCTGCATAAAGCTCCTGCACGTATCATTTATTCATCCCTATTTCAGCACGAGAGGCTCTGCCTTGTGATGGAGATGTCATTTGCAAAATAATAAGGTCCCGCTTGCTGCAAGAAGAGCACCCCCGCTCTTCCCCCACGAGGTCATTGCCTCCAAATTATAAATCTTTTTAACCATTACCTCGTGGGTATCCATGAGCACAGCTCTCAGATTAATTCCAGGCCTGCTGCCTTGTCGTCTGCTTTGCTTTTTTTAATTTTTTTTGGTTGCCTTGCACATAAACCACCCTGCTCTCGAGTGTCGGATCTTTATTCCTAATTGGGTCGCATCAGAGGATCTTTGCCTTCAGCTGCCGAGGTTCCTGCCTTGTGCAGGGACGTAAGTCACAGATATCATCAGATAATTAAGCTGGTATTAGGTGTTGGAAGTGGTGTTTCCCTGTTTGATCCCTTCCCGTGCCTTACATGGAATGCAACCACCTGGCAAAGCCGGTTTGCTGAGGGGGGAGGGGGAGGCATCTGTAAAAAATAGGCTTTATTTTTATTTATGGGGTCTTTCCTGCAGCAGATCACTATGTAAATGATGAGGGAGGGTGGGACACCAGAGTTTTGGTGTGAAAAAGGCTTTTTTTATGGCCTCTGGCCATGCCATCCAACAGGACATGATGCAGAAGGGTGCCCAGGGATGCAGCACTGGCTTCATAGCCCTTGTCCCCAACACAAACCCCACAGACACAACCCTTGCCTTTAATTTGGCTCATCCCAGAGCCAAGGGATCTGTGCTGTCCCAGCAATGAACCTCTCCCTATATATGGGACATCTTCCATTGCCCTCTTCCCTAAACTTTGGATTTATCCTCTTCGTCTGCCCCAAACCCACCTGAGGCTCCACCAGCTGCATCCCAAGAGCTGCTCACGTGGCCACTCTTAGGGGAGGATGGAATTATTAATGCCCCAAGGTGTAATTATACATCTTAAGCCTTGCTCAGCCTCTGCCAACACCTTTCCAGAGGAGGAAGGAGGGGTTTCAGGGAGACACCTTGCTGTTTAATAAATAAAAGAAGAGATTCATAAAGTGTCTGGCAAGCACATTCCTCACATAGAAATGTTACGGAATAACACGGGATGAATAATAGAAAAGGTTATTGAAAAATTCATAATTTCCAAGCGCCACTGAAGGCCAGGCTTCCATGCCGTTTATTTGCCTGTAGAAAAGTGATTAAAATATATATTATTGTCCTGTCTATAGGAAAATGTATTATTAAGTGGATACTAGCATGACATTTGAAAAATCCATTTCATTCCATTTAGTGGCGGGCGGTGGGAGGGGAAGGGGGGTCTTTCTCCTGCGTTTGTGGAGGGAGGTTTTAGTCAGGTCTTCAGAAAACCAGGGAAAACACAAAGAGGGGGAGGGTTTAATTACAGCCCCTTTTGCCTCCCAGCGGTGCCATTCGCTCTCCATTTTCGTGCCTTTTGCCTTAAAAATGAAATGAGATTCCTGCACCTTTATTTATTGCTTTAATTGCCAAGAAGGGGAAGTGAGGATGGACGATGGGTTTGCTCAGGGTGGGGAACTGGGGGTTTCCTCCCTGAACCACACGTGTTGTGATGGGTGGGAGGTTCTGCCACGGGTTTGGGTGGTTTTCAGAGGTTCTCATGATGTTGACCTGGACATCGGATCACCCTCCATGGCCTGGAAGTAGAGGGACTGTCCTGCCTCCAGGTTGTGCTGGTGACATCCAGGTTGTCACACTGGACTCATCACTTTTGGGTGCTTTGCAGTCGTTTTATAAACCTGAGTCCATGCACAGGCCATGCTTGCAGACCTGTCCTGAGTGTTGGCTTGGGAAGCTGGAGGATTTGGAGGTATTTTGGGGATGCTGAGTGCATTTCTTGGGCTTGATCCTTCTCCTAATCCATCCAGGCCCCTTTGTGCAGAGAGGGGTGAGAAATCATGCCAAGAAACTTTTCTTGACAAAATGCCAGGATTTTGATCAACAGAATAGAAAATAGCTCTGAGTTATCCCTTGGATAAGTTGGTGAGTGGGCTTTTTGGGCATGGGTGGGGTGCAGAGGTCTCTGGGCAGACCACATCAACCCAGAGGGTGAACTTGTATTGCATCCTGCAGAACTCTATGGAAAAAAACACCTTTCCATAGGCAAAAGATGCCATCCAACAGACCAGTTTGGGATATTTGATTCTTTTCTCCTATGTGAGATGGGCATTTTGGGTAGGAAAGTTGTGTCATGCATAGCCAGAAGCACCTTCTGTACCTACTGGATTTATCTGGGGACTAAAAGGCAAGAACTCTCCCCTCTGCTCCGTTTGTGTCGAGGGGGATGTGTCATTCCACATTAGCCTGGATCCACCCTCCAGAAGAGAGGTGGAAGCTTTTCTCCCCCCCCTTCCAAGCCTTAGATCTCGAGCAGAGTCTATATTTGCTGCGTTAATGACTCGGAGCCAATCTCCAGCTCCTCTTCAGTTTTATTCATAGATCCCATCTGGGACTGTCGGAAATAGAAAGGCAAAACCTGCAAAGAAGCCATGTGGCAGGAGAGGACATGAGGCAAGAGCTGCTTCTAAAAAGAAAACAAGGGTTGGGATTGACTTAAAACTATTCCTCAGTCTGGAAGGGTTTGCCATGTATCCCCAATTACAACAAATTAGAAGACAAAGCTGCTGGGTTTATGGCTTTAATGAAATGTTTTGATTTTGAGGGAGCATTTAAAATTGAGCAGGGCCTCCAGCATCTCCAAAAAGCAGCTCTGATCGTGTCGGGAGATACCTTCATCCATCCTTCCCTTGCGTGGAAAGGCTCAGACCCTGCCTCTCAAATTAAATAACTTAAAATACATAAACCGAAGTGTGTCTGAGATGCAGAGGTGTTCATTGTGTAAAGCTCTTTAAATCTGCATGGCAAATCAGGCTGGGAGGACAGGAATATAGAGATCTCACTGCAGAGGAGAACTTAATGTACCCAGAAGCCACTGATAGACTGCCTGATATCCCGAGTCACGGCCGGATGGGCAGCCTCTTCCTCTCCTGCCTGGAAAAGAGATCTCTGAGTAGGAATAGAGGCTGTGCCCCCCAAAAAATGGCAATATTTGGTGTTGGGGAGGGGGCTGCACCTCGATGTTCACCTTGGAATTGTGAAGGATTAGGGGGAAAGGAGTGTGGGCGACGTGGTCAGCGTGGAAAATGCCTGGCCACAACTTTTGCAATCAGCAATCTCCCCTTGCTTATTTATTTTTCTCTTCTCCCCCACCCTGCCTTACAACATCCCCCCCCTTTCTTCCTCTGCCTCTCCCTGCCCAGCCCCAATACCCATCTTGGAGGATCTAAATTAAAATCTGTTATCATTTCCCGGATAATCCCCTTTGATGCCCTGAATGCAGCAGAATCTGTCCTGCTTCAACCTTGCATGTAAGTGCTGATAGCTTTTGAACAGCTAAATGGCTTTGTATATCTCATACAAATGTCTGTCTCATCCAGGAGCTGGCAAGCCCCGTGCAGACGGCTGGGGAAGCTTTATGAGTTACAAGTGGAATTACTTTGGAGAGATGCTAAGGAGGCCAAACCTTTCAGAACACGTTCCCTTGGCATCTTCTGTCTGGCAGGGACGGGACTTGCATTGTCTTAACCTCTCAGAGCTGCTAATTGGTGTCGTGGTGCTGATGCAGTTTGTCCTCGGGGTTTTCCTGCCTCCAGCTCACTGTGCCAGCCTGGATCTGCCCCTTGGAGCTTGGCTGGGGATGTCAGTTTGCCCCAGTCCAGGCTCCTTGTGAGCTCTGGGTTGAGGAGAGCTTGTGCACAGACTTTATTCATATATTTTATGCAGAGCCAAGGGTGAAATGAGTGGTTTGGGTTGAAAGGGACCTTAAAGATCATCTCATTCCAACCACCCTGTCAGGACAGGGACACCTTGAACCAGACCAGGTTGCACAGAGTTGGTTTGTGCATCTCTACCCAACCTGGCTCCTGGTACAGTCGCTGCCCCTGGCTCAGCTCCTGGTGTTCCCCAAGCAGAGCTGCTGTTTGATGTTTGGCCACTTGTCCCTTTCCATCCTGGCTTTTCCCATTAGCCATGGGGCCATGGAAGCTCTGCCAGACTCCTCTGCCTGCTCTGGGGGTCTGTGTTGTGGCCAGGGAGAAGGTGAGGGATGTCTCCACCCTTAAACCAGCAAGTCTCAACACCACTCCTTGTGCTGCCATCCTTGCACAGGGACACAGAGCCTTGCAGAGGGGAACATTCCCAAGGGAATGAATTCCAAACTGGCTGGTGTTGGCAGGTGAGCAGGTCTTGGTACATCCCATGTCCATCACCTGCTTGTTGGGACTTAACCCCAGCTGGCAACTCTCCCCCAGCCCAAGCCAGTGCTGTGCTGTGAAATGCAGAGTGCAGCACAAAGCTAATTGCCTGTCAAAAATAAAAGCCTCTCCATCCCAGAGAACAACCAGGAATCGCTGTAGCTGATGATGTCTTCGTGCCCCCTCCAAGGACCCGGGGAGATCTATGGGTGTCTGGGGAATACAGGGAGAAAAAAATTCCTCAGGAAGATCTTAATAGTTTGGTAATGGCCCGATGGCATGAGCTGATGTGGCAGGACACAGCTGTGACTGGGAAGCATCTTCCCAGCTCTGCAGGATATAAAACCACAGCCCCCTGCTTGGGGAGGAAAAAGCCCAGAGGAGAGAGGATTAAAGGGAAGCAGCCAAAGGGAAATAGAGGCAGAAAAAATAATAATTAAAAAAAAAAGAATAAACCCTTTTTAGTTGCAGTCAGTTCTCTCCCATCACTGCCTTGCTGCTCCTCTCTGGTGCAGAGCTGGGTCATGATGGGTCCACATCCCTTGGTTCAGTTGTGGGAGCATCAGTGGTGGGTGAGGAGCTGCTGGGGGTGCAGGAAAGGAGATGCTGTATTTCTGCACATCACCAGCCGTGTGTTCAGCTCAGGGAAGAGGACACAGCACAGCCAGCACCAGCTGCATTCATCCCTCAAAGCTGCCTGTTGTGCAGGAATTCATCTGCCAAATCGGCCGGAGAGATGGCAAAGAGCAGCGGAGTGGACTTAACCTCCCACCTCTGCTTGTGCTTCCTCGACAAAAAATCCCCAAACAAACTGCTCCTGCTGAGCAGGGACTTTATCTGAACCAAGGGGAAAGCTGCTGGCTCAGGGCAGGCAGCCCTGGCTGCTCTGAGTGTCCCCCTGGAAAGGGGGTTTCATCCCTGCTTGCTCCTTCTCTCTCTCCAAAGGCTTGGAAATCTCCCAGCTGTGCCAGAGGGAGCTTCCCCTGGCAGGGAAACCCAAAGGTTAAGGTGCCACGGCCAGTGGGAAGCTCCTGGAGCTGGGGCAGGAGGCGGGAGGTGACCTTGCAGTGTCAGATGGAGCTGTTCCCTGAGCCGTGGCACAGGGCTGGCACGGGATGTGGCTCTGGATGGCACTGCTCTGCCTTCCTTCTCAGAGATGATGGAGATGATTTCCCCCTTTGGACAGATGCTCGTGGCTGGGGACAGCAGCTGGTGCTCTGGGTGCCTGCGGGCAGAGCAGGGCTGGATGCAGCCCATCCCTCTGGGGTGGCAGAGCCGTGGGCACGGTGCCCACCTTGCCCCATGACGAGGGCCAGATGTGTGTCCCTGTGGCTGGCTGACAAGGGCCAGATGTGTGTCCCTGTGGCTGGCTGATAAGGGCCAGATGTGTGTCCCTGTGGCTGGC
>JAWWEE010000062.1:2403469-2435368 GCA_035221455.1 Xenops minutus
GGCTGGCTGGCAAGGGCCAGATGTGCATCCCTGTGGCTGGCTGGCAAGGGCCAGATGTGTGTCCCTGTGGCTGGCTGATAAGGGCCAGATGTGTGTCCCTGTGGCTGGCTGGCAAGGGCCAGATGTGCATCCCTGTGGCTGGCTGGCAAGGGCCAGATGTGTGTCCCTGTGGCTGGCTGATAAGGGCCAGATGTGTGTCCCTGTGGCTGGCTGGCAAGGGCCAGATGTGCATCCCTGTGGCTGGCTGGCAAGGGCCAGATGTGTGTCCCTGTGGCTGGCTGGCAAGGGCCAGATGTGTGTCCCTGTGGCTGGCTGTCAAGGGCCAGATGTGTGTCCCTGTGGCTGGCTGATAAGGGCCAGATGTGTGTCCCTGTGGCTGGCTGGCAAGGGTCAGATGTGTGTCCCTGTGGCTGGTGACTGCTCCAGCAGTGGCTTCTGCCAGGGATGCTCCAGGTGCCCGTGGCAAGGTCGGCTCTTCCCAGGGCTCTGCCTGCCTTTCTCCCCTCCTCAGAGCTGGGATCTTGCCAGGGAAAAACGCAGTGGTTGATTATTTTGAGGCTTTGGGGTCAAAGCTGGTCCCTGTTGTGATGGTGCAGGACCTTCCTGGGGCTGTGGGGATGCTGAGGGCAGAGACCTGAAGCTTGAAGCCCAAAATGAGCAGCATTTTGGGGGCTGATGCTGTCGGGCACTGGTGTGATGAGCTGCTTCCATCCTCTATACCCCCAGGGGTAGGAGCTCCTTCCCACTGATCCCTCTGCTTTCCCCGCTGGTTTTTCCCTGTGCTGAACCCAGTGGAAAAGCAAAAAATGGAATCACCCCCCTTAATGAACTCAGCATTAATCGGTTGTGTCAAATCCTTGTGCTAACAAGCTGAGGAAATCAAACAGGCCTCCCCGGGGAGAGCCGGGGAGTCAACACTCATCCATTAAAATGGTAATTTTGTATTTTTCACCGAGGCATTTGTCGCCTCTTGCCCTTGTGCTCTCGTTAGTGCTTTGGCCTTTAAATTACAGTGGGTTTTTTATTTTATTTTATTTTTTTTTAAAACCCAACTAAACCACCAAACCAGCCTTCTTCCCTTCCTCCTCCTCCTCATCCTGGGAATGCTGAGCTGCGTTCAGGGCATCACCTTTACACCTGGGTCATTATTTTGGCTTCAGTAATGGCAAGAAAGCACTTGTTGCTTCCAAAAGAACTCCTTTTCTCCCAGGAATTCAAAAAACTGACCCCACCACCCTCCAAAAATAATATTACTTTTGAGCTTTTTGCTTGAATCCAAGTAATTTCAGGTCACCCTGTTGTTCATGGGGCTGCTAATAGTTTCTTGCTTGGGAGGTTTCTGGGAAATCATGGAGATATTTGCCAATCCCAAGGGATTTTGTGGATGTTTGAACACAGGAGGTGGGGGCTGGCAGCTGTTTGCTTCTCTCCTGGTTTGAAAAAGTTAGTGGGAGTGAGGTTTTATTAGGCCAGAGAAGGTGGACAAATGCAGCTTCCCTTCATCAGAGCCCTGTCAGGTGTGGATTTCCAGCAAAAAAAAGCTGCTTTTTCCATCTGCCTCAGCTGCTGCAGTGACAGACATCACCTCTCCCCACAAACCTCGTGCTTCATCCCCACCGTGGTGTCAAAATTACTGGGTGTGCAGCAGAAAAACGAGGAGTTCCTGGAATGCAGCATCTCCAGAGCAACCCAGAGAGGAGGAGCACGCAGGAATCACAGGGCACAAGGAAAGGCACTTTCCTGCCCAAAGTGCCTCAGTTTCCCCTATAGCAAAGCAACAACAGGAAAATATCCTTCCTGCTGGGATCACTCCCCTCTGAGCAACCCAGGCTAGTGCAAGGTGTCCCTGCCTATGGATGAGATGAGCTGTAAGATCCCTTCCATCCCAAACCATTCCATGATGCTCTGTGCATATGGAAAATGCCACGGGAGGCACAGATTGCTGTCGTGCCAGTGATGCTGAAAGCAGACATGGTTTTAAATCGAGGGAACACTTGCTCGCTGTGAAACAGCCACGAGGGTTTGGGTTGGGATTTGTTCGCCTTTTGCAGCCTGGATAAGCCTGCAGTGGAGGTTCTGCTTCCTGCAGCTGGACTGGCCCATCCCTTGGCTTTGCTGGAGCAGGAGGGGGCTGTGTTGAACTCGCAGCATTGTGAGACAGGGGCTCTCTCTCATCTTTCACTCACCAGCAATTAATACACCCTAACGACGTGTCAGGCAGCGCAGGGATGCGAGCGTTTCCCTGCGGATCCAGCCACGTGCAATCCAATGAATAATCATGCCCGTCCTCCTCTCCCCATGTGGAAATATTCCAATAAATAAATAAAACAAATGACATTTTTTCATTTCATTAGGGTTTTTTTTTCTTTTTTTTCCCCCTCCCTTTCTATTTTTCATCAAAGCTCTCCCTCTGGTGAGCAATTTCCAGGCAGCGTGGCAGGAGTGGCTCAGAGGAGAGAGGATCTGTCGTGGTTGATGTGTTTTTCATCATCTCATTGTCCCATTTTCTGGGATGGAGGGGAACTGGTATTGCCCTCCCCGTGGTGCTTTCTGCTTGCTCACTGCTCCCCATGTTCTCCTGGAGCTGGTACCCATGAAGTACAATTGGAAGGGCTGGATTTTACTTAATTTGGTGTTAAATTAGTGCTGGGCACTGGGTGTCAGTGGCGTGGCTGTAAAAGGAGCCAAGGAGGGCTGTGTGTGTGTGTGCACAGCAGCAATGCCATGGACATTCCACAGGGCTGTGGAATCAGGATTAATGGCTCCAGCATCCTTCAAGCAAACTGTATCTCAGAGCGCTTTGTGGAGTGAAATGACACAGGCCGGTGGGTAATATATGGTGTAAAGCGCTGGAAAACAGCAGCACAAAGATATGGCAGGGGGAATAAATTAAAGCCTTCCGTCAGAAAGCCAATAATGGGGAAAGGGGGAGTGGAGAGGTGGAAACAAGGGACAGGATATTTATTTGCAGCTGAGCTATGAAAGCAGTGGAGAATCAATGAGTAGAACATACAGCACTTCATGCGTAGCACCAATATATACACAGCCCTGGCCAGATTTTGGGGGGGCTGGAGGGGCCCAATTCCAAAGGGATGTGCACGGGATCCTGTGCTGAGGTTTTTCCCCTTGCAGGTGGGTTTTTGTTTGGTTTGGTTTTTCCAGAGGTGTTGAGAGCTTCCAATAGGTCTCCTTAAGTTGTCTCAAGCTGTTCCCACCTCTCCAGGGTCAATCTTACCTGCTTTCATCCAGCACCTGCCCTGAACCTCATGGAGAAAACTGGATTTTGCCTCACTCCACCCCCAAACCTCCTAAAGGAGGGTGATCTCACGTAGCAAGCCGGGAATGGGATGTTAAATGGGAATTTTTACACCATGACTGAGACAGCAGCATAGCTGCATTGACTCCTTGAAGCCTAATTCACTTGGGAAGGCAAGGAATGAGCACTCCATCCCCTGCAAGGATGCTGTCAGTTTTCATTTGTGATTTATTCAAGGTCATAGAGTGGAGTGGGACGATGCAGCATCTTTTCCAGGCCTGTTCTTGTCGAGGAGGGATGAGAGGCAGAGCAAGGGGGGTGCGGGGAGGGGATGAGGATCCCTCGAGTGCCTTGTTTGACAAGTTTGCAAACCAAGGAGGGGCTTTTCAGGCATCCTCATGTCCCTGGCTGTGCCAGGGAATGTGTCTCGTGCTCCCTGGCTCCCCTCACCCCCTCTGATAAGGTAATGAGATGCAAGTCTTTGGTGTGTTTGACAAGCTGGTGTCCTACAGCGCCGGAGCCGGGAGTGCTCAGAGGCTGGGAGAGGAGATTAATTAATGCTAAAAGACACAGTTTGATGTGGCAATGAAATTTCGATTATAATAATCTCTAATTATCTTGTAGCACAAGTGCCTTGGCTCTCCCAGGTGTCTTCCCCAGTTTGAAATTGTTATTTGTCAGCATCAAAGAGAGAGAGGAGCTGGTGCAGGGGGTGCACGTGTGGTCCCTTGGGATGGGGAGCCTGACCTCTGCCAGGGATATCCCTCACTGGGAATGTCTGTCTCCTTCCATGGATCCCACCAGTGCCTGCTGTCCCAAATCAGAGCAAAACAGGGGATGTTGGGGGTCTTCAGTGCACTTTCCACGGGGTGTAAGAGCCCAGGGAGGCAATCTGAGGTCTGTGCAGATGTTTTGTGGCACTTCCACTTTGCCTTTCGTTCAAACACCTGGTCCCTTATGCCTCTTTTTTTTTTTTCCTGATGGTTTTGACTCAGAATCGACTCGTTCCCAGGGACAACTTTGGTCTTGACAAAACGACACTTCACCCAGGCAAGTCATTTCCTTCAGCTGCTTTACTGCCTCTCCTCCAGGCTGAACCAGCTTTAAAATCCTCCTCCTCCTCTCCCATCAACCTGAGCCCTTCTATTCCCAACATCTTCAACTGTGACCTGTCCCTTCCCAGAGGGATGGGATGGCCTTTTGAGAGGTTCCTGTGAGTGGGGCTGGACAGTCACGCTCCGTGCACTGAATAGCAGATGGACACACTGGCATCTCTGGGAGCAGGAATAATTGGCTGCTCTGCTCCTGAGGGTTGAAGGGGGGGTCTGTGCTTCTCTGAATCGTGGTTATCTACTTAAAATAGTCTCAGGAGAGGAAACATCTTGGGTTTGAAGTCGCTGCCCCCAGGGCGTGCTCGCCATAGAGATGCTCGGTTTATCCGGTGCTTTTGGGGGCTGCAGGCAGGAGACATCCCTTCAGCCACCAGCAGCTTCCCCCAGCCCTGCTAATCCCAGGGGAGATTTCCTCTCTCCCAGGAGCTGCAGCAGGAGAGGGGAAGGTGGGGATGCATTCCTGAGCCCAGGCTGGGAAGGGGTCCAGCAGGTTGCTGGCTGTGACCTGTTGCGTGTCGGTCAGAGCATTGCTGTAAGATACAAAAGACTGGGGGGAAGGCACTTTACCCAAAGCCTTTGCCATTCTTTCATCCTTCTGGGTGATGGAAACCCCTCCTTCAGCCCCTCTCTGCCCTCCCAAGCAGCTCCAAGCTGTAAACAGCATCCTGCATGCCACACTTGCACTTCAACATCTCCGGAGAGGGAAGAAAAGCAACACAAACCACCAAAAAATCATCCCCATGTGGGTTGTTTTGAGTCACAGATCTGTTTGCAAATGAGCTTGGGGGCTCACTGGGTAAAGAAAGGCCACGCTTGGTGAATCCCATTTCACTTCCCCAGTGAGCTGAAAAACTCTTGGATAATGGGTTATGAGTTGTAGATCTGTTTGATTGCATTGTTGCAAAGTGGGAATTGTTTTGCAACATAGATTCTTAATCACTGAGGCATCTGTGATTGAATGCGTCGAAAATTGGTTGGAATTGAAAGTTAACTATACTGCAGACAGCTTATTCTTGTGTATAATTGAAAATAAATTCTAATACTCTTCTTGAAAAGGGCTGCCAGGAGGAAATTTTCAACCTTGTCCTCTCCTCAGCCCCCGTGTCTGAATCCACAAATCCTCTCCACTCTCCTCTGAGCCTTTTCCTCGCCATCCTGTAGAGCTGGGGAAGAAAAGCCAATCTCTGTACATCACTCTCTGCATCATCAGCTTTAAAATAGAGAACTTGCAAATAGTTCTGTTTGGAATGCCTGGGAATGGGTGAGGTAGAAGGAATCAGAGGATCAGAATGGTGGGATCAGGGTCTTGTTTGCCAAATAGTTCAGTTCTTCCCTGGAGTGTTTCACAGCGTTCATAGAATCATGGAGTAGTTTGGGTTGGAAGGGACCTTAAAGCTCAGCTTATTGCACCCCCTGTCATGGGCAGGGACACCTCCCACTAGCCCAGGTTGCTCCAAGCCCCATCCAACCTGACCTTGGTCACTTCCAGGGGTGGGACAGCCACAGCTCCTCTGGGCAACACAACCCCACTTCTCTCCTGGGAGGGTTGGGGATGGAGGGGAGGTGACCTGCAGCTCCTCCTCGCTCTCTCTTAATTCAGCATCCAAAGCATGCCCTCTGGAACTGAAAATTAACCAAATTTAGTCTGATCCGGGGGAATTTTATATCCATAATAAAATTTTAGTAGGGATGCAATCGCCCTGTGAGACCTCCTGCCCCAAGTCATTAGAGAGGCTGAGAGTTTAGCAAACCTCAGGAGGAATGAACTGTTCCAGGGAATCACGTCATCTGGCACGGAATGATATGGGCTAGAAACCTCTGGCAAGGTGGTTCCTGCACTTTCCAAGGGATAGCAATGGATAATCCAGGTCTCAGTGCACCACAGGGTCTTTTTGGGATGAGATCAGACCTCTCCTACCCCAGTTCTACATGACTCCTGCATCCTCATCCCACCAGAGCTCATCCTTAGGACTGCAGTACAACCCCTTGCCTTGTGTGCCCCTCCCAGCCACTTCCATGGCTCCTCACACTCTGGGAATTTTTGGGTTAGGGATGATGATGATGCACACAAAAGGTCCTGCCTCACCGTTTTATGCAGCCCAGAGGTGAAAATCAAATGGTTCCCTGTGTCTTCCAAGCTTTTGGGAGTCTGCTGGGGGTTATTCTTTGTGGGATGAGAGGTCAGGTTTGCTTGACAAAGAGAAGGGACTTTGGTGGGTTTTTTTTCCTTGCACTGATCTCGAGCTATTTTTATTCCTCTTTCTACCCTCGTGATGGGACAAGGCTGCCAATGGGGTGCTTTCATGGCCTCCTTTCAGAGAGGGCTTTGGAGAAGTTGAAGAGATGGGTTATTATTAAGTCCTCATCATGCTAAAGATGCTTTGAATTTGATTCCACACCTGGACCTGCTCACAATCCTGACCACCAAAGACGAGAGGGCAGGGCAGTAACCCAGGATGGGGAATAAAGGAATGAAAAGGGGTTTTTTTGTGTGTATTGACTCTCCTCTGGTTCCTTGGGAAAAGCAGGTTGGAGTTTTCTGTGCTTCCCAGAAAACTTTGGGCTGTGCTGCTTCCTTTTGGAAGACTACTGTGACTTTTATAGGGTACCATGACTTTTATAGGGGATAAACTCTGTTTAAAGCTGGGTTAACTATGGAGTCTTCATTATTACTTAAAATTATCATCCAAATTTGCTATTTGACACCTTTTGGGAAAGGAGCAGCAATAGGAAGGAGTAAGGAAATAAGGCAAGCAATGACCAAAACTCAACCCGAGCTCAGCAATGTCTTTGCTTGTATTAGAAAAGTTGCACAAAATCAAGTAAATTGATTTAAAATCAATTTATTTAAAATGGTGCAAACTCGTAATACACACAGAACTAGTTTAACCTTTGCTTAAATTGATTTTGCTTGCAACAGTAAATTACTGAGTGAGACTGAAGTGATTTAATGGAGGGTTAAGCCTGTTTAAGTGTGTCCATTTTCGGGGCTTTCATTGGTTTGGAGAGTGAGGGTGGCCCAGTCATTGGGAGACCTCAGGAAACCTGATTTTCCTTTCTTTCTCTGCCACAGATGTTGTCAAATTCTCCTCTCTGGGGCTCAGCTCCCTACGTGGGATGGGGGATTATAAGTTTTTCCTGTTTTGTAGCAGTGTTGTGGTGGAAACCACATTGGGGGGGTGTCTGTCCTGAAAAAACCAGCTGCTCCTTCACTGACTCAACTGAAAATCATAGTAAAGTAACTGCTAACAGTTTCAATTTAATTGGCAAAGCTAAACCAGGGCCACATTTTGGGTTGCAGGGTGGAAAAATAGACACTGCTAAAGGTCTAAGCCCCAACCCTGCACTGTCAATGTCTATCTTCCATCCATCAACCTCTGGATTTGAGGATGCCTTGGAGCATCTTCCCCAGGATGGAGCACTCCTAAGTCCTACACCCCTTTTGTTGTGACATTTGGGTTTTAGGGCTTCTTTGAAGAGGTGGAGGGAGCTGTTGAGGATGCCCCAGCTTAGTCCAGCTCACCAAGGCTGAGTTTAAGCTTCAGGTGGTGTTTCTGTATTCTGAAGCAGCTCAAACCTGGATCTTTGGACATGCAGCAGCCTCAGCCCACTTGTACAACTGTTTTCCAGTGGATAGTAAATCCGTGTGACTCGTCTGGGAGTGATGTGATTTGAATTAATCAAAATGCTCAACTGCAGGAGGAGAGGAAAAAAAAAACCTCAGGTCTAGATTGACGGAAGCAATGGAGTGGTGATAACTGTGTTTTAATCCAGTAGCTGAGGACTTGGAGCAGCCACCTGGGAATCAATCCTCCTTTTCCCTTTTCTTTCTTGGCCTGGGGAATTGGAACCCACAGCTCACCAGGAAGAGCTGAAGGACATTGGCAAATGGGAGGTGCTGGGCTGGCCTCCTGCTCGGAGCTCTCTGCTTTGTATACCAATAGGTATTTATTAATTAGGAATCCGAGTGGCTCCCTCGTTCAGGGGTTAGGAGGCTCGCTGGGGAAGCTCTGGTCCCTA
The DNA here is from genome assembly GCA_035221455.1 of Xenops minutus. Lineage (NCBI taxonomy): Eukaryota > Metazoa > Chordata > Aves > Passeriformes > Furnariidae > Xenops > Xenops minutus. Next base: position 2,411,858 of record JAWWEE010000062.1, read on the forward strand.
TTCTCATTAAGGTTTAATTATACAAAGTAAAATATCATCAACAGGAGGGAGCAAGCCCCTCTGAATGCTGGATGAGGGGGTGGCAGGCAATATGCTGGCACGTGGGAGATGGACGTGGCTGTGGGTCCCTATGGATGGGGGAAGCTGGATGGCTCCCCCCTGGAGTGGAGGGGCTTGGGGTCTTTTCCCTTCTCCCCACTGAAGAGCTGTGGGGCCAATTTGGGGTGTCCATCCTGCAGTGGTGGTGGGTACAGGACAATGCTACAGCCACTGAGGGCAGTCACCATCCAGGCATTGCTGTGGGATGATTGGCAAGTGATTCAAGGCTGCTGTTAACCTAAATATCCATCTGTGTGCATCCCGGGAGCCCATAAATTCCAGGGATAATTGGCAGAAAGCAGCAGGGCACTAACCATTTTTGCTCGAGGACTGGAGCATCTTCTGCTCAGATGGGGAGGGAGGGTGAGGAGCTCCCTCCTCCTTGGACCAGGTCAGTCATCCCAGAGGATGGGAGGACTCAGGCAATGCTGAGTACATGGATGGCTTCACGTTGAATTGGAGAAATGGTGCTTAGTGAGTGAAAGCACCTCCCTGAGGAGTCACCCCCTGCCTGCAACCTTTGTCTGTGCCTCATCTCCAGGTCTTTCACCACCACAGGCATCTCGATCCTGGCTTTTACAATATGGAAAATGAGGCAAGGTGGTTTTACTGCCAGGATAAGGACAAGTTCCCTGATTTTCCTGCTGCTCCGCTCACCAGGGTGTGGGTTTCATTCCTGGGGTGGCAGTGGGCAAGGTGGAGCCAGCCGAGCATCCTCAGGGCTGGGAGGAGCCAGGTGGTAATGAGTTCACGTTTTGGAAGTGCTCTGCACTCTTCAGGTGAAAGTTGCTCTCCAGGAGAAGTGCAAAGAGCGCTGATTTGCATTCTTATTGCAGGCAATATCCATAGGGAGAGAATGTCAGAACAGCTGTTATGTCAAATTACCTTCCTCCTGTAACAGGGGATTTTATCTGTCATCTCGTGGAGGGCAGAGGCACTTGCACCCCTTGGGGGAAGCCTGGGTTTGCATATTTTTTGCATCTAGTGCTTTGTGGAATGATTTAGGCCAGCCCAGCACGGAGCAGGGTGAGGGATGGAGACGAGATGGAGCTGAGCAAAGAGGACAGGCCAAGAGCTGGGACCAGCCCAGGTGCTCCTTTTCCCCCTCCCTTCCCCAGGATGATGTCCAGCTCCTTCTCCATCCTGCCCTGTGGCAGCATCTCGGTGTGTCCTGTATCGTGAAGCTTTTATTACAGCCTTGCCATATAATCACTTCTTAATTAACTCAAGCGATGGCTTTATTTCTCGGAGCTCATTTCCAAAGGCTTAATTTTATTTCGATGCAGAATTAATATTTTACGTTTTCCTGCTCGGAAGAAGTGCCTGTATCCCCACGAAGGGGGAGAGGAGGAAGCTGAGCCAGCACAGCTCCTCGCACCAAAAGGTTTCTGCTGCCGTCTGTGTTTTCCCAAGCAGCCATCAAGTTCTGGTGATCATTTGCAGGGAGGAAAAAATAAAAATAAAACCAAGCGTGGATCAGGATCGTTAAAAGGCTCCATCTGGGTGGTGCTAAGGATGGGTGATGGTAGCAGGACTTGGCCCAGCGTGGCCTCTGCTGTCCCCATTGCAACCAGGGGACACACAGCCAGAATACTTTTATATATAAACAGGATTTGGGGGGCTTGAAAGAGCCTCTAAATGTCCTTCGTGCCTCTTGTCTGTGCAGTGAACCCCTGCAGCAGGGCATGGGTTTGGTGCATCCGGACTGTGCATGTGGAGGGATGGATTTGGGCAGGGATTGCCCTTTGGATTCATACTCCTATGGGCTGGGATCCAGGGCAGGGCTGCTGGTGCTCTCTGTCCCCTCCTTATCCAGCCAGGAGACCCCCAGGCAGCCCTGCCCTCCCACAGAACCAGTTCAGGCTCAGCTCAGACTGGTTTTTTGTGTGGGGATCCCATCCTCCTGCTCCAAGCTGACAGTGGATTTCATCCCCAACAACAGGATCCTCAATTTCCCCTCCCACCAAGTCATGCTGATGGCTTTTCTAAAGGTGCTTTGAAACCTGTTGAGGTCCTTAGGAGAGCAAGGTGCATGCCTTTTGCTCAGAGCTCAGAGCAGGTCCAAGCCCAGTTGTGTCTGATGGGATGTGTCCCTTCCCCAGCTGCTAATCCTAAATACACAGTCCAACCTAAGCTGCTCAGGGGCTTTAGGCTTCTAAAGAAGCTTCAGATGGGACAGGGCACTCCAGGGAGAGGGCCATGAGTAGAACTGGGTGTCCCCAGCCAGGTGAGCCAGGGAGCCCCGAAATAGCCACAGGCTGGGTCAGATGGGCAGGATGTCCACAGCCTGCGTTTAACCACTTTGGGATTAAATCACATCCCCCAAATCCCAGCCTGCAATCTGTGACTCACTCCTGCAAGGGCCAGGACATCCAGGCTCTGCTCCCCATCCCCTGACAGGCATCACCTACCTCCCTGCTGGTGGTACCCTGGGGATGTGACTGTGCCCTGCACCCCTGGGTGACACAGGGTTAAATGTCCTGCATTATTAATTGTAATGGCTGGATCCCACTGACGAGCTTTGATGCATAATTCCTTTACTGTGCTATCATTCCCATGCTCCAAACAGAAAGAAGAAGGACGCTGGGAGAGATATTAAATCTCTGTAGCCTTTCAGAGGCTCCATAATTCATAATCCTGAAACGCACAGCCTGATAATTGCCCTAATCACTGGAGAAACATGGCCAAAATGTACTGAAATAAGCCATAAAACTCATTACAAGATAACAAGATTCTATCTATTCTCGGAGGTCGCGTTAAAGCTCGGCAGGTCAGGGAGTTAATCACCTCCTCCAGCAGAAGCAACGCTGATAAGCAGTGGAACACAGCCCAGCTCTGCCCAGATCCTGGGACACCCACCCTGCCTCCCAGGGGGATGGAAAAGGGATGAGGTGCAAGGGAAGGTGGTGTGTGGTCAGTGGTGTTTAGCTCAGCTCTTCCCCTGGGGAGAGAAGAGACAGCACTGGGGAGGATGAGTTTTCCCTTCTCATCAGGGAGGTGATGTCTCCCACACTGTCTGCCACAGCCTAACACTCCTGTGTCCTAGAATCCTGGAATCCTGGAATCCTAGAATCCTGGAAACCCAGAATCCTAGAACGACTTGGGTTGGAAAGGACCTTAAAGACCATCTAGTTCCACCCCTGTCATGGGCAAAAGCACCTCCCACTAGACCAGGTTGCTCCAAGTCCAGTCCAGCCTGGCCTTGGACACTTCCAGGGATGGAAGGACCCACCTTGTATTTTTTTGCTGCTTTGAACAAACAACCTAGCCTTGGCAAAACACACTTTCAGGGAGGGATTCCTCTACAAAATCTTTTGCAGGGTGTGATGCTGTGTGTGCCCAGGGATTGCTAATTAGGATGCTTTCCTCCCCTCCATCCCTCCTGCTGCGTATCCACTTGGCTCAATCCCAGCTCAGCTCTGTGCCTTATCTTGGGGGGAGCTTTAAATCTCTGGGATCATTGGCTGGGGTCACCTATTTGGGCTTCTGGAAATGTTCCTGTTAGGGCTCTGTCTGACAGGACCCCTCAGTGGGGCCGTGGAAGTGGCTGCAGGTGCTCCCCAATCATGGAATAGCCACATTCCAGCCCCTCTGGATCCTCCTCCCTGCTGGATTTGTGGTGATGGATACTGGGCACGCAGCTAATCCATAATCCTTGGTAAATGCTGCTGATGAGTCAGTGCTCATTTAACATGAAATAGCCCTCCTGTGAAATCCATCTCCTTGGATTTAGCACAGCTACTTGTTGACTAAATATTAATTGGTTATTAAAAGTATCGGTGAGGGGGAAGAAATTAGAAGTTTCCTCAGGGTTGGGGGTGGTTCTGTCTCCCATGGACGTGCCTTTCCCTGGTCCCTGTACAAAGGGACCCTCCCTCCTCCAGTGCCTGAGCCCTCCTTGCCCAAATTTGTTATCCTGCTTTTATTTACCACCCTCAGCCTTGAAGAACCTACAGGTCCCTGGTACTGATAGTAGCTACACCTTGGCACATCCCTCCTTCTCTGACCTAATCCTCCTTCCTTTTCCCTTTTTCTCTGATGGATTTTTTTAAAAAAATCATTATTTTTTCCCTCTCTCCTGCCTTGGTGGTTTAAATGCACCAAGAGGCAACAAGGACAAGGGTTGATAGATGTGATATTGAGGAGCAAGAGGGGCTGGGAGGAGGGAGAGAGGTTTGGGGGTAGTCAGGTGTCTTCTGGTGTCTTCCAAATCCTGCTGTGGCTGTGGCTGTGGCTGCAGGAGGGAGCCTGAGGAACCAGGAGAGCTGTGCCTTCCCCTCTGGAATTGCAGGACTGTGGGAGGTTGCCAAGCCTAGAAGGGGACAAGGACCAGAACATCTCCTGTCCTGATGGAATGGGAGCTGTCAAAGGGGACCCCAGACCCCGGATTTATTTACAGATGTTGGAAAAGGGGGTTGTTGCTCGAAGATCAGCAGTAATACTCCCTAAGGGGTGCAGCATCCCTCTGTGTTGTGGTTTGGGAAGGATCCCTTCACTTTGCTGTGGCTGGAATGGAGTATTTGAAGCAAAGAATTGGGAGAAACGTGTATGTTCAGTTGTGTGTAGGGAGGGTGGTCAGTGGCTCTGCCCTTGGTGCTGATCTGAGCAGACCCTCCACAGCAGCCCAGGGTCATTTGCAGTGATTTTCTCATGGACAAGCTGCAGGGCAGGATTTTAACCAGGAAAATCACGTCGGAAGGAAAAACACATCCCTTTTATTTCAGTCCAAAATGAATAAAAGGGATCCTTTTTGTGTGCTTGCCGTGGATGTGTGTCCTGCTGGGTGACAGGAGCAACAGTTTAAAGCTGTCATGGGTTTTCTGTCCCTGAATCCTCCTCCCTATTCCATGAGGGATGGCAGGGAGCCCTGTGGGTCCTGCAAATGAAGATCCCTACGGGTGCAGAATGTGTTGGGTTGCCCAGCATGAAAAATCAATAGATATGATCGCTGAAAAAAAAAAGAAAAAAAAAAAAAAGGAAAAACACAACCCAAACCCCACAATAAATACAGAAACTTGCTACAAAGCAGTGAGGAGGGAGAGCAAGAGCTCCTCTCCAAGGAATAGTTGTTGGAGAGGGAGCTCTTAGGAAGCTGATAATAAAACAAAGCACTTTGCTGGGGAAGTAGAAGAGGGTCAGAGTGGGGATGCACCCCGTGGGAGGACACATTCCTGCGGAAAAGGGTTTTCCTCTCCCCCTCTCTTTTTTCCAGAGGGTTTTTCTCACATTCCCACTCCGGCTTTGCAGCGGTGAGTGGAGCTGGTCAGTGGAAAGGGGCTGTGATTCTTCCCCGCATTGCTGGAGCATCCCAGTGCCCGGACTGGGGGATGCTGGGCACCTTCCCGGTGTCGGTGAGACTCTGTCCCCATCTAGCGATGGCTCTGCTGTGCCTGGCACCGCTGCAGCTCCCTGCATTTTGCTTGCTTGCGATGGGAAGAAGCTGAACTTGACCCCTGCCTTCACCTCCCTGCACCAAACCCTCTCCAGGCAGCGGGAGGGAGGAGAGGGGAACCCACCACAGCCCCTTCTGCTCCTGCAGCTCCAAGGGAGGAGACCCCGGGAGCTGAAGGGGAATAGGAACAGCCAGGCTGTCATCACCCCTCATTTTAGGATGGTGTTGGAACAAGAAACCGGGAATTCATTAGAGTGGGGCTCGTTTGCCACCTCTGGGTTGGGGTCTTAGGGTATCTTCTGAGCAGGAATCAACCTCAGGTCCTTGCAGGGAAGAAAAAGGGGGTTATGTCTCATGGCCTCACAAAAGAGGGGTGCGGGGCCAGCAGGTAGGGCTGGGGTGGGGGGACTTTGTGAATCCATCAAGGGGAGGAGGAGGGGGTGAGGATGGAGCACTGGCAGCCGAGTGTGACATTGCAGCCACAGGGACGGAGGTGATGGAGCACTCGGAGCCTCCCGGCAGGAGCAGGCAATGTGGGGCCGTCTCAGTCTGGTGCTCTGCAATAAAACCCTGTCACCCATCACAAGGGCAGTGGGCTGGGCCGGTCTGCAGCAGCAGGATTGCAGTGCCTGTGCCACTCTCAGTGCCAGCCAGGAACCTGCAAACCTCCCCCAGCCCTGCACTTCCACAGGGATGGAGGGGAAGGCACAGCTCACCTGGTTCCTCACAGCTTCCCTCCAGCAGCCCCAGCTGCAGGATTTGGTGGGGTTTGGAAGACACCAGAAGACACCTGGGTATCCCAACACCCTTCTCCCTCCTCCCAGCCCCTTTGGCTCCCCAATTTCGCATCTATCAACCCTTGTCCTTGTTGCTTCTTGTTGCATTTAATCCCCCAAGGCAGGAGAGAGGGAGAAAGAAATAGTTTTTTTACAATCTATAGGAAAAAAAAACAAAGGGGGAAAAGTAAGGAGGATTAAGTCAGAGAAGGAGAGAGATGGAGTGTTGCAGAGACCAGGATACAGCAGGACATGCTCTCCTCCCTCCAGAGCATCCGTGCTGCTGCAGTCAGGCTGTCCCTGTCACCCCTGCCACAGCCCAGCATATGGGAGAAGCATATGGATGGATGCAAGGGTCCTGCAGCTGTTCCAGCCGCTCCCGGTGGGAATTAACACGGTGCTCAGCCTGAATGAGTAACCCCCACGTCTTAAACACACCCTTAGTTTTCCCCTCCAGGCAGCACAGGGAGCTGCAGATGCTTTGCAAGAGGGATCAGGAGGGATGAGACCAAATTTCTCCCCTTCCCATTGGGAGCAAGTGAGGCTGTACATTCCCACATGTTTGAGGTGCTCGGTATGGAGCTCATATATGTGCTGTAAAGCTGGGCAGGCAGATGGATGGGGGTGATAAAACTGCTCTTTAATAACAAATATCTCTTTTTGTCACTTGGCCTGCTTTAGGGATAGGGCCTGTTAGGCTGCAGGTAACACTGGGAAAGATCAGATTAAAAGAATTTGGCTTAAAACATTCAGAAATGGGCTGTAGAAAGCCCTTCATTGAGTCCTGAGCTGCAGGAGGAGCAGGAAGACTTCCAGGGCTCCCTTTGTCCATGGATTTCCCATTCCTTAAATGGGATGTGCAAAGATGGGACCACCAAAGTGCTCAGCTTAGTAACACTGAGATGAATTCCTCCATGGAACAGCTTGCCCAGAGAAGCTGTGGCTGCCTCAGCCCTGGAAGTGCCCAAAGTGACGTTGGACAGGGCTTGGAGCAACCTGGGCTAGTGGAAGGTGTCCCTGCCCATGGCAAGGGGTGATCTTTAAGGTCCTTTCCAACCCAAACCATTCTGGGATTCTCTGATTTGCCCTCCTTTATTTGTTATTTTGCTTTTCCCCAGCTCCGAGGGGGAGCAGCTGTGTGCACAGTGTGGCATTGCCTCAGCAGGGAGCAAAAAAAAAGCCATACCAGAGGGAAAACTGGACTCAAGGAAACCTTTGAAAGTAGAGAGTCCTTTAAAAGAGTTGGGAAAAAAAAAAAGAGGAAAGGAAGTGGGAGGAAAATGTCTTTCAATTTTTGCCATTTCAAAGCTCTAAGCTGACCTGATTTCAAAGAACACGAGTGTAATACTTTCCCTCTTTCTTCTCTCTTTTTTCCCCCCTAATAGGGAAGTGACATTTTATTCTACTTATCCTTAAGGCAAAGTTGGATTATTTTTTTTAAGTGGTTGGGGGGGGATAAGACGTGCAGAGGAGTCACACAGGCACAGCAGCTGGTGGCACTGGGAGAGAGGGATCCAAAAGCTGTCCAGGTATGTGACTCCAGTGGGGATGCCACCAGCCCAGAGAAGGAACACAGCCCTTGGGGGACACCCAGCCATCCCAAAACACTCCATTGTGTCCACTTTTGGGAAAATCATAGGGAAAATCGTCTGGAGGGGCCTTCCTGGCAGCTGTTGGGAAGCAGAGGGAGATGCTGGTGGGCAGGAGAAGCACGTGCCAGGATTGTGGGCATGTGGTTTTTGGGTGCTGCCACGGGGTTTGGGTGGGCTGCATGTGCTAAGGATCAAGGGTATGGATGTGTGAAGCCTTTTATGAATGATGCTGGGTGATGTTTTGATGCTTTGGGGTAGGGGAAAAGCATGATGGATTTGGAAATGCATCCAGTTAGGACATGGAAATACTGTCTTAGCCTCTGGAATATGTATTGCAATTACTCTCTCTGGCCACCTTCTTGTGCATCCCTCTCATCCCTAAAAGCTCCCAGTGAAGGGACTCCCCTTACTCTTGTATTTCTGGGCTTTTGCATGCGAGGACCATGCCATGTGAGTTTCTGGGGTAATTTATTGGGAGCTGCTTTTGCTGATGGTCTGCAGTAGGAATGAGGTAATTTCTTGGGGGCCTTTCCAGGCTGATCTTCCCTGAGTGTGCTGACTTCTCCTGAAAATTTGGCCTGGCAAGACAAACGTGAATTACAGCAGCAAAATGCCCTGGGCACCATCCAGGAACGGCCAGGGAAGAGTTATTGTTTCCTGCCCCCTTTTTGCTCTGCAGCAAAATGTCTTCACAGCCACGTGAAGGTGGGCAGGACAGCAGGAATGCAGCTGCAAGGGCTGAGCTGGGAGTCTGGAAGGGACAGAAATACCTGCAAACATCAGCAACAACCCTTTCCTAAGCAAAGAGCAGCACATCCTTTCCCCCAGCATCCCTATGGAGCAGTGTGGTGTAACCCTTGTTGTCAGCTCTTTCTCTGTTTTCATCTCCAGTTCTGCTCCTCATAATCCTCCTTGAGCACTGGGTCACAATCCCACCCTCCCTGCTCTGCTGTGCTGATGCTCCAAGGGTCATCCCTGAGCCTGGCCTTGGCTGAGCTGGGGAAACACCTGGAAATCTGCATTTTTGGACTCAAGTGGAAAGCAGAACTAGGGAAAGAGGCTGGAAGAGAATAAATACGGGCCGTGGAGATCACAGGTCTATGTGAAGTTGTTTTATCCATGAAATCCTACCCCAGTTTTGCATGGATGCAGAGCTGTGTGGGGCTCCTCAAGATCACTGTTATTAATTGTAGGGGAAATGTTTTTTAAGCCATAGCCTTGTTTCCCAGCTGCTTATTTCCAAAAAGGATGTGTCAAACCCTTTTCCAAGCATGTTTTGCCGCTCCAGTGTGGAAGTTTCAGGAGGAGAAAGGATGGAGACATGGGAAGGAGACAAGGAGCTGAAGGACATTCTTGCAAACACTGAATTAGTTGTATTAAAAGTATAAATTGAATAATTTTTCTGGGGGAGCTGGGAGAAACAGGAAGGTTGGAAAAAAATCAGCAGTTTGATTTCCATGTTGAACTTTCCCTGTTCTTTTTATTTTCCTCCCTCCCGGATTGGCAGAATAAAAGAAAACAGAAAGTAAATGACTTTAAACCCCACTTTGCTCCAAGAAGATAATTTTCCCCTTTGCTTTGATGTTTCGGGCCGAGGGAAGGAGTCAATGCTCGTGGGTTGCTTTATCTGGGGATGCTGGCGATGCCATCCCTGCGCTCCCGGTGGGTCCCGAGCCCCGCCGGCGGCAGCGGGACCCGACAGAGCCGGGAAAACCGAGCGGAACAACCCCGAGGGGAGCCGAGCCGAGAGGCAACACTCCAAGTGTGTTTGAGGCAAATATTTGGACAATCTCAAGGCTTTGTTTAAACGAAACGTCAACTGTTAATAGCCGATCCCGCAGGGAAAAGCGGCTCCTCCTGCCGAGCGCAGATTAGAGCATCGCTGATGGGGGGACCGCGAAGTCAGAGGAGTCCCGAGCTCCTCGGATCCTGCTTGGGGAAAAAACCCATCAAACTGAGCAGTTTTTCCCCAAAAGGATGAGCTCGTGCGTCCCCCCCAATGTGGTTTTGTGGGGAGTGTAAGAGGTGCCCCGCGGTGCTGCGGCACGGATGGCGAGGGTCGGGTTTGGGGCGGTGCTGGAGGGAGGTTCCCGTGTAGGATTTAATAAAACATATGGGAATATATGGGTTGGGAGATTAATGCAGCGCCCAGGCCCTTCCCTCACCCCTTCAGCCCTGCTATCAGACTTCACAGGAATTAGGAATCAGCACTATATAGATTTTAATAATTTTTCCTTTGATCTTGCTTGTCCTCGCCCCTCTCCCATTCACACCCCGCGTTTTGATCTCTCTTGTAAAGTGTTTACACCACGCAATTATTGTAATTACCTGTAGGAAACCCAGGAACATGCTGCCAAACCGCGTAAATCCAAGGGCTTTTAACCCTTTCCCTGCTGAGCAGCCCTGGCAGTGGATGATGCCTTGGAGCCTGTTCCATCGTGGTGCCCTGCTGGGTCCTGGCTTTGCTGTATTACATGTGTTAAATACTGCAGGTGTTGTGCAAATTGCTCAGATTTTAGCTCATATGGGAGGGGATAAAACAGCTTTTGCCCCTTCTTCTCCTCTAATTTCCCCTGCCTGTCCCTCCATCTCCCCCTTATACTGGGGAAGCATAACCTCGGAGTGGTGCCTCCTCAGCCCCAACTGGTGACTGTTATCCTTTCTCTTTGGGATTTATTTCCCCTCTCCTTGGCTGTCTATTTATTTGTTTTCTGCCTATGACCAGATCCCTTGGACACTGGAACAGGCTCCCCGTGGAAGTGGCTACGGCCCCAAGGCTGCCAGAACTCAAGGAGCATTTAACCAACACTCCCCTTGTAGGTCCTTTCCAACTCAGGATATTCTATAATTCTATGATCCTTTTGGCTTTTTGGGGATGCCAAGCTGGAAGTGCCACTGGGGTCAAGATAACAGAAGCAGAAATGGATAATCGTGAAATACAGAGCTCTAATTCCATCACTTCGAGGTGGGGAATTTCCAAAGGGAAGTGTATTATAGGGATGGGTGGAAAGGGGTTCAGCAGGACCTGGTGGGGGTTTGCTCTGCTTCAGCTCCACCCAAGTCAGGGGGAGTTGGTTCCCTGCATCCCTTGAGTGTGGCTGGTGGGAGAAATTCAACTGCAATCCAACATTTCCCAGGCCTTGGAAAAGCTTTAAGGCTCAAGCCCTGGCAGATGAGCCATCCCTGCATGTGTCTGTTGCTGCAGGGAAGTGGTGGACACAGGAATGCTTTCTTTCCCTGAGTGAGATGGAAAACATAGGGGGAAGCACCGAGAACCACAACAGGTCATATTTCCTCCCTCTCCTTTTAATCCCTGATTTCGGACAAACAGCGACCCAGAAAGGGAGAGAAGAGGAATTAAATTAACGAACACAATTTCTCCCTGTCATTGCACTCTGACTAATGAGTCTATTTCTGGGTAATAAGAAGGAGCAGGAAGTGACAAGGCACTGTAATGAATTAGTGGCCCAGAACCTCGTTAGTCAGAATAATCTTTCCATGAAAGATAAACGATGCAAACATTAATTATGAAGCCGCTTCGGAAATGCATTTTGTTATTTGGCATCCCAAGACATCCCTCCAAGTTATTACTGAAGTGAGGTGCTTTAGGAAACAAAATAAAAGGGATTAGAAAGAGAAATGGGGATAATATGTTGGGCTCCAAGCAGGATCACCTTTGTGAGGTGACACATGAGGGGAGCAGTGGAATGATTTCCAGGGAACAGCAGAGATTTCCAGGGGTATCCCTGTCTGCTTGTATTAACCATCCATCTTGCAGTGAAGCCTGTGGGTGCCTGCCAGCCCAGGGCTCCATGCCAGGAGAAATGCCAATCCAAAGAATTGCATCCTAAGGGAGTTTAAAAAAAATAATAGTAATTTAAAAAAAGGAGGTTTGGGAAGTAGGATTTGGATTATTCATCTATGTCACTCTGCAAATGGGGGTTGCAGGGTTTTGGCTGTGAGGATTTTGGCGAGCAGGCTCTAATTGTGTCTTGGTCATTGCTGCTCTCTGGTTTAAAATTTGCATAGGTACATCCCTGTGAGCCATGATCATGCCTTGGATTGCACTGGAGTTAGTGGCACAGCAGCCTCTGAAACCAGGCTGGAATTCAAGGGGGGAAAAAAGCAGGAACATCTTCTTTAAAAAAATAAAATTATATAGATATTATATGTATGTCTATATATCTCATGAGGGAATAAGCAGAATCATTCCACGCCCACTCTCCAGCTATTGCCTGCTCCCACCTCCACTGTATTAGTGCAGCTTGTCCCAATTTTCTTCTTTGTTGTTTTTATTCCCCACGTATTCCGGAGCTCTTCTCGCAGATTTCAAAGCGGCAGCGCCCGGTGCTTGGGCACAGCAGCGGCTCTGCCTTCCAGGTGCAATTACTTTGCAACACAACTTTGTCTGGTGCAGTGTCTTTCATGGCAGCGGCTGGGGAAAAGGGTGCTGGGGCTGGGGAGAAGGGAAAGGAGAGGGATCCGGGGAGGGATGGAAGAAGAAAGGGAAGGATGGAAGGAGAAGGCAAAGGAGTGGTACCCAGGGAGGGATGGAAGGAGAAGGGGAGAGATGGGAGGAGAAGGCAAGGGAGAATTACCCAGGGAGGGATGGAAGGAGAAGGGGAAAGATGGGAGAAGAAGGCAAAGGAGAATTACCCAGGGAGGGATGGAAGGAGACGGGGAAAGATGGGAGGAGAAGGCAAAGGAGAATTACCCAGGGAGGGATGGAAGGAGAAAGGAAGGGATGGGAGGAGAAGACAAGGGAGTGGTGCCTGGAGGAGGGATGGAAGAAGGCAGGGGAGAGGTACCAAAGAAAGGGATGGAAGGAGAAGGCAGGGCAGAAGTATTCGGGGAGGGATGGAAGAAGAAGGCAAAGGAGTGGTACCCAGGGAGGGATGGAAAGCGAAAGGGAGAGATGGAAGAAGGCAAAGGAGTGGTACCCAGAGAGGGATAGAGGGAGAGAGCAGGGGAGTGGTACCCAGAGAGGGATGAAAGGAGAAGGCAAAGGAGTGGTACCCAGGCAGGGATGGAAGGAGAGGGCAGGGGAATCGTACCCAGGGAGGGATGGAAAGAGAAAGGGAGGATGGAAGGAGAACCAGTGCGTGCACCCCGTTTTAAACCCGCAGCGCTACCAATGACACCTCCCAGTGCAGCTGCCAGGGTGGGTGGGATGGAGCTGCTGGACGTGATGTCCTTCCGAGGCTCTGCTGCCGCCTGATGATGCTCTTCTTCGAGGATTTTAAATCAGTGCCACGGGTGACCAGTTTTGATGCCTTGGGCGGGTTTTATCCAAGGAGCAGAACAAGTCAGGTACCCGCACTGATGCTTTCGCAAATCTTGCTGAGCACTTCCAGCATTATGTAAGTGTTATTTTGTCTCTTTGCCTCCCCGGATCCGAGATCATCGGCTGTTAATGGGAAGCAATAGTGGTACATTGCCTTCGCAGAGGGTTGCGAGGATACAGGCATCTGTAATTACGAGGTGCTCAGAAAGTGCCGTAATGGGGCCAACCATGCATTGTGGCAATGCAAATACTCCATAATAATATCTGTGCTGCTTCTAAAAGTCACTCTCCGAACGTGTTGGTGCAGCTGCAGCCGCCTTGCTCGGAGACGGGTCGGGTTAACACAACACAAATAAAAATAAATGGAATAGCCTGGCTCTAGCTGAGCACCGAGAGGGTGTTTTTGCGTCTGGCTCAGATTCAGTCACTCCTGTTCAAGCTGTCTTAATGCTGGTCACCATCTCGGGGGTCCATGTCCAACCTGCTCAACTGCTGGGGGTGGGAATATGATGGATATGGAGAGCTGGAAGCCCTCTGTGGATAAGGAGCTCACCGGTGGGCCTCGTTAGCTGGCCCTGTCCGAGCACGCAAATCCATAAATATATTTTTCTAGAGGCAGAAATATGCAATATCGCCCTGTCTTTCATCCAATTTCTTATGTCAGTATAGAATCTTAACAAAAAATCCCGGAATGGTTTGGGTTGGAAGGGACCCTAAAGCTCATCATTCCACCCCCTGCCATGGGCAGGGACACCTTCCACTAGCCCAGGTTGCTCCAAGCCCTGTGCAGCCTGGCCTTGGACGCTCCCAGGGTTTTGGGTACCACAAATTCCCTGGGCATCCTGTGCCAGGGCCTCACCACCCTCACAGGGAAGGAATTTTCTTGTATATCAAACCTAAATTTCCCCTCTTTCAGTGTGAACCCAGTCAATGAATGATCTCCGCTCATTGTAGTCCCGCAATCACAGCGTGAAATTCCCAGTAATCACCACCGTCATCCTCGCTGTTGTCTCATGAACGGGAGAAGGCAAAGAAATAACCCCGACCTTGTCTGTTAAAAATATTGTTAGTGTTTTTCATCAATTGTTGGCTCGTTATAGCGATGCTTGAGTTAAAGGGAGAGAGAAAAAGGCTGGAAATAAGCTGAGAAATAACCGTGTTAAAGCCCTTCTACCGGAGCTAAAGGACTCCGGGCCGGGTAATTAAGGAGCCCAGCACCTCCCGCAGCCGGGAACCGTGTTCCTGCCTCAGGTGCTCCTCTGCATGTTCAAAGTGCACAGGAATGGATCAAATGGGATTTACTCCTTTCTGCAAGGGCTGCCTCACAAGCCGGGATTATGTGCTGGGAAAGCGTCTGATGCGGAATGGAATGAGACGCGGCAAAAAGAGCGCTCCTTCAGAAATACAGGGAGGGGAAGGGGAGGGGATGGGAAGGGGGAAGGAAAAGGGGAAGGGAGGAGGAGGAAAAGGGGGAATGAGGATGTTGTCCTGGCCTCGGGGACAGGGTTTCAGTTTGATTGGTTGTGAGAGGGGGCTCGAACCTGAAATTCCCAGAAGGGATGCTGACCTGCCGAGGAGGATGGTGTCTCCTCCTCTAATATATTCCTGCCGTGAATCTCTGCCTCTTTGAGCCCTTCCCCAGAGCCCTGCGAGTCCAAGAAAGCAACCTTTGCTTTCAGTGGGTTGAGGACGGCTCCCACAGAAAAGGAGAGCCCTTATCCCAATAAAATATGCAGAATCCCCGGGAAGGAGGCCACAGGGGAAAGGGGGGAAACTCTGCAAGGAGAACTGTCTGAGAAAACAGCTCTCCCCTAATGAAGAGCACAGCCACACACCCTGGGGATGCTTCCATCCCATTTGCCCTCCTTCTGCTGTGACAATTTAACCTCTGGATACAGCTGGAGGTGGGATGCAGTGTGGGAACAAGACCTGCAAGACACCTCCAACTCTCCCAGATGGGCTTCCCCTGCCGGTGGCTCTCAAAGCACTCACGTCCTTGTTTTTTTTTTTTTTCAGGAATTGTCCTTTTGTAGGCTTGACGTTCCCATGAGAGGGTTGTGTTTCCCTCCTTCCCATCTCTCCTTCATCCCCCAGCCCGTTTTCTGGCCCCCTGGTGCGGCTCATAAGGCAGAGCCGAGCGAGGAGCGCAGCCTGGGGGAGATCATTGACTTCGGAAGCGCTTCGGGCGAGATCTGGGAGGAAAACAAGGCGAAATATGTTATTTTACAACCTTGATACTCCTGACCTCATTGGAAATAAATACACACATAACCGCCTGGAGAAACGGGATGCTGCATTTAATGGAGAGGCAGGGATGGGAGCGCGGGGCTGTGGTGGCCTCGCACGGCTCCGGCGGGTACTACAAGGCTCCGCCGTGGAGTAAAATACGTGGGGGGATGCTCGGGATGCTGGAGTATCCACAGACAGAAAGGGAGCAGCCCCGTTTTCCCCATTTTCCTCCCCATCTCCAGCTCGGGGCTCTGGTGCGGCGCTAGGTGGGTGATACTGGTGGCACTGGTGCGGCGCCAGATGGGTGATACTGGTGGCACTGGTGCGGCGCCAGAGGGGTGATACAGGTGGCACTGGTGCGGCGCCAGATGGGTGATACTGGTGGCACTGGTGCGGCTCCAGATGGGTGATACTGGTGGCACTGGTGCGGCTCCAGATGGGTGATACTGGTGGCACTGGTGCGGAGGTGGAGTGGTTTGCTGTGGTCTGGGGGTGCTCAGGGGGAGCTCAGCCCCCAGTGCGATGCAGGAGGTGAAGCAAACCCCCCCCCATATGCCACGGTCCAGCTGTGCCACCCCCAGAACGTGGAGCTTTGGCATTGACACCCTCCTGCGCCCAAATTCCCTGGTCCGGGTGGGTGTTGAGGGTGCTGGCGGTGGTGCTGTGCCCACCGGGGGTCCAGGGCACCTTGGCTGCCCCTGCCTTCCCTCGTCCCTCTCTGCCATCTGTGCCAGGGTCGTTAAAGGTGTGAATTAGTGCTTGTCGTGGGCGCTACTTAAAGGTAATGAAGTTTACTTGGCTGAGTAAATTACCAGCTCTCTTTAAATGGCCCTTTTTTCCCCTCATTACTATGCAGATGTATGCTAATGCGATGGTCTCCAAACACAACTTTGATGACCTTCTAATTTTATTTATTTATTTACTTGACGAAGCAGTTTTGGCTGGCGGTGTAATTTAATTAGCATCTCCATTTCGGAGCCTGCCTGGCGGGCAGGGGGGCTGAGCTGGGGGTGCAGAGGGGCTCCCCAAGAGGAGATGGGGTCTCCCCCCTAAATGGGAGTCGTAGGGTCGTAGAATCCCAGAATGGTTTGGGGTTGGCCTTAAAGCCGATCTCATTCCCCGCCCTGCCATGGGCAGGGACACCTTTCACCAGCCCAGTGCCCCGTCCAAGCTGGCCTTGGACACTTCCAGGGATCCAGGGGCAGCCACAGCTTCTCTGCCCAACCTGTGCCAGGGCCTGCCCACCCTCACAGGGAAGAATTCCTTCCCAACATCCAATCTAACCTTGCTCTCTGTCAGTGTGAATCCATTCCCCTTTTCCTGTCCCTCCAGCCCTTGGAAATAGTTCCTCTCTCTCTTCCTTGTGGGCTCCCTTCAGGGTCTGGAAAACCACAGTTAGGTCACAACAGAAGGTTGGATCTGAAGGATCTTTAAGGTCCCTTCCATCCTCAACCACTGTATGATCCTGTGATTTCTACTCTGTGCATGACCCACCTCAAACAGCAGTTGCAGCCTGGCCAGACACTGGAGTTGGGTGCCAGCACCAGCATCTCTTCCCATTCAGGTCCTCCACCTGGCAAGCACAAATACAAAAGAAATGTCTGTCAAAAGTGCCTTTTACAAAGGAGGCAGCTTCAAAGAAGTTCAACATCTTTGCAATTTTTTTTCTTGACTTTTTTTCAATTCTTTTCCATATGGTTTTAAAAAGAAGTGGACCATAGTTTTTTACGTCCTTTACAGAATAGCTTGTCCAGTTCAACTTTGGCAAAAAACCCTCAGGAAATTACAGAGAGATGAAGCTGGAAAGTGAGGTCAAGCTGTGCGTTGCTGTCACAAAAACTCCACTGGATATGGCATGGAAAACCTCTTCCAGTGGGGGTGACCACAGAGGGCTCGGAAATGATCACACAAGGCTGAGTCTCAGGTTTAGGAGTAAGGGAAGAAGCAAGAGGGAGAATATCTGACTTCCCCTGAGCCTGGAAGAGGAAGGAGAGCCTCCTCCTCACTGTCAGCAGAGGAAGGAGCCGTGCTTGCAGATGTTCCCCTTTCCCTTAAGCTGGGTGTCACAGACTTCCTGGGCCAGTGATGGGACACAGACCTGGCGGATGTTGCTGGTCGTCTGCCGGAGGCTTCTGTGATAAATAGGTCCAGTTCAAAGAAATAATCACTGATTTGAGGATGACCTCTTCCCACTCCTTTTCACCAAAACAAATGGGGTTTGTTTTGTTGGGGTTTCTTTCTCTAGAAGCTGTTAGCTTGGGGGGAAGGGAAATTAAAAACAAACAAACGAACAAACAAACTAACAGTAATTTTATCGCAAATGAAGAGTTTGGCCTTATTTTGGCTGTCGAGGTGTCTCCCAGGAGCCTCTGGCCACATTTCCTGCAGCACGTGATGCTTGACCCATTAGTAAACAAGGCAACATACAGCACACACAGAGCCAAAGGAGAGAGGCAGCGAAAAATAAGAGTCTGAAGATCGTATGGGATGTGTAAAGCTTGTCTCTTTTAATACTTCTTCACAGCATTAGGTTTTGTTAAAGGATTAAGCTGCCCTAATCTCTGCTAAAGCCAAGAGAATAAAAAGCCAGTTATAATTAATCTATTTTCTTGGCTTTGGAGAAAATCCCAAGTGGTTATTTTTCTTCAGCTCCTAAGCCAATTCCAAGGAAAAACTCCTGTCAGTGTCAGTTATGTGAAGAGTGTTTCTGACTGAACTTGAAGCCGGGGAGTAGCTTTCAAAGTGCTTTCTCCTCCTGTGGTTTGAAATACCTTTTGTGTGTGCAGTTCATGTCCTGCCTCACGAACATGTTGGATGTGATGATCTTAAAGGTCTTTTCCAACCTAAAGGACTCTTCAATTCAGTGCCCACCTCCCTGGGTATGTGGCATTGTTTTCCTTCTGCTTTCTTGCTCCATCTGCTGGAACCAGTTCTATATGTCATTTGAATGAACTAAACATGTTATGAGTGTATTTATTTATTCTTGTTGGGGGAAAAAGAAAAAAAAGAAAAGAAACTTCTTAATCCCGTCTTTACAGTTGATTTATTTTAGTTTTACAGCTAAATCCACATTCTGTAAACTAAATCTTCCCCTTTTTCAGGCTCTTAATCAGAGCCCTGGCAGTAAGAATACTATTCTAGATCTAAGTGTCCTCATAGGTTCGTGTCCTTACTGACCTTCTGTGTTTCCAAACTCTTATGAAAATATGTTGTTTTTTCTCAAAAGATTAGAAGTAGCAAAACAAAAACAAGACGGAAAAATTCTCTCCCAGCATCGACAGAAGGATGTTTTGTTGGATTTAGTAGAGATTTTAATTGTACTAGCCACATGTAACTCTTTTAAAATAATAATAGTTAAAAAAAAAAATAAAAAGGCAGCTTCATAAGAGATGGAAAAGAAACTAAAAGAACTAGATGCCAGAGGAAAGCTTAAACCACACTTGTAAGATTGAATATAACATCATAATCATATTTGTTTGTCCCTTATTTAAAGAAGTGGCTACTGGAAAAGCTTTTGGAAAATAATCCTGTTAAGAATTAGCTCATAAGGATGGGTCTCTGGAAGTTCTCTCTGTATTTGTGCAGTTAAAGATTCTACAGCTTTTTGCTTGAATTTCTCCAGCCTTTTGTGCATAAAATTCATCAGAGTAGTCAGGGATCACTCAAGAAACAGACTTTACCTTGTGGGGCAGATTCAGGTGGGGCTGTGATTTCTTCCTGTAACTTCCCTCTAAGTAGAGAACAGTTCGCTCCAGCAGAAAATGAGTCTGTGGACTCAGATATTATATTGTTAAGCTCTGAAATGCATGTGCCTACCAGCAAACAGTGTTCTTTATTCTCACAGCTTCATGGACCTTTTCTCCTGATCCCTGGTTCCACCTTCCTAAACAGCTTCTTTCTAGTTTTAAAGGCTCAATTTTCACTGCCTTTCCCAAAAATGCCTGGTTCAGTTAGAGGGCTGCATTTCCAAGTTGCCTCCCTGTTTATTCTCTCCCTGAACTTGCTGAAATCAAACACTACAACATTCAATAACAGGCAGCCTATTGTGAGTGTTTGTCCAGTTTGTACAGCTTTGTTACACAAGCTGTATAGATTTAACTAAATGTTGGATCAATATTCCTTATACATTTAAATTCAGGGATCACAGCTTTCCACACTGACTCATAGTTGTGCCTGCCTTAAGCCCATGCCACATGAAAGCATGGAGTGATAACAGTTCTGAAAATCAAATTTACTAAAGCCAGCTCTGACAAGACTCCAGTTTTGAGGAGTGATCCCATCCCAGGAAAATGCAGGGTCAAATCCCAAACTGCTGGCTGCACACATTTTCCACAGTGGGGCTCATTGAGGACTACAGCAATGGAAGTTTGCTGTGGGTGCACATTCTTTTCACTGCTGGTACATTTCTCTACCTAACTGGTGGAAAACTGCACATGGACTTGCATAGAAAAAAAGACTTTCTGATCAATGGGCTACTGAAGCCAAAAGAAAGACTTCCACTGAGGTTTGGATCTGGGGTTCTTGTCTCAAGTGGCCACATTAGAGACATGTATATAATCCTTTGATAGCAGTCATTTTGCTCATTAAAACTGTATCTGTGGAATTGGGAATAGCTTGGAAACGCTGCCTGTGAGAGTAGAAGAGTGGTTGTGAGCGACTGTCTTAAGAATCAGGAAAAGTAAAAGCTGCAGAATTGTGTCAACAAGCACCTGAAAACACACATAAATAAAAAAATTTTCATCAGATCATTATGTATAAATAAAGGATATTATCAGTCTGTCTCAGGAGCTATTATAGACTCTGGTTGATTTTAACAATTCCAGCAGGGGTGTGAAAGAGGCAGGAAGGCACCCTGTTAATTAATGCAGCTATTAATAATTTAGTAATCAATTAATAATCGAGTACATTTGCAGATGATGGGTAAAGGATGGGAATATTCTGAGTTTTGGTAGTATTGAGGGATTTAGGACAGATTAAAACACATTTAGAAAATAAGTAATGCAGAGAACCTTCCTTGAAAAAGATGCACATGATGCAAAATGAGTAAAAAATGAGTAGTGATTTTTTTTTGCTAAAAGTATTCTTCAATATTGTCTGTGGGCCTTTGAGATGAACCATGGACTGATGGCCCTCACAAGGTAAGAACTTGGAGCTCAGGTGTACATCCACCTCCTATCTCCCAACCACTAAGTGTAACAAAGGCACTTTCTACTGTTGTATCTGAAAAACTTCTGTTACTGGGCACATAAGTTACCCATCATAAGGTGTGGAGGAATCTACCTACAAAAAATGAGTCACAAACAAAATTGGTTTATATTTTCTTTTCAAAAGCAAAATAATCTGACCAGACGGGGAACAGAAAGACCATCTGTGACTAATTAAGGGGTGAGACTGCATAGGAGCAACAGATGTTATATTATTGTAGTCAGAAGAGTTTATTGGTAACAGTGGTAAATATTGTGCAGGGTGAATTGGGTATTTCCAAGCAGTAATTTAACAGACATTCTTCCACATAGGCTACCCTTTTTTTTCTGGAAAAAGGAAGGGTTTTAGTACCAGGAAAAGCTGAATTGCCGACAAGGTCTACATAGCAAAGCTGAGAAGCATGAGGATTGAAAAGCCAGTGATACCCATGTCAAAGAAAGATATCTGGTGCTGATTAAAAAAGATGGGCAGGTCTGCATGAAGAAGACATGACAGAAAAGATTAACATTCCTGGAGCTTCACTCAGTTCCTGCAAGCCCTCTTTAAAACTAGGGATAACCACTGTGAGAGTGTTCATCAGGCTGCATGGATCAGATGGATTCTCCAACTGATGGCACCAGAGCATAGAATGACCCAGGACCAGGGAACATCTTCAATCCAGGTCCATTTCTTCTCCTAAATAACCTCTGAGAGCTCTTTAAAACTACCCTGCACGAACAGTCCAAAGGAGAAGCTGCAGGAAAAGGAGCAGCAAAGTCTTTCGGTGCCCATGACTTTCTTCTGGCCACAGAGATGTGAAGACACCTTAGGCTGCCTGAAAATTACAAGGTCACATTCAGTTGTATCTGTGTTAAGGCTTTATACAAGCCCATTTCTCCCTTTTGTTGCCTCCTATTTGCACTGTCCTGACTAGATGTGCAGTTACAAACATTCCTGTTAATGAGATTCCATGAGGCCTGGAGTGTGGATTTGGTGTTTTGTGACCAGGTGTAGTGCTCAGTGTGGTATAAGTTACTCACACACAAAGACATGTTGCTTTTCCTTAGTTTAGCTGTTTCTTTTAATTGGGGTTTTCACTTTGTATTTGAAGTGGTCCAAAGGGCTACAAAAATCTACACTAAATGTGGAGAAACACCGGTGCAATTCCTCCTCTGCTTACTTTTTTTCCCTTTCTTTTGCAGAGATTTCAGATGGTTTTCTTTGCTAAAGCAAGGAGTGACAATAGCTCACAGGTTTGGTTACCTCTGTGCTTTGACTTGCATCCCTATTTTCTTGGTCCCTACGGAGAGCTTTCCATGCACGTCTCTTGGAAGAGCCACTCTCTGCTTGTGAGACACAACTTATGGCAAGGGGGAGCTTTGTGGGTAGACTTAAAAGTATCCTGCCGATAAAAAGGGAGCAGATCCTGCTTTGTCCAAAAGAGATAAGTTAGAAACTGAGAATGAATGAACACCTGATCAGTGATCTACAGTTACAGCAGCTGATGGGAAGCAGTGTCGGGAGGATCCAGAGGTTGCCATAGAAATGGAACAAAGGATGTAACCCTCAGGGACTGCACCTGACTCAAGTACCAAACATGCAGGAATTCTCAGTGAATGGAACTCTCGAGTTTAAGAGACAAACAGAAACCATATCACAGATAAAGATAACCGAGCTGTCTGTCCTGTTTGTGATATCATGGGAGATCCCATCTGGACGTCAGCCGTGATTGCTGCCGTGCCGCTTTCCCAGCCTTGTTTGGGTGAAATATATAAACCTCAGGAGAACTTTCAGAGCATCAGTGTACATCTGCTGGCTTCTCTGGTTCCTTTTGCTAGGAAATCTAGAAACACATTATCATTTTTGGACCATAGCAAGCATTTCAGTCGCTTGTTATGGAAATTCCGTGTAACAACAGCCTAATGCACTCATTTCGGGATAGCATTTTCAGTGACTCACAGTTTTTAAAAAGGTATTTCCTGGGTGGAGGGAGGGTGTACAAAATGGTTCTATTTTAAGAGGAGCCTTAACTCTGAATATCCTTCATCAAACAAGTCACTGGAAAAAAGGATGCCATGTAACCTGCTTGCAATCTCTTTCTAAACCTATTTCTGCATGCCCTCCCACATTTGTGGATAAAGAGAGGGAACATCATGATAATCTAAAGGTTTGGAAGAATTGAGATTTCTACTAGTTGGAAACATAACATTTATTCCCATCAGAGGCTTTTTGGAGTACAGAAAATTGATTGAATTTCAATCAACTAAAGTTGTAAACAACAAACATAGACAGTTCCAAAGCCCCGACAGTTTGAAACCCCCAAATCCACCACCAGAGTGTCCTCTGGGTGTAAATGAGGGAATAGATGTCATCAATATCTATTGCCTTAATGTATTAGACCGTGGAATCCCCAACGGGGCTTGTTGGTCTTTTGAAAGTAAAATGAGACAAGTTGTTTTCAAGGAGATAGAGTTGCCTCATTTAAATGTTAATCTTAGAGGGGGGAAATCAAAGGTTATGTCTCAGCCATGACACAGATTTGGAGGAGGGAGCCAAATTCTTAAAAAAAACACCTAAAATTCCTTCAAGCATCTAGCAAAATTTAAACAGACAAACAAACAAATCACTTGGAAATGCTGGATCACTGCAAGAAGCAGTTGCTAATTCTTTCTGTAATCTGAACATCTTAAGCCCCTGACTCAGGAGGTTCGTGCTGATCTTCTGTAACCCAAAGTCCAACCACACAATCTAAAAGGCAGACATTGGGATTCTTGTTGAGTGCAGGGAAGGAGATGGATAAACAATCAGAGAACCAGAGAATCATAGAGTGATTTGGGTTGGAAGGGACTTTAAAGATCATTCCAACCCCTGCCATGGGCAGAGCCCCATCCAACCTGGCCTTGGACACTCCCAGGGATCCAGGGGCAGCCACAGCTTCTCTGCCCAACCTGTGCC
>JAWWEE010000062.1:2444705-2455578 GCA_035221455.1 Xenops minutus
CCAAGGCCAGGTTGGACAGGGCTTGGAGCAACCTGGGCTGGTGGAAGGTGCCCCTGCCCATGGCAGGGGGTGGAATGGGATGGGCTTTAGGGTCCCTCCAAGCCCAAACCATTCTGGGATTGTCTGATCCCTCCTTGGTGGCCATTCCCTCTGTGGACAGTGAAGGGAAAGGAGGAGCCATTTCCCAGGGCTGTCAGAGCTGCAGTCATGTTGGCATTTAATTTTTTACCCCCGCAATAAGCCTTGAACTCCCTGGCTAATTAAATAGCAAGTGGCTATTAAGCTCATGCCTAGGACTAAGGTTTAATAAGGCAGTAATAGGCACTGTGTATTTGTACTCGTGTACCCAGCCTGAGGTGGGAAACCTCAACCCAGGTGCTCTTCAAATAGTCAATAGTTATTTATTAAACATGGGGCTGCTATCCAGTTAAATTTAAATTAAAAGCCTGGCTGAGAGATGAGCTTGGATTTAAAGTATTAAAGGGTTAGCAGCCTAGCCCAGCATGCACTGGAATCCCAATCCTGGCTCCCTATAACTGGAATAGCAGAAGGAAGCAACACATTGCCATTTAATTTGTGTGATTTCCCTGTTTGCTCTGCAAATAACAGCGAAGGGTAATGTTTTTAAAAGTTTTGAGCTGGCTTCTTTCCCTCTGATGACAGTCTGGGCATGGAAAAGCCCAAATGAGGGTTGTCCTGGTGGTGCTGGTTCCCTTGAGCTCCTCTGGCTTCCTCAGCATGGGGTTTATGGGAGAATCATGGAATCCCAGGATGGTTTGGGTTAGAAGGGACAGTAAAGATCATCCTGTCCCACCCCCTGCCATGAGCAGGGACACCTTCCACTGTCCCAGGTTGCTCCAAGCCCCACCCAACCTGTCCTTGGCTTCCCCATTCCTTCCCTGCCTGTCCCAGCCATAGAATGCTCACTTATTTTTAATCCCATCTTTCTCCAGAGGGGGATGGGATGGCTCTGTCCTGCTCACACTTGAACCAGATGCTTTCTGACATCTGGGGACTTGCAGACCCTGCCCTGTGGAGCCACTTTTCCTGGGGGTTTGTCTTCCCTGCTCAGCCACCAGCAGGGAGCTGGTTCCCAGCGAGTCAGCTGTGCCTTGGAGCACCTCACTGTGTGTCAAGAACTTTGCTACAGTTGGTTCAGCATTCCTCCAGGAAAACAAAAAGGGAGGGGAGTGTGGGAGTGTGGAAAAGAGCCTTAACTGCTGCTGTTTATCCCTCTTATTTTCAGTTCGTTTTATGCAGCTTCAAACGCAGCCGACACTCACCCGGGTCCATTAATGGAAAATAAAGGTCAGGGCTGGAGGCACCAGCACTGCTGTCCCTGGTGCCACGTGGTGTGTGGTGTGAGTGTCACAGCTGCAGGATTTTCAATTTTATTCTCATCTGGTGGAAAACATTGAGGCTGAAGTGGCCCCAAGCTCCAGCAGCTGCAGCTCCCCCCAGCCTGGCCCAGGGATGGGGACAGGACCAGGCAGGATGAGTCCTGGCCACTCCTCAGCCCAGCTGGATGTTTTGCAGTGTGTAGGCATAATATGGTTAAATTTAAGAGGCAGTTCCAGCTCGTGGTTGTGTTTCAGGGATTTGGGATGATGCTGGGCAAAGTGTGCCCCAAAAGCTCCCTTGTCCCAAAATAGTGCTGTTGACTTTCTCCTCAAGGTGGATTTACTGGTGTTCAGGGCTTGACAAGGGGAAGGTTCTTTGCTGGTGTGCTGATGGTTTCAAGGTAGATCCCTCCTCTTCCCCAAAGTGTACCAGGAGCTGTGGTTGGTGGTGAGAACCTTGGGCATGATTTTTGGGACTGAGGCTCCTGGACTCCATCCCTGGGGTGTGTGAGAAACATCCTGAGGCTTTGTCAGGGTGATATGTAGGGCCCTTCTCAAGGTGTCCAGGGGTCCAGCTGTCCCCTCCTCCAGGAGTTATCCCATAGTGATGAGTTATTGCACAGAATAGACTTTTATCCCTTCACACTTTACAGGTCCTTTTGTGTGTGGATCCCATCTGCAAACACAAAATTAGGGAGCCCTGTATGTACCCTTTGGGATTTGCCTTTTTTCCACCCCCTCTTCCCTGAAATTTGCTACTGGGCTTTCCACAGGGCAGCAGGAAATGCTGGAGAAATGGCTTTGTTTTCCTATCAAGTGATTCCAGGGCTGTGTGCTGTGCTTGGGGCTCCAGCAGCCACCTCAACTCCCTGTGCCTCTCACACCTCACTGAGCTCTTTGCTTTATTGCCTTTGCTGTGTAAACCTGACCAAACCACGTATCCTGAATAAAAAAATTCAATAGCAACAGGCTGATAGGAGCTGGAGCAAACCTAGTGAGCAGCAGACCCTTCCAGAGCAGGGATTTTGCCCCTCCTGCCTCCCACTGGTGTTGGATAACCTACTCAAGGCAGCCAAAGGCTGTTTTTTTAATCTTGCCTTTGTATTTTGCCTTTATTTGTGGCTTTTCCTCCTGGTTTTAGCACTGTGAGGCAGCTCTTGCCTCTCTCCCTCATGCACAGCCACTCTGTGATGTCTCTATCAGGCAGTGGCTTTGCCGAGCATCCTTCCCTGGCCTGGCACTGCTCCCTCCTTTCCCAGCTCTCTCAGCCACCTCCTGATGTTGCTGTGTGACAAAGTCCCTCCTGCCACTGCCCTCGGGCTCTGTGCTCCAGCTCTGACACAGGGACAGGGACAGGGGAGCTTCATTTCCAGGTCAGATACAAAATCCACGGTGCTTTTGGTGCTTTATTCCTTCCAAGGCACTCACCTGTTGGGGCTTCCCTGAGGTCAGGATGCTCCTGCTTTCTCACAGCTCCCTCTTGCCTTCTCTGCCAGCTTTTTCTCACACAGGCTGTGATGGCCATTCCAAGGAAGCTCCAAGGAGCATCTCCAGGACCTCTCCATGGGCAGTGAGCCCCTGGAGCAGTGGCAGTCACTCTTTAGGACCAGCAGATCCTCATGTTTGTATTTCAAAGCACCAGTGGAGTGGGACTGGGATTTTTGCCAGAGTCTTGCTAGAGGGGAAGTTTTCTCTGGCTCAGTTCACACAAGGAAGGATTCTCTTTTTTTTCCCCCCCTCTGCTTTATTCTGATACCTTTTTAACAGGATCAGCTAAATAAGCACATAGAGTGTACCAGTTCACAGGCCCCTGGAGGTGAGGAGCCACTGCAGATTAAAGTATTTTTTGTGATCTCCAAAGCAGCTGCATTTTATATGCTGGCCCTGTTTTGCTGATCCTATTAAAGGGGATCATGAAACACAGCACCTCCTGGCTCTGTGTGTTTGGCTTTCTGTGAGCAGGGGTTTTGGTCGTGTGGTGGGTCCTCTGCCTTGCCTCAGTCCCTGGCTATCCAGAGCCCCAGACATAAGGTCTCTCCTCAGGCTGGAAGGAGATTCCATTGACTCAGGACTGAATTCCATAAGGTCCTTTAGGAAAATCATCCCCCACATCTTGAAGGTGGAGCCTGTAGGGATGGAGGGAGCTGTGGCATTTCAGAAGTCGGGCTGGGAACTCCTGTATGGGATGCAGATGCTGTGGGCATGGGTGGGGGATGTGTCCTCTCCCCTTTACCAACTCCCCATCTCTTGGGGGTGTAGAGCCCACCAGTGATCCCCCGGTGCATTATTGCTCTTCCATGTCCATCCCTCTCCTTGTCTCCATTGCAGCCCTTGGCCCAGGGACAGTGCAGTGATCTGGGGGGTCAGCATGACCCAAGGATGAGAGTCATGGATTTACTGAAAACCCCAGCACTGATCCCAATACTTCAACCAGCCATCCTGCAAAGCCCTGCACCCACACCCCCTGAGCCACCTGTCAGCTCCAGAGGAGCCTGCCCGGGGCCCCCCTGTGCTAATGAATAGGGACAGTAATTAATGATCATTGCTGTTGTGTTGAGGACTGTGAGTGCTGTCACTGCTGACTGCACTGACAATTACCAGGGCTGCTCTGGCCCGTGGGACACAAGGAGGAGGTGTGACCTCAGTGCTTGGGGCTGACCAGCTCAAAATTGGCATCACTTTGCCAAGCACAGGAATGATCAACAGCAAGTCCCCATGGTGCTCCAGCCACCACCTCCTCCTCCTCCTCCTCCTCCTCTTGGTATCAATCAGCCTGTTGGAGCTTCCCCAGATGGGTCTCACTTTCTGTTCCATCTCATTTGACACTTCATCAGCTGAAGACGGCAGAGAGACATGTCAGCTCCTGAGATCCATCCCCGACCTGCCAAAAGGCTTGTGCTCCTTGGCAAGAAATGTGATTATTCTGCTTTGTGGTGGCGATTTCTCTCGGCGTTATCTTGGGGGAGGAAATAACCCCCCATCCCATTTCCTTCCCCTTTCCCAGCCTGGCAAAGGCTCTGTGCTTATTCTGGCCCCGTGCAGAGGTGACTGTGCTCCTTCTTCACTGAGTTAAGCACTGTGTGAAAATCCCAGCAGCATAGGTGAACTCGTGGTCAAAACAGGGGAAAATCCCTCTCTGGAAGCACCCTGAGCATGGAGATGTCTCCTGGAGGGTCTGATGCCCTCAGTGCCAGCTGCCAGGAGGTACAGCTTTACTGCTCCAGGAACCTTGTGCCTTCCCATTCCATCCTTCCAAATGCAACCAGGAAGATGCTGAGCCACACCCCAAACTCCCCCAAGATCCAGCTGCTCATCCCTCTCAGCAGCTGGTCCTCACCCACATGTTCCCACTGCTGCCTGGCTGACACAGCTGGTGGGAAGAACTCACTGTATTTTTCCATGTTTCCAAGGTTTTCTGTGTGTGTGTGTCAGTGTCCCATAAACAGTAACAGCAGGCATTACGTTTTGAGGCTTTTGAAGGGAGAGCATAAAATCTAATAGGTAAAAATGCGCTTTTCCATGCAAATTCCTTAGGAAATGAACCACAGGCCAGCTTTCAGCAGTTGCTGTGAGGCCCCTCTCCATGGGGCTCCCAGGGGCTCAGCCAGGATGCCATGCCCAGGCTCTGCTGCAATCAGCTCAGAGCAGGGGGAAGGATGTCTTTGGAACTGTTGGCAGGTGGAGAAGCGAAAGGAGGTGAGGATTTAAGAGCCTGGATTCCTCCCATGGCGTGCTGGGGCTGTGACTTGTGATAACGCCCCAAGGCACCGAGTGAAATGCACGTCATAAATTAGAACCAAAAATGTGATTACTTTGTCGCTTGGAAGACAAATGCGTGTGCCTGGGGACTAACAAAGCAGGTTTGATTTGTTGTTGTTTTTACTATGTTTACTATTATTATAACTTATTCCAAATTATTCTGCTCTGAGATGGAGAGGAGACTGTGGCTGGCAAACTTCCTTGGAGAGGGTGGGTTCGGGGAAGGAGGCAAGTCCTTGAAAGCTCAGTGTCATGGCATGGAATGGTCCTGGTGAGCTGGGTGCTGGCGGGGGGGATTGGGAAGGCCTAGAGAAGGTCTGGAGAAGGGGTGGAATGGAGCTGATACATATCAGCTGGAGTTCTGGATCCAGGGGTGCAATCCAGGTGTTTGGAGGGTGGGGAGACCCTGGCACAGGTTGGGCAGAGAAGCTGTGGCTGCCCCTGGATCCCTGGAAGTGTCCAAAGCCAGGCTGGATGGGGCTTGGAGCACCCTGGGCTAGTGGAAGGTGTCCCTGCCCATGGCAGGGGATGGAACAAGCTGAGCTTTAAGGTCCCTTTCAACCCAAACCATGATAAAATAAATCAGTGAAAATTGTCACCTCCCTTTTTGGGGACAGAAAGCTGAGGTGGAGCCCTGCTGGATAGTTGCCCACCTTGGGTAACCTTCAGCTCAGAGCTGAGTCCCTGATTTTGGGTGCAGCTCGCTGCTCCATCCCTCCCTCTGAGCAGCATCACCCAGGGATCAAGGCGCTCCCCAGACCCTACAAGGCACCTGCAGGGATGACTGACGGAGGAGCTGCTCTTCTTTTCTCCCCCACAGGACAGAAATCTCCAAAGAACGCCCCATCTCCCATCATTCCTGACTCGGGAAAAAAGAAATGGAGCTTCTAATACCCGTCTCCACAGGAATCTCTAATGCTAAAGAGCTTAGAGGGAGCACTCATGACTTTGAGAAGAGTAAAAGCCTCCCGTGTCCCCTAAGCGGTGTCCGGCTCACTGAGCCAACACGCTCTGATAACATGGCAGATGGGTATTTCTAGCATTTGTTTTGATGATGAAAGTGTACATTGTGCTCAAAGATGCCCCCAGGACACATTGTTCTCTGGATAAAGGGATGAAAATTAAAACTAAGTTTCCTAGGTCAAAAGGACGCTCATTAAACCATTCAGGCCTAAGAGGAAAAAGAGGGGGAATGAAAAAATAAAAAACCCAGCTACAAACCCAAGTCCTTTCCTTAAAGGAAAGGGGCTCTGGAGGAGCTGTGTGGGATCAGTTTGTTGTTTGAGTGTGGTGGAAAAGCTCATTTTGGGGGATGATCCTGGTGCTGTGCACGTTGTGCCCTGTTAGGGGGCAGCTTTGGGGCTGGGATGCCAGAGGGGCAGAAAGCCCTGGGGTAACTCTTATTTGAGTGTTGTAGAGGTGGGATCCAGGGAAATACAAAGCCATGGGGTTTAATCCAGGGAGAAAACATCAGGATTGGGTTCCCTGCATCGACAAAGTGGTGGGAAGTCGGGGATGAGCTGAGGGTGGGGGAATTGCAGGAATGGAATCACCCACCGTAATAATACAAGGTGTGTGTTGCTCTGTGCTTGGAAAAAAAGGGAAAACCGGAGGAAAATGCAGATTTCCTGTTGCTTTGAGTCCAAACATGGGGCCATGCCTGCTCCTTCCAGGGCTGCTGGGCTTTGCCCTCTGCTTTCCAACCCCTTCTCTGTTGAAGAACAAGCCGGGAGCCCCTAAAGAGCCACGTTTCCCTCGGAGAGTGGAAAAACACCACATTGCCGAGATGGAAATGCCAATCAGCGGGAGCGAGGGGAAGAGAAGAACAGCGTGTGGCCTCTGCAAATTGCAGGAAAAGTGACACAGTTATTCAGAGCCTCTCGAGGAGGGAAGGGAGCTTTAGTGCTTACACGGGAAAAGTGGTCTCAGATTCCTTTTATAGCCACATTATTGAGCCAGCACGGACAAATTGTTTCCCATTTTTGTTGCCCCAGTTTCCCCAGCTGTTCAAAATGGGCCTGATTTTTACCTGCTGCCTACAAGGGGTGTGAGGGAAACTTGGGTTCTTCTTGGCAAGCACTTGAGCATCCCTGGAAAAGTGATGGAAAGGCAGGGGGCAGAGTATCAGTCCCTCAGTTGTCATATTTAGGCTCTAAACTGTTGTTATGCCATTGGAAAATATGCAAATGCCAGTCAGGCCATGCAGCAAATAATCAGAGTTTGTTGTTTACATTTAATAGATGACTTAATAAAATAATCATCTTTTGGAAGCAACTTCTCCCCTCCCTCCCTCCCTTCCTTCCTCCCAGAAACAACCCTAAACCAACAAGCCTGTTTATTTTCCAGAGTGCCTGTTTTGGAGCTGTATCTCTGTGCCTGCTGCTCCCCTCGTTTGGGATCTGATTTGCCCTCCAGAGATCAGCCATGAGCATCAGACAGCATTTTATCTCTCCCCTCTAGATCAAGGGACAAGATTAATAGTTGAGGGCTTTTATTGTGTTTTGGGGTGTGGAGCTCTCACTTCTCCTTAAAGGTTTCCAGTCTGGAATTAAGTTTGGGACTCTCTGCCCCAGAGTTACCACCAAATTCCTCCTTTCTCCTTCCTAAAATCCCCATCAGAATGATGAATCCCCTCAGCAGCAAGAAATACCCCGGGGCTGTGGGGTTTTTCATCCTTTTCTCCATCCTCCAGCAACCCCCATTTATATTCTGTCATTGAAGATGTTCCTTTTGATCTGGAAATTAATTTCCAGATAAACTCAGCAGCAGGAGGTTTGGTGGCACCAGCTAAAGTGATGCTGGGGATCAATCCCAAATTCTGTGACATCCCTGAACCCCAGCAGCACCAAATGCAACAAGTGTTTGTAGGATTAAACTGGTTTATGGGGAAAAAATATAGGAATGTGAATCTATCTCTATATTTTTTTTTTTTTAAATTTTAATTCCCTCACCCCTCCAATATTTTCCCACCTTCCAAACCCAAACCAGTTTTCCTGATATTCTGGCTGATAAAGTCCTGCTGCAACCCCAACTTTCCTTATCCCTTTGAAGTAAGTCTCTATTCAGGGTGGTTAAACACCAAAGTTCCAAAAGGCAGATGCTGAGTGCTTAAAAAATGGGAGAAAAGAGGGATAAAACAGGGAAAGGCTGCCAGTGTGTCTTTTTTTTTTAATTCCTTTTATATTTTAAGGGCTGTAGTCCCCTAATGAGGAATTCCTGGGGAATGAGGATCCATTCAGACCAGCAGTGTGATGGGGAGATGTGGGAATCACAGACTGGTGTGGGTGGGAAGGGACCTTAAAGCCCAGTTTGTTCCACCCTTCCACTAACCCAGGTTGCTCCAAATCCCATCCAACCTGGGATGAGCATCCCCAATTTCTCTGCACAACACGAGCCAATTAATTAACTTTCTTAATGACACCTCGTGCCTCAGTTCCCCTTTCCCTGCTGTCACCTGGGCTCGGGGACATCGCTGGGAAAGGTCCATGGACCAAGCTCAGCCTTGGGCGATGCTGAGAACCTTAATCCAGGCCTAAAAGGTGCTTAAAAAAATCCTCCCTGCCTGACTTTAAAGTGGATTTATTCGTAATTCACTCTCCATGTCTGTACTATTAAGGATTTGGGCTCTCAGAGGGTGGTTTTATTTTTTTTGAAGACATATTACTTTTTTATTCTTTAAAGGCAGCACGTGAGGGGAAAAAGCAGCAAGGTTCACCTTTAAGGATTTATTATTGTTTCTCCAGAGCAGGTATTTCTCTGAGGAAATGACTGCCGATTATAAAAAATAAAATAAAATAATAATAATAGTAATAATAAAAAAATCCCTCTCTCCTGAAGCCAGTAACCTTGTGGAGTGATGGATTGTCGTGCTGGAAGTGGAGTGAGGGAGAAATGGAGACAGAGAGGAAGAAATGTAGATACTCTAACATACTCCAGGGGGTCAGGAAAGGGATATGAATTATTAAGTAAAATTAATAATTGAAATAATTAACAGCTGCAAGAGGTTTTTTTGTCCGTCCTCCACATAATAGGGGAGCAATGTTTAGTATCAAGCTGGAGTAACCACTAGTAATTTGATGTTAATTAATTCGTTGGCTCAGCATTCCAAGCATTTATGGGTGTTTTCTTCCCTTATAAATATATTAATAAGTTTTAAGTCATTCTACAAAAGTAATTTTGAAAATAATAATAATAATAATAATAAGTTCTGCCAGATGCAAGTCATTTATTTTTGATCAGTAATTAAAATGGCTTTCCCCACCCTCATCCTTGTACATCAGAGGAAATTGGCTTTGTTCCGATGAGCTTCTAATTCCTATTCTTCTTCCTCTGATAGGAATCGATAATATTTGCTGTTTGGGGCCAGATTTATGGATTACTTTTCATTGTGGGCTTTTGGAGTTTGTTGCTGGGTCTTCTAAAGACCAGAGGTTTTCCTTCCCCCAACCCCATCGCTCTGAACCCTTTGGATAATTCAGGAGAGACTGGAGGAGGCTCTAAAAGATGGACTTAATGATGCATTCGGGGCAGACAAATTTGGGGTGCTGGATAAAGGGGTGATGGCTGTGGCTGGGAGGAGCTGAACCCCTCTGGAAGCCTTTCCTGGCATTACATCCATCTAGAGGTCGATCCAGAGGCAGATAAAGGGGGTTTATTGCAATCCCAAATGCTGCACAGCAGGATTGGAGGTGCAGGATGCAGAGGGATACAGGGCTGCTGGGAGAGCTGTGTCTCTGGGACTGCTCTGCTGAC
The DNA here is from genome assembly GCA_035221455.1 of Xenops minutus. Classification (NCBI taxonomy): domain Eukaryota; kingdom Metazoa; phylum Chordata; class Aves; order Passeriformes; family Furnariidae; genus Xenops; species Xenops minutus. The sequence continues at coordinate 2,454,557 of JAWWEE010000062.1, forward strand.
CTTCAACTCCATTTTGGGGTGGAAAAGACCCCAAATGCCCCTGTTTTGAACAGTAAAGGTGTCTGACACCCGTGCCAGGGTTTGCTCACAGTGAAATAGCCCAGTTTGGTGGTGTCATTGTGCTTTGCTGATGGCTCAGGAAAGGGTTGGTCTGGGTGAAGTCCTTGGGGCTTTCCAAGGGCTGCCAGCCCCAAACTGAATCCCAAAGCACGCTGCTGGAAGCAAATTCCCTTTCAGGGCCCTCTGTGCTGGGCTTGGCTTTCCTCCTGGGGAAACTGAGGCCACACCAACCCACAGCAGAGCAAGGCTTGGGGCTCCAGGCAATGTTATTTCATCCCTGGGCTGGGGTCTGGGCCTTAGTGAGGTGCTCAGTGTCCAGGACGCTTGGAATTTGGGATGCTTGGTGTTTGGGATGCTAAGCATTTGGGCTTCTCAACATTTGGGGTGCTCCATGTTCAGGAGGCTCAGCCTTTGGGATGCTCAGCATTCAGGATGCTTGGAGTTCGGGATGTTTGGTGCTCAGGAAGCTCAGCCTTTGGGAAGCTCAGCCTTTGGGAAGCTCAGCCTTTGGGAAGCTCATTGTTTGGGATGCTCAGCCTTTGGGATACTCAATGTTTGGGATGCTCAGCCTTTGGGATGCTCAGGCTTTGGGAAGCTCATTGTTTGGGATGCTCAGCCTTTGGGATGCTCAGGCTTTGGGAAGCTCATTGTTTGGGATGCTCAGCCTTTGGGAAGTTCAATGTTTGGGATGCTCAGCGTTTGGGATGCTCATTGTTTGGGATGCTCAGCTTTGGGAAGGTCATTGTTTTGGATGCTCAGCCTTTGGGAAGTTCAATGTTTGGGATGCTCAGCGTTTGGGATGCTCATTGTTTGGGATGCTCAGCTTTGGGAAGCTCATTGTTTGGGAAGCTCAGCCTTTGCTAAGCTCGTTGTTTGGGATGCTCAGCCTTTGGGAAGCTCAGCATTGGGGATGCTCAGCCTTTGGGATGCTCAGCCTTTGGGATGCTCAGCCTTTGGGAAGC
>JAWWEE010000062.1:2455678-2467369 GCA_035221455.1 Xenops minutus
GCTCGTTGTTTGGGAAGCTCAGCCTTTGGGAAGCTCAGCATTTGGGATGCTCAGGCTTTGGGATGCTCAGCCTTTGGGATGCTCAGCCTTTGGGAAGCTTGTTGTTTGGGATACTCAGTGTTTGGGATGCTCAGCCTTTGGGATACTCAGTGTTTGGGATGCTCAGCCTTTGGGAAGCTCGTTGTTTGGGATGCTCAGGCTTTGGAAGCTCGTTGTTTGGGATGCTCAGGCTTTGGAAGCTCGTTGTTTGGGATGCTCAGGCTTTGGGAAGCTCGTTGTTTGGGATGCACACTGGCTGTGGCAGCAGATGGAGCCTGCTGGCTGGCAAATGGCCCGGCTGTCCTGCGGGAGCAGCGGGATGTTATCTGCAGGCAGCAGCAGCCTCGGCGCGTCCCTTTGCAGAGCTCAGCACAAAACAGCAGAGCAGGGAAGGAACTAATTCCCATCCTCGCTGGCAGATGGGAAGGAGACCTATTTCTGGCCTGGCTGGTGGGAGAGGAGGTGGCAGGGAGTTTTGGATATCCAGGCTGCTTTGGAATTGGGGAGCAGGAGCAATTTAGGTGCTGAGCTGGAGGGATCATAGAACAGAATCAGAGAATAGAATCATAGAATCGACTAGGTTAGAAAAGATCTCTGAGATCGCCGAGCCCACCCTGCCTACCAGACCATGGCACTGAGTGCCCCATCCAGGCTCTTCTTAAATAAATCCTCCTTTTCCCTCCTCCAAATGGGGTGAGGTGCCTGGCAGCAGGGACTCACTGCTGCTGCCCCAGGGAGGGAAGGAGCATTAAAAGTTGGAAGTGAAAATGATGGAGCTGAGCTGTAGCAGCAGAATTCTGCACATTTCTCCCACTCAGGGATTTGCCCTATATTTAATTTTTTTCCCTGACTGCTTTAGTGACTCTGTAAATGTTGCAGAGTTTTCGTGTATTTTTTTTTTTCCCTTCCTGCCAGATGAAGTGGGTTTGGTTTTTATTGAATCAGTTCCCTCCGAGGATAGAGGTTGCGAGTGGATAAAACCTCTTTCAATCCCATAAAAATGCCGTCAGGGGATTCACTTAAATTTATTTAATCCTGTGCACTTTATCGCGGTCACTTCATCATGGCAGGTAAGTGGATGCTAATGGATCCCTTCTTTTTATGGCCTGCAGCCTCCTGGAATTAGATCCCCCAGCTGCAAATCTCTCGTTTGTGGTTGGCATTTTATCTTCTTTCTTTTATTTGATTAGTGGGGGGAGCGAGAGGCAGGACGCCCCTTTTAGGGTATTAAGGCCAGGAGAGCTCGTTGATTTAATCTACTCTGACCTTCTGGGCAGCACCAGCCAAAATTTCACCTGGAGGAGACACTCTGAGGATGTCAGGACGTGAAATCCTCCCATCCAGTGAGGAGGGGTCTCTCAGTCTGGGGTGTATTGATAAAAAACATGCAAAGCTTTTGCTCTTCTCTGCCTTGCTGATGAGTCAGAGTTGATGTGAATTTGCCTCCTCTGATGGCCTGATTCACTCTGCTCCAAACCTGACAGGCCCTTTTCATTGAAACCTTGAAGTTCATTGTCACTGAACCATTTTCTTTTATAAAGTCGAAGTGTTTGGGTGCTCTGGGGTGAAGGTTGTTGAATTGCCTGCTCCATTAATGCTTTTAAAACAGAGATATTTTTTCCCATGCTGTCACAATTGTGATTTTTTATTTTCTTTCTCCCTGGGAACCTGCTTTAGGATTTAGTTTAGCCTGCTAAATCTGAAGGGTTGTCCTGTCTGACCTCCCAACTTCAGCCTGTGTGGTGCTCGGGCTCAAGGATGAGAGATCAGCACTTGCAGCCCTGTGGTCCAGCCCTACCGTGGAGCTCCAGCACCTGTGATGCTCTGGAATCCCTTCCCACCAGGAAAATATCTGTGTCCAGGCTTAGCTTCATGAAATGGGGAGCTTGGATGGAAATTTAGACCATCTTAGGCTTTGGTGACCCTAAAGGCTGCAGGGTTTGTGCATTGGGGCATCACCATGTTGTCCCCAAGGGCAGCAGAAGGGACATCTGGAAATCTGTTCCAGAGCACTGGAATGTGTTGTAAGGTCTTAATTTCTAGGAAAACCTTCCTGGGGGATAAAATGGAGAGTGTCCTGGTGGCAAAACCTCCTTTTACAGAACCACCCACCAAAATCAATCCCAACTCCAGAATAATCTGCCGGGGAAAATGCAAATGTGGGGAAAATTAATCTGGTGGTTGGCACCATGGGAGGAGATGTGTTTGTTGATTCCCAAAGGGATTTATTGCCTCTTGGAAGGGATCCCCCTCATGCCAGAGCATCCCTCATCTCACCCTCCTTTCCTGGTGTCTCTCAGGCAGGGAAAGGCTGGGGTTGGAGTGTTAATGAAAAAACTAAATAACGCTGGAAATGCAAAACCATGGTGTGAAAAAACAGAGGTTTTGAGTTATTAAGGAGCCACTCACTGCGGAGAGAGAGGGGGAAAGGGAGGGGATATTGGTGTTTGGGAAGTCCAATTATTTCTCAATTGCAGACAGTCTTATTAACTTGGGCAGAAAATTAATTACTCTAATTAGAAAAACTCATTGGAGTTTGGTGAGGAGTTAGTGGGGGAGAAGATAGTTGTGGTGGGGGGAGTTGGGGAAGCACAACAGCCGTGGGAGGGAGAGGATGGAGGGAAACACGAGCCATGGGCGAGCTGCTCAGCTTAAAGGGAGCAAAGGAAGGGATAGGAGAGAGGAAGGAAGGGTTTTTTTAGTCATAATGGTCTAAATTTAGCAATTTTAGTCTTGAAACAACATGAGTATTTCTATATGTGCACACTCACATGAGTAAAAATTATATATATATGCACAGACTCATATATTAAATATATATAGAATGCAACGCAGAGGAGATTTATCAGAGGGTTTCTGTGGGTGGTTGTATTTATTGCCGATGTGCCAGTCCCTCAGCACGGGGGGTTGTTAGGAAGGGCTGGCTGGGTGGGTTTTTTTTATCTTCATGGATTTATGAAGTCCTTAAAACATCTGTTCCATCCTCATTCCACAGTCCTTTGGCAGCCTGGGGAGAGGGAGAGACGTTGCTCAGCAGAGCTGTCTGGCTGTGCATGGTTTGGGTGGAGACACTTCTGCTGGGTGTTCACAGTGGTGGGGGGGAATGGGGGGCAGGATCCATCCTTGGAAAGGGTGGGGTGAAGGGAATTCATCCAGGCTTGATGCTGCTGGGGCAAAATGGTGTGGCGTGGGAGGGGGAAATGGGGATAAGGAGTCTTGTAGGAGTTCAGTAGGGAATCGGCTTTTTACTCCTTTCCTCCTCCCAGCTGTTGGCTACAAAGGGAATGTATTTATTCATGCCTCTTGGGCACATGGTGGGATTCTTGGGATGGTCCTGTGCAGGGCCAGGAGTTGGACTTCAGTGATCCTTGTGGGTCCCTTCCCACTCAGGATATTCTATGTTTTGATGACCTTCTCAGTTCAAGAAGGTCAGAGGTAGGCAAGGACCAGGATCTGCTAATCACCCTCCTCATCACAAAACCCGGCAACCAACCTTGTGATATGAAAAAAGCTCCCCAAACTGAGATAAAGCCCAGATGGGGATGAAGCCCAATGCTACTGGTGTCACCTGAGAGTTGCCACTTTCCCAAGGAGAAGTGATGCACTGGGAGAACATCCAGCCCATGGATAGCAGGGACTGTGCCTGTATTTGCAGCCCTACATGGACCACCCTTGTCCCCCCCATCAAGGAGGTGCCTGCAGGTGACATTGTGGGATCCTTGGTGGCTGAGCTGAGTCTCTGGCCCCCTCCAGCTGCACAGCCCCAGGTTTTCCCCAGTGCCTTTGCTCTGCTGGCTTTGCTGCCTGTTACTGAAATAACCTGTCAAGCTCCTGCTAATAATGAGCCATAAGTCAGATTCTCTCTGGTAGGTTGCCCTGGGTGTCTATCACAGTCTTTAGGGGTGACCCAATTATGGTAATTGGCCAATTCCACTACCGGTGTTCCTAAAGAATTGTCAAACAAAGGCAGAGAAATAAAAGCTCCCTGAAAATTAGCAGAAACCCCCAGTACAGCTATTTTTCAGACCCCCTTTTTGGCATGAGGTACCTTTAATATTAACCTCTTCATCTGATACCTGCAGAGAACAGTGAAATAAAGCCCCAAATGCAGCCACTCACATAAGTGATGCTCCACTCAGGTACCACCTCGTGTATTCCATCCCCAGGACTGCTCACAACCCAGACATCCAGCCATTTATTCAGCTTCATGCCCCAAACTCTGCATTTAGAGCAGTAGTTTCCCTCCCACTCAGTCATAAGACCTTGATTTTGCAAGAATATCTCAGATTACTCAGAGATGGACTCAAAGGGGGAAGGCAGAGGAGTGATTTCTTTTACACCCAGCTGTGTATGACATGCACCTTCAGTTAGGCAGGGCACAATAAAGGGAATAAAGAACAATTTTAGCCCCATCCTTGCTCCTTTCCACACGCCACCACCCACCTTCTGTGTCCCCACACGCCGGCCTTGTGCAGAGCACAGGTATTATTTCTGCATGGGCATAATAATAATACAGAGAGAACACACTGTTACAACTGCTGTGACCTCCTGCCCAGCCTGCTCCGCTGAAACGCTGCTGGAATTGCAACTTGGCACTGAGCTTTGTAGTGAAGGATTGCTCCTGGCTAATCTATAATTTACAAAACACACTCAGATTCATTTTTTATGGGCTGTTTTGATATGATGCCATTTAAAAAGCGGAAAGGAACAACGCACCTTTTTTAAAGGTTGCTCCTGGTTCTTCTTGCTCTTTTTTCCCCCCATTCTTTTGAGAGGGCACGCCATTATTGGGTATTTTTTCCCCAGAGAAAGGGAATTTCTTCCTCCTGCAGCTTTCTGGACAATTCCCTGCAGTGCTGGGGACAGAGCCTCATGTCCCAACCTGCGCCTTCAACATCCAAGCTGGTTGTGCTCTGTCAATTCCTGTTGGCTTTTCCCCCCTCTCCTGCCTTGGGATACACATTTAGAAGCAGGAAAATGATGTGTTTATTCCACCCTCTGTTTTTACTCAGGAAGGCTGGGCAGGAAGGGAGAAGGAGAACCCCCTGGGTGATGCTTGGACTTTTCTGTCATCATCCAATGCCTCCTGCAGCCTCTGGAGAACTGGAAAAGGGATGCAAAATTCCTGATATACCAAGAGGAATAGAGTTTCTGCTGGAAGTGGGATGGCTCAGCACGGAGGGCAGAGCCTTCCTGGTAGGACCAAGGCTTGTTTCTCCTATGGCACTGCTTCTCCCAGGGGTTTTCTTGCCTGCAGGCTCCTCTCCTCCTCCATATGCCGTTTTATGGTGCCCCTTTCTGACTAATGCAAATCCCATCCAGCATATATTAGTGGGAAGGGCATCGTTAGCAGGAAGAGCAGCACTGTGAAAAAGCAACCATGAATCTTCTCAGGCTCACAGGGCTCTCTGAACAGCACAGGAGGGATTAGGTATGTTCATCCTTACAATCCAAAGGGAAAGGGAGAGGTTTCTCAGCAGCCTCTCCGTGGTGGGATGATGTAGCTGTAATTATCCTCCTCCCCAACGCAGGATGAGATGCTTTTCAATCCCCCACAAGTTGCCCAGTGTGGGAAGAGGTGTCTCGAGCAGGAAAAGCTTCATATCTGTTGGTAAATAGAGGCCATGATCTCCAGCAAACAGGCATTTGGAGCACCATCAGAGCTCGTGTTCATTCGTATCCGTGTGCAGGCTGGAGCTGGGGGTGTTTTAAGCTTCTCTTCATCCGTGTAAATGGGAATGCCAGCCCTCTGGTGAGGAGATCTCTGCTCCTCCTGACATTTCCATGCAGTCCCAAAGATGTTCAGCTGTTCTTCTAGTGAAGCCCTGAGGATAGAGGGGCACAAACCACTTTCTGTGCCACCCAGATGGTCTGGGTGGATGATCCTTCTGGTGGTATGACCAGTGACAGCACCCAAGGAATGGCTGGAGCTGTGTCAGGGCAGGGTCAGGGGGGATCTCAGGACAAGGTTCTTCTTCCCCCAGAGGGTGGTGGGCACTGCCCAGGCTCTCCAGGGCAGTGGGCACAGCCCCAAGGCTGCCAGAGCTGCAGGAGGGGTTGGATGATGCTCTGGGGCACAGGGGGTGACTCTGGGGGATGGTCCAGATTTCACACATTAAATCCAGCACTCCACATATTAAAGACCAGGATTCCACAAATTAAATCCACGACTTCACAGATTAAAGCCTGAATCACACCAGGAAGCAGAACAGAAACTCAGGGAGAAGGGATGTACTTCATGCCATGCAAAGAAATCTTACTGAGATCCACAGGACTCCCTGTGCAGGTTCAGCACTTGCTGAGCCAGGTCTTATTTTAGCATCTGTAGCCAGTTTTTGAGTGTTTTCAGTGAACTGAGCTGGCCTAAAGGTAAGAAAGTTGAGAGCAGTTCAAAATTCCCAATTCCCAGCCCAGGCACTGATGTTACAGAATAAACACCAATGCCAGCTCTTGGAATTCCTGACAAAAGAGAAGTGCTGTGCTGGCAGGCAGGGGGAGAGGAGGGAGCTGAGCAGGGACGAGGAGCACACAGGGGCCATCAGGACAGGCTGACAGCCCGGGCAGGACAGGAGAAAACCCTCAGTTCAAGCAATATTGGGCAAAAAAGCCTAAGGGAGTCCTTGTGTGTGCCCAGAGCCCCGAGCTGAGCCCACTGTGGCAGCACCGCCCTCCTCCCCTGCCTCCAGCAGGGAAAACCAAACTGGGGCAGCAGTTTTATTCTGCTTGATGAGGGAAGGGGAGATCAGATTCGTGCCCAGAGCCAGAAGAACACTCCTGCCTCACCTGAGAACACAAAGGGATGTTTCCCATCCCTTTTCGAGGCACTTCAGGAGGACAGATAAGAGAACAGAGGTTTTGGTGGATACTCCAGCCCAGGTCACTGCCTGGTCAATAATCCAGTGCTTTGGTGGCACTGGCAGGAGGACAAACCCCTCCCTGACTGTGACACTTGCAGCTCTGACCTCCTGGACCAGACACCGACACCCAGGAGGTGCTTGGGCAGCCCAGATGGAGGGGCAAGAGCAGCACAGGCTGTGTCCTCGCAGCCAGACGAGCTCAGCTTGTGTAACCAGGCGTGGGGACTGCAGTGAGGAAGGGCTGGCAGGGGGGGATCCATCCCCTCTCCAGTGTCCAGCACAGGCACTGCAGGGCACCCTGCCCAGCCTGGCCTGGGGCACTCCCAGGGATCCAGGGGCAGCCACAGCCTCTCTGGGAATTCCATCTCAGCCCTTCCCCACCCTCATAGCCAAGAATTCCATCCCAATATCCCATCCATCCCTGTCCTCTGGCAGTGGGAAGCCATTCCCTGTGTCCTGTCCCTCCATCCCTTGTCCCAATCCCTCTCCAGCTCTCCTGGAGCCCCTTTAGGCCCTGGAAGGGGCTCTCAGGTCTCCCTGCAGCCTCCTCTTCTCCAGGAGGAACAACTCCAGCTCAGCCTGTCTCCATAAGCGGGGCACTCCAGCCCTCCCAGTGAGGAACTGGAATGGTTTATCAGGCAGCACTGGATCCTATGAAGATTCCTGTGTGCCTTTTGCCACAGCCCGTGCCCCTGGCTCTGCTGGGGATGTTCCAGCAGCTCTCATAGCCCCAGTTCCTTTTGAACAGTGGGACAACACAAGGACCAAAAGCAGAGGATGACTTGTATGACCCTTTTGAATGTACAAGTGTTATCCCACAAGCACCTAATCGTGCTCCTAACCCCACTCTGGAGGTGTTTGCTGACTGCCACCCCCTCTGGATGGATTCGTGGCCACGGGCAGCCCACGGAGCCATGAGACCACTGGCCTATTTGCCTCCCCTGCTGTTTGTAGCTTCAGTGAATAGCAGAAAACAGCAGGCTGGGCTCGGGGCCAAGCACAGCCCTGAGTCTCTCTGTGGGAGGAAGGCAGAGAGCGTGGGCAGCTCCAAGGCAGTGTCAGCACAGCAGATGCTGGGGGACAGCGTGGGGACAGCCCCTTGGGGTGGCAGCACCCCAGAGGTGCTGTGGGAGCTGTCAGTGAGAGGAACTGCGAGGGCACCGGGATCCCCTCCTGTGTGCCTGCCCCCAGAGCATCCCCTAGCGTGGGAAAACAGGGGCTTTGGCTCCTGGCTCTCTCACACAGTGCTCACTGCTGTCTCCCCCTAATGCTTGTTGTCCAAGGCATGTGGAACACCATGTGGAACACCATGTCCCAGTGCTCACTTGTCCTACAGGGACTGTCTCAAATCTCTTCTGCTCCCCAGTTCCCTCCCGGCTTTGTGTGACATGTATGTTTATGTAATCTACCCAGAGAGCCCTTGACTGGCATAGCAGTGCTGGGATGCTGTGCTCAGGGCTCTAAATTTGCCTGGATTGCTAAAAGGGGGAGTGCTGCACATTGCCATGGTAATACTGCCTGTAAAAACAGTGTTTCTGATGGTTGTGGTGAATAATGAAGAGCTAAGAACTTTCATTTCTTAACGTGAAATGGAATGGTTCAGTTTTCCCATTTCAAATAAGCAACTACTTCTGGGAGTGGGTTTCATCTTCCTTCCTCTCCTTGTGTTAAAAGGGCTTCTCTCCAATCATAGAACAGAAGGGTCAGGCTGGCCCTTCCTAAAGTCTCCCCCAAATCACTTCTGCCTTGTGGAAGTGGCTATTTCACCTTCCATGGTGCTGGACTGGGGGTCAGGGGACACCCTGGCTCTAAGGGTCAGGAGTGCCCCAACATCTCTGCAGTGAGCCCTAAGAGCTGGGGTTCACTGTGGGATTATTGTGACATTAACACACAGAATGTGAGAGTTCTTTACCTTCTCACCACCACACAAAAGTCAGTGCTGTAGAAAAGCAAGGCTGGTTTTCAGCCTCCACCCCACCCTCGGGTCCTGCTGCTATGGAGACAGCACTGACTGAGCTCCAGCATCCAACACAGCTCCCACAGCACTTGTGCAACCCTTAAATAACCCCATTTTCAGGGGCTGCTGCTTGCCAACTACTGGTGCTCAGGTATAAAAATGAGCATTTCCCTTATGAACCTCATGAAAACGCCTGCTTAATCCCCAAAGGCCCAAATTCTGGTCCCCACTTGGTGAATGACTTCATTAGTGCCAGGATTTGGAGCTCAGTGAGCAGGGTGAGGCTGTTTCTCTAAAGCTAAATGCTAATCAAAGGACACACTGAGAATCTCTGCTTCCAGCATGAGGCTCCTCTGCTCTCCGAGGTGCAAATTTAAAAGGTCCTTTGGGCAAAAACAAAGGCCATTTTCAAGAGGTTCAGCTCTGTTGTCATTGTGGGACTTTGAATAAATATCCCCCTCCTAATGGGCTGCTGCTTGGGCTCAGTTTATTTGCTTAATGCACACTGCCCTGTCTTTCTGTGACCTTTAATTTTTATTGGGTCTTTTGTAGAGGGGAGAACAGCAGGATGGAGAATACAGAACAGGTGTGTAACCAAGTAGAGCCTGAGGGTTTGAGAGCTTTATAAGAACGAGGTTAAAATCAACGGGACAAACAGGAATGTACATGAACACAAAAGCAACATGCTCTGTTGGGAACTGTGGGCTTGTCCCTCTTTTGGTGCAAGGACAGCAAAGCTATGCCAGACAGTGCTGCAGCTGGAGGATACCCACAGCCTTTCCACCCCTTCAGAGATGAAAACACCCTGAAACCTGAGCAGACTCCACAGAAAGGCCTCCTGGAGAGACAAAGCTTTGTCACCTGAACCTTGGGTAGGAAAATACAGCAACAAGCCTTGGCCTTCCTGAAGGGAGCAGCTCCTGTAGCAAGGTACAACAGGGTTGCCTAAATCCCCTGTCCTTCCATCCACCTTCCAGACAAGCTCAGCCAGCTCTCAGCATGCTCAGGAGGTTCTGTACTTCTGTTTTCCTTTCTGGTCCAAATAGTCATGACTGTCTGAATCAGATGGTTCCAGAGCCAGCCAAGATTATGGGGAACTTGGCTGTGTGTTGCATCAGGATCAGGCTTCTGAATGGCTGCATGACTCATTCTGGGTGCCCAAAAACATCCTCACAAACGCTTTGAATCGTCAGGTATTCCTCCTACTTGGAGCCTCTCCCAGGGGGAAAGAAAAGGTGGAATTATGCAAATGATGAATGGCAGAATTGGTGCAATATTTAAAGGATAAATAGCTCGCAAAGAAAATTAATAAGTCGTGGTCTTAAATAATTACTCTTGCATATACCAGTGACTGCAGTGTCAGAGCCTTCCAGTCCTCGGGGCTGAGGAGGCTGGGAAGCAAACAGAAGGATGAAGCTTTCTAAAATACACAGGCTAAAAATATCACAGGCAACATAAGATGGAGAAACACAGCAGTTCTGGTGGTGGATTAAAACAGGCCCAGAGCAGGGAATGCTGACGTGAGAGGAAGGGATGAGAATGGAAACTTTGAGATGTAGGAAGGACGAGTCTCTCCTTAGTGACAGTTGACATTATGGACTGTCCACACAATCCTGGGCAGGGGAAAGTGCCAGGTTTTGCAAGGAAAGAGGCTCTGCAGTGGAAAAGGAGAGGGCTGGAGGCTTGAACCTGGGTTTCCTGTTCCCCTGGTCCTTGTCCCCCTGGACAGCAGTAGGTGCTGGGCTCCGTGGGGCAGTGTGGGGAGGCTGAGCTGCAGTGGAGCTGGGATAAATAAACCCACAGCTGCATCCCTGCTGCTAAATTTAGGTGCCTTCCAGCAAAAGAGCATGTGCAAAGAGGCAGGGGGGGAAGAGGGATGTGCCCTATGAGCTGGAAACGGGAACCTGAGAGGGCTGATTTACCCATTTTAATAATGGTACTTTTGGCATCAGAGGAGACCGAGCTCCCTGCAGATAAACTCCTGAAAACAAGACATGTATTATTCAAGGCTGATTTCCCTCTGCCAGCCCCAGGACCGTGTCCATGGCTGACCCTGGCAGGGTCACAGGGGGTAAAACTGAAGTCCCCTTGCCTGAAGGGCTTGGACTTGAGGGCAGTGCCATCTATTAGGGCAAAATGACCACCCTTTATGGACATAACCATCCTTACAGAAATCCCGGCTGTTCGTGGCACAGAGTTCTTAGACACGGGGGAGCGATGCTGACGACCCGGAGAGGGGCAGTGGCAGCAAAGGAGATGCTCCAGAGGTAAGAAATGTCCCCAAACAACACGGGGGGAAGGACTGCACTTCTTGCTCGGGGCTGCTGTGCCCGGGGGCTCCATCCACACCTCGTGCCCCTCCCTCGGTGCCTCCCCGTGTGACCCCAAAGTGCCGCTCGTGCAGAACCTCTCCCTGCCCCCTTTTACAGCCCGCTGTGCAGGGGAGGGCACAGAGCGCTGGATCGCGCTCCCGTCACTGCCGGGAGAGTCCCACCCGCTCCAGGGCGGGGACTTTGGCACCCGGGACAGCCGGCACAGCCATCCCCGTCCGTGCCGGGGCAGCCGCGGGACAGCAGGGCAGGTGAGTGCCGGGCAGGGCAGGTGAGTGCCCGACAGGGCTGGGGGTGCCAGGCAGGGCTGGGGGTGCCAGGCAGGGCTGGGGGTGCCCGGCAGGGCAGGTGAGTGCCCGACAGGGCAGGTGAGTGCCCGACAGGGCTGGGGGTGCCAGGCAGGGCTGGGGGTGCCCGGCAGGGCAGGTGAGTGCCGGGCAGGGCAGGTGAGTGCCCGGCAGGGCTGGGGGTCCCCCCGGCAGGGCTGGGGGTGCCCGGCAGGGCTGGG
>JAWWEE010000062.1:2490427-2504183 GCA_035221455.1 Xenops minutus
GCCAGGTTGGACGGGGCTTGGAGCACCCTGGGCTGGTGGAAGGTGTCCCTGCCCATGGCAGGGGGTGGAATGGGATGAGCTTTAAGGTCCCTTCCAACCCAAACTATTCAAGGATTTGGGGATTCTATGACTTTTGGCAGCTGTTGGGAAGATCCCAAGTTATCAAAGCAGTTAATTGATAAACAGGTTGCAAAAACAAGTCTCTTGCTCTCAGGTGCTGTGGTAGGAGGGTGCTGAGAGGGCAGGATGAGACCCTCAGTGTGCTGGTGCTGCTTTGGGAGGGAATCTGAGATCCAGCTGTGCATGAAGTTGGAAGGAGTTGGGAATCTCAGTCCTTCCCCTGGGGGGAACCACATTCCCAGGCCTGAGCAAACACCTTCCCAAAGCTGGGCTGAATATTCCCCCTCCAGTGATCCTCCTGCTGGAAATCTCAGATGGATAGATCACAAAAGACCCATTGACCAGCCATTCCACAGAGAAATTTTCCCTCTTATTTTCCAGTCAATCATCCCCCACCCTGCTCCAGGCCCTGTAATTTTTATTTGCATTACATCACTGTGGGGGAAAATTCAGAAAATCAGGACTTTGACCAGTTCTTTCAGAGGGCGGATGAAAAGGCCTTTTCTCCCTCAGGGAGGGGGTTGTTTGTTCAGATTTCCAGGATCTGGGACTAAAAGACCAGCCTGGAAGCATGGTATTATAATTATCACGGGATTAAATCACAGGATTAAATTGGTGGGAGGTGGTCATTGTACTTCCATGGGCTTTCTGGGATCTGGGGTCAAGGTCAGGATGAATGGGACAATTTCTACTCCATGGAATTGTCGTGACTCAGCCCCATTTTTTCCACATCCCTGGGTTTTAGGATCCCCCATTATTGCAGGAAGGATTCATGCTGGTTTATCTCCCTGATAGCTGCTGAAACGTGGGATGGCTTTCCAGGAGGTCTGCACACTTACACCGCTCCAGAATCTCTTCATGTGCTCTCCCAGCCTCGTGTTGGGTGAATAATGGCCTTTAAAATTCTTTTTCGTGGCAAATGTTGGGTGAATAATGGCTTTTTTAATTCTTTTTCTTTTTTTTCACAGCTTGGTTGGTGGCCAGAGCAAAGAAACACTGGCTTGGGGTCACCTCAGAGAAGAGTCAGGAGCCAGGGTTTTTTTCAGTGGCATAAAACCAGTGTTTCTGTCAAATCCTAATGAAACAGTTTATGCAAACCTGAAAGCCAACCCATATGCTCCCCTTAACGTAGCCTTTTTTTAACCTTTTAGATAAATGTCAATTTTTTGGAATGACAATGACATTTCAAGGGAAAGATTGAAATGTAACACGCAAGAAACCTCATCCACGAGATGTTTTGACTTCTCAGCAGCTCCCTCCTCTCCCGCTTCTATTTATTTTCTGCGAAAACTGTTCGCTAAACCTGACTTGAATCCACAGATAGTTTCGGTTCCTGAAAATGACATTTTCGAGCAAACACGCCGTCAATCGAAAACAAAAAAAAAAAAAATATAAATCAATCTTCCAGGCTTTGCTCACCCGTGGCTCCAGCCCCAGCCCTGGGCTCTGCAGCATCTGGGCTGGGAAAGTCCTCTCTGAGGGACAGGAGGGGCGTTTGACCCCCCTCTTACACGCAGTTTTTGCTTTCCCCTCTTTGCAGCCCCAAAAGTTTTCCCTTTCAGGTCAAATGCTGTGCTTTGGTGGGTCTCTGTGAGGTCTGGGGGAGATCTTTGAGATCTTCAGTCTCTGCAAGATTGAAGGGGAGTATTCTGGGGCTCACTGATGGAATGAGCTGACTGAGCTCCTCTGCAACAGAAGGCAGGAACACAGAATCCCAGGATGGTTTGGATTGGAAGGGACCTTAAACCTCTTCTCATTCCCCTCCCTTTCCCTGGGCAAGGACACCTTCCACTAGCCCAGGTTACTCCAAGCCCCATCCAGCATTTCCAAGGATGGGGCAGCTTCTCTGGACAACCGGTGCCACCCTCACAAGGAAGACTTTCTTCCCAATATCCCATCTATCCCTGCCCTCTGGCACTGGGAAGCCATCCCCCTTGTCCTGTCCTTCCAGGCCTTTATCCCAAGTCCCTCTCCATCTCTCTTGGAGCCCCTTTAGGCACTGGAAGGGGCTCTCAGGTCTCCCTGGATCCTTCTCTTCTCCAGGTGAACACCCCCCCTGGCTCCAGAGCAGAGGGGTTCCAGCTTTGGGAGCATCTCTGTGGCCTCTTCTGGACTCACTCCAGCAGCTCCACAACCTTCTGATGTGGGGAGCCCCAGAGCTAGGCACAGTGGTCCAGGAGGGTCTCACCAGAGTGGAGCAGGGAGGGAGAACCCCCAGCCCACGCTGCTGGTGATGAACCCGGGGCATGGTTGACATTTTGGGCTGAAAACACACATTCCTGGGTCACGCCAGATCCAAAGGCAGGAGGCAGAGTGCAGTTATCACACCCAAGCAGACTCTGCAGTAGCATCACTGGTGCCCCAGGGGGTCACAGAGACATGGATCAGCCTTACGTGGGATGAGCTGGTATCGAGAGCAAGATGCCTCTGAGTCAGGAGAGCAACGAAGTGCAACCCCCAAGTACTTCATCACTCAGGCTGTTGCTTAAGTGCTGCCTCACAAACGAGCCTGTGCCCACGTGCTTCCCTGAGTCACTGTCTAGGAAGGGCTAAAACCTCCTTCTCAGCGTCGCTTCCAAGCTGTCCTCCTTCACCCCCTTCATTCTCGTCTGCCGGTGGTGTTGTGAAAGGAAAGCTTCACTTCAGTGGGAGAGGAGATAAATCAAATCTTTGTGGCATTTTACAAATGCCAAACGGCGTGTGGTTTTCGTAGAATTGTAGAATGGTTTGGGTTGGAGGGGACCTTAAAGCTCATCCAATTACACACCCCTGCCATGGGGACCAGACCAGGTTGCTCCAAGCTGGCCTGGAACACTTCAAGGGATGGGGCAGCCACAGCTTCTCTGGGCAATGACCTGGGGAAGTCACTGCTGTGGGAAGGTCCCAGGGTGCCCCTGTCCCCACTCCTGCAGCATTTTGTCACACAGACCTGGGTGCATTCATATTGCTCGTGTCCAGTGTGAGCCCTCGACCTTCTTTACAGCCCGGAAAAATTAATGGCAGGCAGGTTTGGAAGGTAGATTATTTCATTATCATCGTAATTGGTGCTTATAATTAGTTGTTACTCTGGTGTGTGATGTGCCCTGAGTGCCGTGGCTGCAAAGTGCAGGAGCAGAAAGGAAAGGCTATTTTTATTTTATTATTAATTATGGCTGTTGTTTATTTTATTGGATATTTATGCACTTGCTGTTTCAATCAAGTAACCTCAGTTTGTTTGGCTTTGCAGTAGGCAGATGGTGGGGCTTTGTCTGGCCTGGCTCTGGCTCAACTTGGGGCTCTGCCTCCTGCTCTTTGGTCAGCCATGCCTTGGTTTGCCCTCAAGAAATTGGGAATGTTCTGCCTTGCTCTGTGCTCCAGCAGAAATGGCAAATCCCAGCCAGCATCACTGGATGCAGATCCCCCTGTGGGGATCCACAGAAGCATCGAGGGGACCACTGTCAGCCCCGGCATCTTGCTGGAGGACAGAAGCCTCTTGTGGAAGGCAAATCACCCTGGAAAACCCCCAGATATTTGCTCTGAGTCAGGCAAAGGGCCTTCTTTGTGGTGCGTCAGCCTTTCCCCGCTGAAACAATAAATGGCCTTATCCTCGTTAGCTGACGCAACCCAACAAAGCCCCATTGATTTCGGGAGGTGCTTCGGCCGTGACAGCGAGGCAGGCATGGGGTTTGTGACCCCACCGGCTTTTCCAGGCGCCTGTGGACATGTGGTCGTGTTTTAATGAGAGCTCTGGGCCACAAAGTGGGTCAGTGCTTTCATCTGCTCTGCCTTTACCCCCCTCCAGGAGGGACCTGATGAGCTCAGCGCAGGGTGGCACGAGGTGCTGCATCCTGGGATGGTCCTGGCTGTGGATGGAGGGGGTGATGGAGCAGGGAGAAGGTCCTGCTGAGATACAGGGGCTGGAACCTCCTGATGTGGCTCCCCACGGATCCCTGAGCTTTGTGTGAGTGGCCAGCATGGAGCACTTTGAAGCCAGAAACCTTGAGCACTTCAAACAGGCCGAGGACAGGAGGATGGTGTCTGGGAAATTAATATCTAACGGGGCTAAAAATTGTTCTCGATGTCGCCCGAACTCCCCTGCCCAGCTGAGCTCTATTTACTTTCATCCCAACCAGAGCATTTAGCACAAAGAGACCCCTTACACCCTTAATTTCTGAAAACACAAAGCCTTCCATTTCACTGCATCCAGCTGAAACCTTCCCCTTTTCTCTCTCATTTTCCGGCTGGCTTTTGAAACCCTTCTCTCCCCCACTGCAGCCTCCCAGGGGATGAACCAGCAAAGTTTGGAAAGGAGAGCAGGTTGGTAACCCTTTTGTGGCCGGTTTGGTGCAGGGAGGGCATCCAGAGGCTTCCCACATCCCAGTCTGTGTATCAGCCTTGGTGGGAGTAAAGCCCTGCCAGCACCACAGGCACATTTAACACTGGTCAGGGTTTGTAACTGGAAATTGGGATGCTGGAATCTCATTTATGTCACAGTAGGGGGAGAGCAAGTGAGAGCTGCCTCTCTGGCACAGAGTGGAGCATCCTGGTGGAGCTGTTTTGGCTGTAGGGCTGGGAAGGGAGGATGGTTTCAACATCAGGGCACCAGCCAGGTGCAGCCCTGGGCTCTCGGTGTCACATTGCTCACCCATCCCTGGGAATTGCACCCCATCTCCTCAGCATTGGGAATGAGCTCAGGGAATGGGGATGAGCTCAGGGAATGGGAATGAGCTCAGGGAGTGGGAATGGTGTGGGCTGGAGTCAGCCCTGCATTTCATACCTCACCCCTGCGTGGACAGGGAGTGCCTGAGATTATCAGGGCTGGGTGGGGAAAAGACCCAGAAAACAAGTAATGTTTCAAAATACAGCCCAGAGATTTTCCCAGGCTGATTTGCCAGCCCTTCTTTATAGGCTGGTGCAAAAACACCAAAGGAGAAATAGTTCTGTAGCACTGACAGGTTAGAGGTGGGTGTTCCTGGATGATCCCCGTGTCAAGGTGTGATCAGGTGTCAATGGGGTGAGTCCAGCAGGGCTTCGAGAGGTGGCTGCAAAGCAGGATGGTGCTGGGAATCAGGGCCATTCCTGGGATGTCCATCAGGCTGGGGTTTCAAATTACCTGTAAACACGACCTGGGATTGGCATGCTGGCATTGTGAAACAGGGAAGGGTGGGATCATCCCTGCTGTGCCAACTCCCTGGCACCCAGCTTTGTCCCGAGGCTTTGATTGCAGCAATTTTATTAATGTAGATCCAAGAGGTGTGTGGGTGCCCAGGGCAAAGGTGCTGTTCCCCCTCCCTGGTGCCCCAGTGCTGCTGCAGATGGGACTGGGGGTGCTGGCCCTGAACAGGGACCTCCTCTCCACACCTGCTAGGAGGAGGCAGGAATTGCACCCAGAGCATGGAAAGGTGTTCTGGTGTAAGGGGTGGGTGTTTTGTAACAACTCCTGGGCGTATACATATGTATATAAATGTATATATACAAGCCAGAGAGGTTGTTGATTGCCCATCCCTGGAAGTGTCCAAGGCTAGGTTGGATAGGGTTTGGAGCAACATGGTCTAGTGGATGGTGTCCCTGCCCATGGCAGAGGGGTGGAACAGGATGAGTTAAGATCCCTCCCAACCCAAACCATTCTGAATTTCTATGTCTCTATGATTCTATATTTATATATACATGGGGCTGTTGGGGTGCTTGGAGCCTCAGTGTGCCATATGGGGTGACACCACAGTGCATTTGGGTCCCAAATGTGCCCTGAGAGCACCAGAGCAGTGTCTCAGGGGTGTGCAGGACATGGCTTTGTAGGGTGATGCCTTCTTGCCGCACTGTTTCTCCACACTGGAGTGAAATTCCGTACTTTTCCCCTTTTGCTGCTTCTCAGCAGCCCCTGGAGAGCTCCTGTTAGCAACAGTGGAGGTCTGACATATCCTCTTGGATATGAGCCAGGCTGTGGCACTGGCCTGCCTCCCCCAGCCTCCACAGGGACAGTTTAATGGGACCCCCGGGGATGTCTCTGAGCAGGTCACGGATGGGTATCCCTGGCTGTGGCATCCAGAGCAAGGCAGCTCCGAGCCCGACATCTGTCAGGGGTTGCAGATCCGTATTTCCTGTGTTTCCTGCAAAGCTGGGATGTCTTCCATCACCAGAGGGCCTGATCCTCAGCTGGTGGAAGCTGGCACCGTGTCACCCAGCAAATGGACCAGCTGCTCCATCGGTGGCCCATCCCCGAGCAGCCAAAGCCGCTGCAGCTGAGGGCCAGTTGGAGCTGCTCCCCTCTCGCTGCCTCCTACTCTTTTCCTCACTTCTCCTTTTTAATTCTCTCCCCGTCTGTTCATCCCTCTCCCCTTCTGTTCATCCCTCTCTATTCTCGAGCCATCCTTCTTTTCCTCTGTGAAGAAAGCTGAGGAGAGGATGGGAGGGAAGTGATCCAACTCCATCGGCTTCTCCAATAACCTTCCCTAAAATCTCACCAGGTTACATTATGCTCTAATAGACTTTAAGCCAATCTGCCTAATGCCACTGCAAAGGTCAATTAAATTCACCCTAAAAAATTTACTCCTGGCTCATTATACATTTGGAAAATGAGTTAGAAGCACAAGCTGCCCCAGAGGTTTCTGATATTTTCCTAATGAACATGTCTCCTAATGGAAGGAAAAGAAAGAAAACCAACACTAGAAAAAAAAAAAATCCCAGCAATTTGAAAGGACTATTTTGCTGTGCCATTGGAGAGAGTAGAGCAGGGCTGAGTGTGTGATAGCAAAGATGAGGAGGAGGGATGTGGGATTTGATGTCTCAACGAGGTCATTACATCCAGCAGAGGAATTTTTTAAGGAATTTGCTTGCCCAAGCATTTGGGCAAGAGTTTTGACCTTGTGTCCATGCCCAGCCCAGCTTGCAGGGTGCTGTAGGTGGCTTGGCTTTGTGCTCCCACCAAGGCACCATTGACTTGGAATGCTCCAGCCCATCCCTGGAATCACTACCCCAGAAATGTGCTGTGCCTGCAGGGACTCGCAGGCAAAAGGAGGCAAAATTAATCAAGTGAATGATTAATTGGAATCTGTGACCCAGGTTGCTGTGAGTGACAAGTTTGGAGGGATTTTCAGGTTGAAGAAGCTCTGTGAAATGCCTTCGTGGACCCTGAGAGGTTTTTGGTTTGGTTTTTTTTGCTTGAGAGAGTGGTGAGAGGGCTGTTGAAACCTTTGAGCACTCAAAGTCACTTAGTGCTCCTCATTTTCATCCTCATTTCCAGTGTGTAGATCCAGCCAGGTGCAGGACAGAAACAAATTCAATAGATGTTCACTGGTCCTTTGAGCACCTGGCTGTGGGTGGTCTCTCCAGCACCCAAGATTGGACTGATTCTGAGTAAATGTCATTATTGTCAAAGTTTTGTTACGTTTGAATTGGGGTTTGAGTTTTGAATTTCATTTCCTGGCCTGGAAATGGAGTTTCTCAATGGGGAGAAGGAGAGGATGCAGAACGCCTCTCCAAAAGGTTGGCTGGATGGGAATATAAACCAGCAAAGGTGCTTGGAATTAAAATGAAGGGAATCAAGGCAATAAAAGCACAAAGGTGACTTTGTCAAAATCAACATGTTCCCCTGGGTAGTTTTAAATTTCAACAAAACAGCGTTTCTAAACAAACAGCCCGAATCCTTCCCATTTGTGCAGGGAATAAACACCCTGGGATGGTTTGCTAACATCTTTCAGGACTGAACTTGCAGCTTTCATTGGTGCAGAGATGCCACCACTGATAACTGGGTGTGCTGGGGGTCACCACACCCAGGCTTAGTCACTTAAATCATAGTGTCTGGTCTAACCTGACCATCTGCCAACCAGGGGAGACCTTCTAGCTCCTCCTGGTACCTCAAGTGGCTCCAAGGGAGCTGGATGAGAGAATTGGCTTCCCATGGCCAGAGGACATGGTTAGATGGGACATTGGGAAGAAATTCTTCACTCTGGGCATGGTGAGGTCCTGGCACTGGTTGTTCAGAGAAGCTGTGGCTGCTCCATCCCTGGAAGTGTCCAAGTCCAGGTTGGATGGGGCTTGGAGCCACCTGGGCTACTGGAAGGTGCCCATGGCAGGGGGGTTGGAATGAGATGAGGGTTAAGATCTCTTCCAACCCAACCCATTCCATGGTCCGTGTCCTCACAGAGAGGACAGTTCATCCCCTCCTGCAGCAGGTGGCTGAAGTGTGGGGGACACCTGGCCACCACCCCTCTCCTCGTGGCTGGGTGGGAAGTCCAGTCTCACTACCATAATCTGAAACAGGTTGGACTTCCAGGCTGAGCTGCTGCCTTTTTTTTTTCCAAGAAGCTGCTGGGAGTTTTCTTGCAGAACTGTTTTTTTGGCATGGGGAAAAGCTTCAGGGAAACTGAGAGCCTGGGCACAACTCCCTTCAGTTTGTCTTTAATTACAGCTAGGGAAGAGGTGGTAATTACAACGCACCTTTCCCTCACACAGATCCTCAGGTGGAATCAGCACTCGGAAATATGCATACTAATGAGGAGCCTGGTTCTTGCCAGGGTTGCTGTTGTGTTGGTTGGGATGGAGCAGAGCGAGGCTGCCCAGATGGCATCCAGGATCTGGCTGGCAGAGGAGGCTTTGCAGAGCCACTAGGACAGGCAAAGCTGTTTTCTCCCTCTTGCTACGGATGTTAGGCAGGAGCTGGGGACAGCGGGATGGTGCTTGCAATGTCAATTATTAGCGTGTTTAGTAAATTACCTAGTAAATTGGCCCTTAAAATTTCCAACTGCGTGTCCTCTCTTGCACTCCAAGCCTGCAGCTGAGTTGTTTACACTCTTCCAGCAGGGAAGATGGATCAGCTCTGTCTCAGCCTCTGGATGTCTTGCCGAGAGGAGCTGGAGCTGATCCCACACGTGGTGCTGGGCTGGGAGGTGGAAGGAGGGTGGTGGAACCCTCACCTTGGCCCACCTTAGAGCTGAGAGAGCTGTGTTGGGGAAGGGTGAGCCCCAGGAACCTGTGTCCTTGCCGTCCCCGGGTTCCCAGCAGGTTTGCTGCTGTTTGTGTGTCACAGCAGCTCCCACTGTTCTCCTGATTGCCTTCCCCCAGCAAGGGTGAGCTTGGCCTCCTTTTCCCACAACAGCAGGCTGAGAGAGAGACTGCTAAGAGAGAAAGGCAGGTCTCTGTGTGATGGGGAGGGAGAAAGATGCTCTGCCCGCTGCATGAGATGGGTGAGACAGAGCTGGAGAGACTCAGCCCACGGTCTGCTGTCCACAGTCTGCTCCATAAACCATGCCAGAGGATTTATCTCCCTCAGTATCTCTACCTGGGATTAAATAGCTGAGAGATCACTGTGGATTAGCCCTGGGGATGCTTCCCAGCCACAGCAACCCCACTGATGGGGCTTCATGCTTTGCCCCTATTTAGACTGGGTGATCTTTAAGGTCCCTTCCAACCCAAACCACGCTGTGATTCAAAGCTCTGGGGGAGCACAGGGAGGGTGATCGCAGGTCTGCTCAGCAGAAAAGCTCATCCCATGTGCATTTGGGCTAAAGCTGCTCAGAGTCTGCCCTTTAAGGTTGGGAGAACACAGAGATGAAGGTCTGGCTTTGGCTGGGACGGATCCCAGGCCAGAGCCCCTTTCCCCTCCATCTCCCCTGTTCTGCTCACTGGGATGTGCACGGTCTGTTTTCCATTGCAAGGCACATTTTCCCTTCTGTGCATTTCCACCTCTCCTTTTGCCTTTTCATGTGTTCTGGAAAGGTCAGCCCATATCTGGAACATGCTTTAAATTTGCACAGAGAGCCGGGGGCAGGAAGAGAGGGGAGGGTCGTGCTGCAGCAGCTCCAGCCCTTGCAGTGGGAGGTTTGCTGCTTATTTTGCTACTTTTATGGATGGATGGGATGCAGGACTGCATGAAAACCCACCTGGAGCCTCAGGAAATAGCCTTTTTTTAGCAGAAATCCCCCAAAGCAGAGAGTGATTATGTTGTAGCCCTACCAGCTGTCACAAGCCACTGTCCCCCTGACAGCCTCAGCTTTTGGGGTGCATCAGCCTCATCCTTTCTCTCTCCCTGGGGAGATCCTCCTCAGTTCTTGGGGTACACCAGCCTCATCCTCCCTCTCTCCCAGGAGGACCTTCCCTCCACCAACCTCAGCTTTTGGGGTGCATCAGCCTCATCCTCCCTCTCTCCCAGGAGGACCTTCTCTCCACCAACCTCAGCTGTTGGGGTGCATCAACCTCATCCTTTCTCTCTCCTTGGGGAGATCCTCCCTCCTCAGCTTTTGGGGTGCATCAGCCTCATCCTCCCTCTCTCCCAGGAGGACCTTCTCTCCACCAACCTCAGCTGCTGGGGTGCATCAGCCTCGTCCTTCCTCTCTCCTGGTGAGATCCTCACCTCCATCCTCCCGCTGCTGTCAGCCAAACCTCACCCCCTCCTCCTCCTCCATGCCCTGCTGTGCCAGGCAGCGTGTCCTCCCCGCTCCCCCTTCCCGCTGCCTCCCACCACATCCTGCATCCCTTGCACTTTTCCCGGGAGCTCCGTGGCCGGGTGCTGTGCCCCTTCTTGTCTCCACGTCAGGCCCTTACCTTGCCTGTCAGCCGCTCCCTCCTCTCGCCGGGACCTGATGCTGCTTCATTTCTGTTTTAATTTTGCTGCGGTTTCGCGACAGCCACAGCGGGGTCAGGAGTTACAGGAAGGTTATTGGTGAGTGATGGGTATTGACATCCTTAACAGCGCCCTGACCCCATCAGTCTCGCTCTGTTCTTCTTTTTCCTTACACTTGCCCTGGTTTTTTTTTCTTTTAAATTGGCCTCTTTCATGCATAAAGCTGCTTCATCACATTTTTACCCAAAGCTGCAGCCGGCGAGTCAGGGAAGGAAGTGCTGGTTTGCCCTGGCTGGCATTGAGGAAGGCTTTCATCCTCTTATTTCCCTATCCCAGAAACCTCATGTGCTGCTTTTCCCCCTCTTTTTTTCTCCTGATCTGCCAGTTCATCTTTCCAAAAACCCACCTGGATTGTCTTGCCTGTGCCTGGGGCTGTTGGGGGGCTTCTCACAACCAACCAGCTCACCTTGTGCAGGGTCCAGGCTGCTTGTAGGAGGCTCAGCACCAGGAATAAGCTCATCCCTGCTTCTTTCCCACAGCCTGGTTCCATGTCTTGTGGGTTCCAGCTGCAAACAGCTGGGAGGGCTTGCCCAGGGATGTGCACCAGCCTTTCAGGTGTAGCCTGTGATGCTTGGGAGGAGTGTGGCAGCAGAGATAGGATTTCCACTCAGAAATTAAAATAATAATAATAATAATCCTTATTTAATGGATTTTGAGGAAGAAAGTGGGTTTAGATTAGATTTTAGGAAGGAATTCCTTCCTGTCAGAGTGGGCAGGCCCTGGCACAGGTTGGGCACAGAAGCTGTGGCTGCCCCAGCCCTGGAAGTGTCCAAGGCCAGGTTAGACAGGGCTTGGAGCAACCTGGGCTAGTGGAAATTGTCCCTGCCCATGGCAGGGGGTGGAACAAGAGGATTTTAAGGTCCCTTCAACCCAAACCATTCTGGGGATCTAGGATTTTATATATCCCAGTGTTTTCCCCCAGCTGAGGCTCAGTGGGGTCCCCCCCCCGTGCTGCACCTCATAAACCCCAGCCTGGCAGCCCATCATTGCTTCATCTGGCCAGACATAAACCTTCACACAGGCTATTCGGAAATACGGCAAAGCTCATTTTAGACGTGTCTTATCTCCCCGTTGAGAAGCTGTTAAGGCTTAGCAAGGCTGGGTTTGCCTCCCTCCTGCAGCTCATCCACATCCCCACTCCCATCCCAGCGCTCTCCTTCCCTCCATCCCACCACAGGCTGCCGTGACGTTATCAGATGCTTCGGCACTAAAACTCCTGGCATGCAAACTCCCTTTTTTTTTTTTTGGCTTTATTGTTGTATCCATAAAACTGGCTGGGAAAACTGCTGAAGCAGGAACCCTGCTTGGTTTTAAAGGCAGCTGCAAATCAGCCCCACTCCCCAGTGCAGCACTGAGCTGGTTTTACGAGCCCTAATTAAACAGGATCTGCCCTGTGGTCCAGCTTCCACCCAGCCTATCTGAGGGATGGGATTTAATGGCTGAGGTTATGGATCTGTGTCCGCGGGCTTTGGTTCCCCTGGAAATGAACTGCAATAGGATGGGGATGGATTAAGGTGAACGGAAACAGCCCGTGCAAAGCTGTACATCAGGTGTGTGCTTTGTCGTAGCTGAATAATGCAGGTTGGGGACCCAGTCAACCCCTTTTAGGGTTGGAGAAGGAACAGTCTAACGCTGCTTTGTGGTGCTGAAAAATGGGAATGGGCATTAAATATAGGAAAGACTCATTTCTGAGGGAGCACAAGGGCTGTCGAGGCTCCTGGGCACAGCTGCTTGTAGGATACCAGGGCAGAATGTGGTTTTGGTAGCTTCAGGCTGCCTTTGAGCCAAGGTCTTCCTCAAAATAGTCCCTTTGCTTGTTTTCCTATGGAAAACTTATGAGGGTCTGTATCTCCTGACATTTCTTCATGGTGGCATCTCTACAAGAGAAGCCTCACTGTGGCAGCACCCAACAGTTGGTGATTTATTTGAACCCTCAAGTCTTTCCAAGGAAGCATTTTCTTTGATATTTCTCTTGGCATTTGAAGAGGGGAAAAGGTATTTCCCACATGCACTCACTGTTTTCAGCCTTCCCTTCCCTGAAATGAGGTTGATTTCTCTCTCTCTGTGAAAGTCAGCTGTGTCTTGCAACCCATAAACAAGGTGAGGAGGGAGGTGGAGCATCTCTAGTGGTGTCCATAAGGACACTGGGAATTTTCATGGCACGTCAGGATGGGAGGATCCTTCCAGACAACTCATTGCACCCAACATCAGGCTCCCACAGCCGTGTCATCCCCAAGCAACAGTGAAATATCAGCAGCATCATGGCTGGGCTTAAATCTTTACTGAATCTCCATTTTTCTTTCTTTAAACGCTTACAGAATAAATGGAATTTATAATCAGAAACCATAAAATCAGAGATTTATGGCTCATCTTGATGACAATATTTAATAACTCGTGTATATTTTATTACATCTTTTTAATGCCCTGTTGTGGAATTTTACTTAGGCATTTCACCCTCTATATCAACCTGTCGCAGCACAGATGGGCTGATTTTTTTGCTCTGGGCTGGTGATGGAGCCAAGTGTGTTCCAGGCTGGGCTCTTCCCAGGGCTGCCACCAGGCTGTCCAAGTGGGCACTGAAAGCAGAGCTGGATGTCCAGCCGTGGTCTGGCTTCTTCCAAGAGCTGCTCCCCACATTGCAGATCTGATGCTTTCCCCTGCCCGGGCACGTCTTTTTCCAACATCCCCAGCCAAATTTTGGTGCAGGTGGGGTCGATGGCAGGCTGGTTGATGGCAAGTTGGCCATGAGTAAGCGGTGCCCTGGAGCCAGGAGGCTCTGCACTGCACTGGGGTGGCCTCACCTGCAGTAGTGGGGCAGTTTGAGCACTACAGTTTAAGAAAGACATGAAGCCATTAGAGAGTGTCCAAAGGAGGGCAATGAAGATGGGGAAGGGCCTGGAGGGGAAGTGTGTAAGGACAATGAGGGTACTTGGGCTGTTCAGCTGGAGAAGAGGAGACTGAAGGGAGACCTCATGGCAGGGACAACTCCCTGGGGAGGGGCAGAGGAGGGGCAGGCACTGATCTCTGCTCTGGGGGGAC
>JAWWEE010000062.1:2507870-2526179 GCA_035221455.1 Xenops minutus
ATGGCATACGCACTTAAAAATAAATGACAGGTTTCCTCATCTGGAAAATACAATACTTTTTTATTATTATTATTATTTTTTTTTAGTGGGTTTTTTTTTGGTTGTTTTTTTTTTTTTTTTTTTTTTTTTTTTTTTTTTTTTTTTTTTAATGGGGCTCAAACTGTTTTGCAAAGAACTTGCAGGGCTGGATGAGATGTTTGTGCTGGGAAATCAGCCATCTTCAAAAGGGCTCCTGCTCCCTTGCAAAACATTTGCAGAGTTTTCATCTGCGCATTTTGGCTCCTCTGATATGAGGCAGGAATCATCCTGGGAATTGTCTTCCCAGTGGTTTATTCTGCTGTCTCTGTTAGGAAATAGAAAAAGGCTGAAATGAGAATAACTCCAATCAACCAACAGCAGGAAAACATCCTCTGTGCTCCAGGTTGCTGGGCTTGGATGGTTCTGGGCTAAACGAGGTCATCGATCCCAAACCAAAACCTGCCTGATAGGAGTTGAGTGGATGAGATCTCAGATCACAGGGGCTTGGGGGATTTTTTTGCCAGTGCTGAGTGCCCCAAATTTCCCTTCCTGCATATCATTGTTTGAAACTGATTTATTTACTTGTTTAAGACCAGGACCAAAGAAGATTTCATAGAGTTGTATATTCATGGAATGGTTTGGGTTGGAAGGGACCTTAAAATTCATCTCATTCCACCCCTTGCCATGGACAGGGACACCTTCCACTACCCCTGGTTGCTCCAAGCCCCATCCAACCTGGCCTTGGACACTTCCAGGGATGGGGCAGCCCCAGCTTCTCAACAGAGACTTTAAACCTGTGTCACTGGCTGGGTGGTGCAGGATAATTCCTGCTGAGATTTACACCAAAAAACCCAGTCATTGACAGGATAAAACTCCTTCCTTGGCAGTTTCCAGGTGGAGGTGGCTTCCCTGAGCAGTTCTCATGCCAAGGCTGGGCTTCCCAGTTCTAATCCTAAATTATAATCTAGCAAAGAAGAAGCCTCCTGAGGAGGTAGGAAGGGATCACAACCTCTAAATACCTTCCAGGCAATGTTGGAAATGAAGAAAGGGAATTATTCATGTTCTCCAAAGGTGGGAGGACAAGGATCAGTGGCCTGGAGCTAAGGAAGGGGAAGTTTTTCTGCTTGGCCATTAGGAAAGTGCCCCCCAGCCAAGCACGAGTGGGGAGAGTCCCTGGGGAGGGAATTCAGGCGCCGGGCACATTGCAGAGACAGGATGATAATGGAGATGATGAAGGGAAGGCTCTTCAGACAGCACAAGAGGTCACCCTGTTGACCCAAACCAGCTCTCTCCCGGCCCTACAATCTGTATGGTGCCATGATAAATTCCACTTCCCTGACTTTACTGCGGGCACTTTATCGCTCGACTTAATGGCTGGGAAATGCCTTCCCTTGGCTGCTCCATGAAGACGAGCCTGTCTGTGATCCTCGGGTTTAAGCAACAATTCACTGACTGTGAAGGGATGATGCCTTTTTATTATCTTCCCTCTCAGAGCCTGGCTCGAGGTCCTGGCTCCACTTTGCCACCGATTTTTCCCTTTATGACCTCGTTGCGTCCCTGCTGCCTTACAGGTTTGCACAAGCCGCCTTTGAGAGCATGTTTTTTGGAGTTTCCATCCTCTGAGCCCTGATTTGGCAATCAGAACTGAGATGGGTGGGTGTCGTGGGGCTCCCCGACGGCGCCGTGACCCCTTTGGATACAGCGTGGAGAGCAGGAATCAGGTGTGGAGGATGCTGCTGGCAGCAGATGTGCACAGTGTGCTCCCATCCCTCCTGTTTTTACTGCAGGGCTCCGAGGTCTCATCACTGTCGATGCTTTTCTTAATGTTACTGGCACTTTGTGATTGCAGAGGAATCCGGGTTTTGGTGGAGCAGCAGCTTGGAGATACTGGGATTGCAGGAAAAAAAAAGCATGGGAATATGGTTGGAATCTGTCAGCTCATCAAACCAGCCCATCTTAATTATGACTCTCTTTATTTTAGGTGTCAGAGTGAAGGTTTGGGGGGGTCTAACTTGGAGCAGTGGGTGTGTGGAGGTGCTCCCAGGGGGAATTCTGAAGGGATGCAATGCTGGGCTGGGTTGGGTTGTGGTGATGAAGGGGTGGTCTTGTGTTGTATGGGGAGCTTCAACTCATCCCTGGAGGGGGCTGGACGTGCTGGAGGCTTTTATTTAAGGCAATAAGGGAGAGCTGGTGTTTGAAGCAGAGCCAAGGCTGCAGGGATGTGTCCCTGGGCTGGGACAAGCACCATGGTCGGCAGCAATGCCACAGGGTGGGAATGAATGGGTGCTGGCAGCATCCTTCCAGCTGCCTCCAGGCTGGGCTCCCCATGGATCCTCCACCTTTCCTTGGTCTGAGCAGTGCACAAACACTGAAGGAACGTGTGTCCCTTTCCAGAGGCTGTTGCAGTGAATTGTGAGCAGGCACTGAGAGCAGCAGAGGAACTGTCGCCATCAGTGGCTTTTTCCTAATCTGATCCAAAGGTTCCTGTTGGGAATGTGGCTGGAGCAGTCCCTGCTCTCCCTGAGAAAGCAAATGGCAATGTACAAGCTCCTGATGCCTCTGTCAGGTTGGAGGGAGACAAAGGATGCTGATGCACAAGGGATTTTCCTGTCTCCACCCCAGCTTCAGGCTTGTACATCCACATCTTTTGCTTTGCTCCATTTGCCCCTTCCCAAACCCACACCAGGGAATGGCATGCAAGGATGGATGAAGCCACCTTTGAAACCCTGAATCCCAGAATGGTTCACATTGGAAGGGACTTTAAAGCTCATCTGCTCCAACCCTCTGCAGGGATCAGGGACACCTTCAACTAGACCAGGTTGCTCAGAGTTCATCTTCCAGCAGTGCACATTTCCCACCACGAAGTGCCTATTGTGAAATTCCTGGGATAATTTCCTTTCTTCCCCCCCCCTCCTCCCCCCCCGAGGAATTGATTTTAAATTGTGGAATTCTAAATCTGTATGATGGCTGCTTTCCTAGAAGGAGCTCAGTGCTTTGGCTAAGTCAGGAGTTGTCCTTGCTGGCCAGAGACCTGTTGGGTAGCATCAGGAAGCTCCTCCATACGCCCATTCACCCTTGAGATGCAACTTGCCATGTTGTGTCCCATCTACAGGGAGTTTGTGAAACCCAGATAACTCTTTGAGGAGCTGAGACAGGGCTGGGATGTCCTTGCATTAGCTGTACAAGGGGGGGAAAAATCCATTCCACAGAAAATTTGCATTTTGGGAATTTCTGCTGAGAGGGGGAAATTAGAGGATATATTTTTTTTTTCCATTTAAACATATATATATATTTGAGTTCCAGGGGCTTTCCATTTCCTCATCAGCTCGCTGTGAGATTCCATTTCTGCAGGCAGCATATGACTTTTTTTTCCCCTCAGGAAATGTTCTAATATCAATTTAATTTTGACTCTCACAACTCCATCTATTCCGTGGGGAACCTGCTCTGCGGCCTCGCCAAGAAAGTGTTTCCTCTTAGCTGCGAGTTCATTTTCCAGTTTAAAAACATCATTCAGTCATTCCTAATGAAAGATATAATCAACTTTCAGGCTTCATGGCTTAGCTGAGCCCTTAATGGAGATGAGGAAGCCATTCCAGCAATGGCTCAGCCCTTATTTCCCATGGCAGGAGTCCTGGCACCTTGAAAAGGATGGATTTCACTGAGTGAAACAGCTCCCAGAGGGACTGTAGCCAGCCCACGTGGATACAACTTGAGGAGTTTCTCCCTTGGGATGCGTTCTGGCATCCCACAGGGATTTGCTCCTGCTCTGTTGTTGTGGCTCCACAAATCCTGCACGGCTTCTGCAGAAGCAGATGATAAAGAATTTGGTCCAGCTTGACTTAAAACAAAGAAAAAGAAGGGAAAAACAAACCCAAACAACAAAAAAAACCCGAGAAAAACACAGTTTGTGTCCCATCTGATTGGATTTTCATGCCCACACGTCTGCTCTGCTTAAATGTTTCGGGAGTGCTGGGGGAATAGTCTCTATCTTCCATGCTGTGCCAAAGGAAGGCATT
The DNA here is from genome assembly GCA_035221455.1 of Xenops minutus. Lineage (NCBI taxonomy): Eukaryota > Metazoa > Chordata > Aves > Passeriformes > Furnariidae > Xenops > Xenops minutus. The sequence goes on from JAWWEE010000062.1 coordinate 2,511,905, forward strand.
GGGTTGTTCCATATCTTGCTGAATTCCACCCATCCCCTGCTGTGTCCACATCTTCCCACCCTGGGTGGAAAGAGGAATGCAAATAGTACCAGGAAAATAGGATCAGGTGGAAGGAGGGAGCTGCAGGAGAACTGGGAGGCACATCAGGGCTGGGCTGTAAATGGGATAGGGTTAAATAAGGTCATGGAGCACTGAAGATCCAAATGAGACCCCACAGAGCTGGGTGGATGTTAAGCCAAGGAATGTTTAGCCAGTCTTGTGGAAGAGGAGCCTTGTGCTGGTCTGGGTGGAGGCAAGCCCTAAAAATCCTGCAATAAGGTGGAATAGAATAGAATAGAATAGAATAGAATAGAATAGAATAGAATAGAATAGAATAGAATAGAATAGAATAGAATAGAAATAATTTAGGCTGGAAAAGCCCTCTAAGATCACCAAGTTCAACAGTTCCCCAGCACTGCCACACCCACATCTACACAACTTTTGAATTCCTCCAGGGATGGGGATTCCACCAGTGTCCTGCTGCCAGAAAACAACACCCTAAGGACCATGGCACACTCAGATGTGCCCCAGGGCAGGGGAAGAGGCTCTAGGGATGAACTCATCCCCTCAGCCAGGGCTGGATGCTCTCTCTGCAGTGGGCTTTTAGGTTTCCCCCCTCCCTGTTCCACCCTGAAGTAGCCTGTGAAGCACCAAAATTATAGAAATTGAGAAATAAGCAAAAACTCCAAATCCTCCATCCCTCCCTCCCAAACCCCCCCCAAACAGATGAGCCAACAGAAATTTTTAATTGAAACGTGTGGGAAGAAATTACCTGACAATCCAAACAGAGGAGTTTGGAACCGGCGCTCGAGCTTCTCCTTCAGGAAATATTGAAGCATCGTGACCTGACACTTACAGAACTCACCCATAAAGCTTCTGAAGTGAAAAATTAATCCGAAGTAACCTCTTTTTCTGCTTTTCAGAAGCAGATTGGCTTTTGATAAATGCCTTTACTTCCTCAATAGATCCCAGTCAACCGAGCTCGGCTCTTCCCCATTGCCTGGTGTGGTTCCCTGGAACATCAGGGGGTTGGAATGGCCATGGGGCTGGTCTGGGTGTTCGTGATGGCTCTGGACACCTGGAGCATTTCCATTCCTGCTTCCTTTCCTTTTGCTGTCCCTGTCAATCCACATCCATCATTCCTTCTTTCAGCACTGTTGCTACTGCGTTTTATCCCTCTGAATCTGCCTCGTGGGATTAGGCATGAAACGGAGGGCTGGAGCATATAATAGCAGGGCTGTAATTACCTGATGAATGCAGTGTAATTACACTGTGGTTAAGCTTTTGGATAACCTCACCACCTCCCACTAGCCCCCAGGACTGGAATTTTTCTCCATTTCAGCTCTAAGGTTACCCGCATCCCCACAATTGTGGCTTTGGCTTCCTGGTCACTGTGGAAGTGTATTTTTAACATACAGTGGCACCACTGATTTTGTACTTACACTCTAATTAATTTGCAGCCCTGGAGCCTTGGAGTTGTACGAGTGGAGTGGAAATTACAGGTGTGGGAAGTGTAGCTGGAGTGAAATCACCCTGTGATTGCTGGGCAATCACAGCCCTCGTGCTCTCAGCACAGAGCTACGTTAAAGTTTTGGTGGGACCTCCCTGGCATCTGTTGGCATGGGTTTGGTTGGACAGAGGGATCTGAGCTGTCACAGGTCCCTCCAGCCAGGTACAAACAGGTTGGACCTTCTTGCTCTCTACACTCCCTGACAGGAGGTCAGAGCCCGGGGGGGTTCGGGCTCTGCTCCCAGGTAACAAGCGACAAGAAAGTGGGCAAGACCTCAGGTTGTGTCAGGGGAGGTTCAGGCTGGACATCAGGAGGAATTTCATGATGGAAAGGGTTGTCAGGCATTGGAAGGGGCTGCCCAGGGAGGTGTGGAGTCTCCTTCCCTGGAGGTGTCCAAGGAATGACTGGATATGGCACTCAGTGCTCTGGGCTGGGTGACAAGGTGTTTCTGGTCAAAGGTCAGACTAGGTGACCCTGGAGGTCTTTTCTAACCATAATGATTCTGTGAAACCTCCTTCAGATAAAGTCTGTGAAGCAGCATTTTGTCTGATCCATTCTGCCTGCAGCATTTTGTCTGATCCATCCTGCCTGCAGCTTCGAGCCCATCAACCCAGCCTGGACATGGCTTAGTGGCACCACTCAGCAAACTTCAGGTTCATCTTGCTGAGTGACCCACAGCTAATTACCACCCTCCTTGCCCATCTCCATCCTCCTCACAACATTAAAACCAGCCCAGCCATTTCCCTGCCTTTTGGAGCTGCTACTTGGGATACACAGACAGCAAGCTCTGTAACATAATGGATTTTTATTATTATTAAGCTCCCAGTGCCTGTTTGCCTGTCAGTGTAACAGGGCTAATGAAATGTCCCCACTGCTCATGGGCCTTGGGAGGACAATTTGGGCTGGTTCTCTGCCACATTTGGAAGAGGTGAAGTGCTGGTTGTTGTTATTTATTACGGATCTGGTTTACTTAGCACTGGGTTTATTGAGTCTGTCTCCCACTCGCAAATGCCGACCACAGTTCCCAGAGTCGCTCCCGGTGCCAGAGATCCTTCCTGTTGCTGCTGAGTTGCCAGCTGGACTTGTTGTGGACTCCAGCTCAGGACAGTGGGCCAGGTTCATCCCTGGTGTAACATCATTGACTTTAATTAAGCTACGCCAGGGAGGAATTTGGCCCGCTCCGTTCGCTCACTGTGTGCCGGTGCCAGGAGGAAGGCACAGCGGGTGCCAGCCTGTGACAGCCCCATTTCAGCATGGGACAAGTCCCTGCTTCTCTGTCTGGTGTGGGACACCAGTGTCCCTGATGGGGACAGAAGGAGGAATCCAACAGCAAGCTTGTTATTATAGGGCTTTGTGTCTCCTGAGGTTCCAGATTTCATCTCCCTGTCCTCTTCCCTGACTGCCTGGAGGGGAAAAAAAGCAAGAGGGGAAAAAGTGGGCAGCAGATCCTTAAATAATTCAAGGCCTGACTCAAAGCTGAAGAGCTGCTGCTCTCAGACCCTCTGGATCAGACCATGCTTATAATTGGCATTAGAACATGTGCTTAGAACACAACCTTGTTTCCTGGTGGTAATTTACCTGGGTTACTCCCATCCCTCTGCAGAGAGGCTCCCTCAGTCCTTGTCCCTTGCAGGGTCCTTGCAGGTCACAGCTCAGCATCACCTTGGGTGGGTGACTGTCACTGCCTCAGCATCACCTGAGTCACCCCTCCAGGCAGGCACTGGACCCCTCCAGTACCCCAGATCCGATTCTCACCACCTCCCACACACTGCCCGGAGGCAGCCGCTTCCTGGGGAGAGAATTCACTTGCCTTGTTCAAAGCAGAGGGAAAGTTTCTGTGCTGGCAGATCTGGGGCAGAGTTTTAAGAGCATCTGTATTTTCTGCCTCTCTGTGTGAAGGGAGGCACATCCAAGGATGCAGCCCCTGGCTTTTATCCTCCTCACCGCAGGCGTTGGGAGCCGCTCGCCTCGGAATCCGCTCTCCCAGCATCACATTTCCTGGGGTGTTTTAGAGAGTGGCTCTGGCTTGCTAAATGCAGGAGCATTCTAATATTTATATATATAAAATTAAGTCTAAATGCAAAAAAATTGTGGCTTTTGGTGCATCCCCACACCCCCTTAGTCTGCTGGGATGAGCTGGGTGCTGTGGGGGGGATGAGGTGGATGCTCTGATGGGATGAGATGGTGCTGGGATGGGATGTGGTGGGTGCTGGGATGAGATGGGATGGGTGCTGTGGTGGGATGTGGTGGGTGCTGGGATAGAGTGAGATGGGATTCTGTGATGGGATGAGTGCTGGGGTGTGATGAAATGGGTGCTGTGATGGGGTGAGATGGTGTCATGATGGGATGAGGTGGATGCCGTGGTGGAAATGAGATGAGTGATGTGATGGATGAGGTAGGAGCTGTTGGGTGCAGAGGGTGAGTGATAAGATGGGTGCTGTGATGGGATGAGGTGGGTGATGTGATGGAAGGAGGTGGGTGCTGTGGTGGGATGAGATGGGTGCTGTGGTGGGGTGAGGTGGATGCCCTGGTTGGTTGAGGAGGATGCTCTGATGGAATGAGGGAGATACCCTCATGGGATGAGGTGGTGCTGGGATGGGATGAGATGATGCTGAGATGGCATGAGGTGGGTGCTGTGACGGGATGAGGTGAGAGCTGTGTGGAAAGAGATGGATGCTGTGATGGGATGAGGTGAGTGCCCTGGTGGGATGAGGTGGTGCTGTGATGGGCTGAGATGGTGCTGTCAGGTCCAGAAGGATATATCTGTGCTCAGACACGCTCTGGTTTGCATCTCCCACCGTCTCCTCTGCAGAGCTGCCACCCTGCTCATTCCCAGCCACTCTCCTCCGGGGGCTGTGAGGTCCTTTTGTCCCCGTGTCTGCACATCCTGGGTTATCTGAGGACACGGGGTGCAGGGAGCAGCAGGTTTGATGACAGCAGGGACATGCATGGAAAAGCTGTGGTGCAAACAGTTGGAAAATGATAACTAGCAGTGATGCCTTTGCCAGGAGGGAAAGAAGAAAAAAAAAAAAGACTGTAAATTCATTTTGTTTTGATATTCAAATACTCCTTTCCGTGTATGTGCTAATGGGTACGCTGGTGTTATGGCATTATTAGAACAAAATATTCAGATGATTCCTAACAGAATTTGTGTTTCACAAGCTACATGGAAATGTTGGCTTGGAAACAGGAGTAGTGTCAGGAGACTGTTTCTCCCAGGGGGTAATAATTGGCCCGAGCAGCTCTGCAGCTCTGGGGGTTGGAGTGTGGGATCCACATAACTTCTCTCAGGACAGGGCTCCAGAAATCCCTGCTAGACAAAATCCCCCTGCCCAGCATGGAAGGAGCATCCTAAATAAAGACCAGGGGGAGCCTTCAGCCCCTCCTGCCCTTGATCCTTCTTCCCCACCTGCTTCCCAGCTTTGAGGAACGTGCAAGGCTGTTTTGAAAGGACAGTCTGCATTCCCACAGCTCTCCTCCAGGCACTGTCAGCTCCGTGCATGGATTCCTGGGCTGAGACCCGGTCGAGGCTCTTAGCTCTGCATTCCCACCGAAATGAGCAGCAAATCAATGCAGGCCTAATAAAAGATGATTGGGAATTGCTAATAGGAGCTTGGGAGGGCAGCCCTGCCTCCCGGAGCCAAGATGAGTATGGATTTTCTCGTGCCAGGGACTGTAAATGGTTTTGAATTCCCCCGGGGAGCCCCAAATGCTCACCTTCTCCCTTCACCCTCATCGTTCTCCTGCAGCCTTAGAAAGGAACCTGGTAAAGGCAATTAGTCAGGTTAATTAGCTGGTGGTGGGAGGGAGGGCTCAGCCTGTACCTCCTGGGTGGGAAGGAGGGAGCTGGGACAGGATTCTGGGAGTGGCAAAGGCCAGGGTTAGGTGGGATATTGGGAAGAAATTCCTGCCTGGGAGGGTGGGCAGCCCTGGCACAGGTTGGGCAGAGCAGCTGTGGCTGCCCCATCCCTGGAAGTGTCCAAGGCCAGGTTGGATAGGGCTTGGTGGAAGGTGTCCCTGCCCGTGGCTGAGGGGTAGAACAAGATGATCTTTATGGTCCCTTCCAACCCAACCCAGTCTATGATTTTATGATAAGATCATCTGTCCTGCTCCTGCCCTGGGCAGAGTTTGGTCCCCATCCCACAGTACGTGCAGAGGGGCAGGGAGGGATAAATGGGAGCACAGTCTGGAAAAGCTCTCACTGCCTTGGTGCTGGGCTTCAATTCTGGCTCCTGATGCTCACTCCAGACTTGCCTTATTTATAGACTCACATCTCCTCCACTCTTCTCCCTCCAGCAGCCACGGGCCCAGCACCCCATCACTGATAGATCACCGTCGATAAACACACTCCTCTGCTCTGCATTCAACAGCCAAACCCCTCCTGCCCTTCATGTTGGTGCTGCTGGGGGATGATGAATGAAATCCAAGTCGGTTTGATTCATACGAGTTGTGTTCACCTTGCAGAACAGGCTGTCACCAAAAATAATAAACCTCCTTGTTTTAATGCCCGGAGAGGCTGTTGGACGAGCAGCAGGATGGGTTTAGATCCTCTTCCAAGGAAAAGGACGCTTTTGAGAAAGACAGATTGCAAGCCACGGGATGGCTGCACAACCGGTAAATAATAATTAGAGCCATGTCTGGAGGCTGCGTGGGGAGCAGGGACCTGTCAGGCTACGTGTGGCACTGGTGCTCTGGACAGGACAGTTCCTGACCCGTGGCCAGTGAGGTCTCAATGATGTTGCCAAGAGCAGGGGGTTGGCAGCGAGGGGTGAAGTGACCTGTCCCTTGTCATCGAGGACGAAAGGTGGCCCAGCCCTGGGTGCTGTGGCTTCCTGGTTCTTGCAAGGATGGTGACCAAGGGGACTTTAAATTAAAAAAAAATCCTGCTGGGCAACTGTTGGCCCCTTGATTTATGTAGTACATCACTTGAATTTTGCTCAGCACAGCCCTTCCTTGGGCTCATGCCAGCTTCTGAGAGGTTTTCCCTATGGATAAATGTACCAGCACAGTATCCAGTGAGGCTGTATCCTCATCCCTCTCCTTTTTGGGCAGCAGCTCAGGTCATGATGCCCATCTCCATCTCTGCCTGTCTCTGCCCCCTCCTTGGCCTCTTGGTTCTTCTCCCTTGGGATGCTCTGCTGTCTCCTGCCTCGGGATGCAATTCCCACAGCCCCATCCTCATCCATGTCTGTGGCGTTGAGGCAAAAAAGTATTAAGGGGTGGTGGGGGGGGAGTTAACCACGTTTATTGAACTGCAAAAAAAGGTTGTTTTTATATCCCTTTATTGGAATATAAAGACAGCTTTTATAACCTTTTAAAGGGGCATAAAAGCAGCTTAGAGACTAAAAAGCTTGCTCCAGTGGAAGGCAGGGAAAGGGAAAGGGAAGGGAGTGGGATGAACATTTGCCATGTTCTGAGGTTGGGAGTAGCCAGGGGGACGGATGGGGCTGCTGGGACCCCAAAGTGGTTGTGGTGTCACCTCTCTCAGGCAGGTTTGGAGCCCTTGCTGCTGTTAACAGCCCTGGCTTTGGGCTCTGACACGTGTTTCTCCTCTCCATAACTGCAAAATGAGTTCCTCAGAGCCCTCCCAGGAGGGGCAGGTGTTGGACTTAATGAGCAAACCTCTTTTATTTCATTTTTCTCCGTGGTCTTCTGCGAATAAATACTGCTTTGGCTTCGTCCTTCCTGGAATGAGGAAAAAGGGAGGATGTAAAGGTCTGGCTTTGAGGCTGGAGGAGAAGTTTGCTCTGTAACTGCTCTGGCCTCCTCTGTGACACCCAGCCCCTCTGATGGGACTGTGGGGCTCCAGGGTGGACCAGCTCCCAACCTCCATGGCCCAGAAAGTATCAGTTAATTTGGGATCTGGGGCTGGCACACTCCTGGATAGGGTATCCTCATCCCCTGCAGCATTTTGGGGCAAGCACAAGTCTGTGCTGCAATCCCCCTCCTCTACTGCACAGGATTTGCTGCCTCCTTGCCCATCCCAACCAACTGCTGGTTGGGATGTGGATGAAAGCAGCACCCTGAAATCCAGGAGGAACCTCTTTCCACTTATTCCAGAGGTCCTGGACAGTGTCCTGGAATCATTTGGCATTGGAGGTGGTTAAAACCCAGCCACCTCCTGCCCCCATCCTCCTCCCAGGACAGAGCTGGTTTTTCTCCATCCAGGAGGGGAAATGTGCCTTTTTCTTTCCCTCTTTCCCACAGCAGTCCCTCTGCCACGACATTAAAAGAAGAGAGTGACCTTTCCACCAGTCTCCAGCTCTGGGGAGGGGAGAGCTGAGCCCCTGTGTGCAGCAGGGCACAGCTGGAATCTGGATAGGTCACGAGGCTCGCTCATCCCCACGCCGTGTCCCAAAAAATCAGCTTCCTGAGATAACGCTGTGGGGCTGGAAAGAGGATGGGAGCAGGAGCAGCTGCTTCTAATTTCGCTTCCTGGGGAGGGAGGCGAGGCTGAGAGCACCCCGCATTCTCAGCACATATTTTTCATCATTATAGGCAGAAATGCCAGAGCGGTGACAGATATTAATGCAGTTCACACCGGGAGAAAATCTTCTTTCCATCAGACTCCATGTGCAGCAAGAGGGCAGTGCCATTTGCAGCCCAAGGGAGGAGGTGTCTGAAAGGTGATGTGTTTTTTACCTGGCAAGTTTTATTCCAAGACAAAGTTCCGTTTGGAGAAAGGGCACTTGGAACCATCCCACTGGGAGCCATGGAATTGCTCTGTGCCCACACCGTGGACCTCGATGAAGGTGCATCAGTGCTGGGAATTAATCTGGATTTTGGTATAACTCACACTCCCCTCTGCTGGTTCTGCTATGACTTCCTGTCACCACAGGGGTGTCATTGCCCCCTTTGCCATTCTTGGTGACCTGGAGTCCCATCCTGCTCCGGCCCGTGATGATTGTGTGAGGTTTTCAGCCTTATCCCACAGAAAACTGCACCTCCTTGCACCCCTCAGCCTCCTTTTATTTGCTTATCCCACTAAATATTCATCAGTAACATTTAAGACAAAGGAAAGAGATAATTACAAGGGGAGAGTTTTTTTGCAGTATTAAAGGTTAACAGAATTCTTGGCATTTGTGCCTTGTCGATCTCCATGTAATTATGCTCATTTCCCAGAATTCAGAGGCGACTGTGCCTGTTAACGCTCGAAGATGGTACCCCGGGAATTAAATTTATGAGATCATTTCTCAAAATCTCCAGATTCAAACCAAGCATCTTGCTTAATGGCATGACTATTATTAATATTATTCTTGGAATGCAGAGAGCCGTGAGGGTCAGAAGACCAGTGACAAAACTCAAATTGATCCAGGCAGACAGCAGAGAGCCTGGATTTTTTTCCTCCCAAGGAACATACTCGAGCAATTTGGTGACTTCAGGGAAGCAAGTTGGCAAAAAATGGGTGCTGAAAAGGTGCTGTTTGAGGTGAAAAAGCCCCTTTTTGGCTTCAGCTGGTGGGGAGTCAGAAAGGAAAGACTGGATCCCATGCCCTGGTTTTGGGTGGTATAAACTGAGATATCTGCACCTCTCTGGGTGCCTGGTTTGTAGGGACCAAGCAGCTTTCTGCTAGTAAAGGGTTTGTGCTGTGGGGAAGCTGAGGTGGAGGGGGGTGAATGTGGTGATGGGTCAGCTCCAGGCAGGGACATTTGCCTTTTTGTTTCTCCTGGCAGTTTGGGATGTGTGTGTGATATCCAGACAGGCTGGGGAAGGCTTGGGACCATCTCAGGAGAAGGCACAACAACTCTTGGAGCTGCCTCTCCAAAGGATTCTCCAGGACAGAGCCCTCAGGGGGGTAGAGTCTTGTGTTTTCACCTTTGAGGGAGCTGTGCTGGAGCTCCCAAACATCCACGGTGATTCCTGAGCAGTGTCTGGCTTTGCTTTTCAGCCCATTCAGCTCTTTCTTTCCCTTTTAGTGCTGGATTGAGTTGTAGAGCTCTGGGTTAATGTCACACTTTTATAAAGTGCTCTTAGGTGGTTAATGGCATGGTTTCATCCCACGTCATCAGCTGTCCCTGGCACCTGATCCGTGCTGATCAAACTCTGCTGTGGTTGCAGAGAAAGTGTATAGGGTATTTTTTTGCATATTAATACAGTGCCATAACCTCACAACAAAGCCCCAAGAAAGAGATTTATGTGAAACCAATATTGATTTGTACCAAAGATCAATCCCAGTTCATAATTCTCACTGTGCCAGCGTGGCTTGGTCGCTCCTCCATAATTTTTTTAACACTCTGCATAAGATGTTTGATATTAAGACTGAATGCGCAGAGATGTTGATTCTTAAATAGGTGTGTTGTGTTGTCTGGGCTGCTGTAAAAGGCCCAGACACCAAGGACTGTGGGACAAAGGAGTAATCCCAATGGAAAAGCCAGACCTTGAAGGCTGCTGTGAATCCTTCTGGTATTCTGTCCAAGCTGCAGCACTGCCTGGCCCATCTGGAATGTACAAAGGATCACAGGATGGTTTGGGTTGGAAGGGACCTCAAAGCCCATCTTGTTCCACCCTCCTGTCACGGGCAGAGCCACCTTCCACTGGATCAGGTATCTCCAAGCCCTGTCCAGCCTGGCCTTGGACACTCCCAGGGGCAGGATGTTCAGCATCCTTGAGCATGCTGCTGTGTATCTCTGTGTTTTAGGGCTGGCAGTGCTCTGTGGGGTATTTTGCCTTTCCTTTTCCTCTGCATTCTCAGATACCTATTGAGATAAATCCTATACTCTGTTTGCAGCACCAGCCTGGGACAGATTTTTAACCTCTTTTTCAGAGCACCTGGTCCTGCAGCCCCTTGGCTGAGGCTTTGCAGCTCAGCCAGGGGCGCCCTGGAATGAGTTAACTCGAGCTTGAAAATTCCAAAGTGCTTGAGCACGACGAGAGCAAGCGACAAATCCAAGCCCAGCAGTTTTTTAAAGGGCAAACAAAATGTTCCTTTTTTACTGCGAGGCTCTTGGTGCAAAGTGCAGGCAGAGCAGGGCAGCAGATCCCGGCGTGGCTTTAGGGGAAGGCTCCCAAAAGCACATTTTATTGAAATTTAATAGCATGGTTACTGCAAGTTTATCTAAACTGCAGTTAAATATTAACAGCATCTCTAGCAGGGATTAATGGGGTCTCCTGCGCTGTTTTTAAACACCGTGAAGTGCCGGGAGTCACCGCAGCTTCCAGTGCGAGGGACTGAGGGCTGAGCGCCCATGAGGATGCTGCTTGCATTCCAAAAACTGCCCTAGAAACAGCCCTGAACAGGCAATTCCTCCAGCTCCGAGCAGGGAATGCCTTTGGGGCGAGAAGGGCTCAAAATGGCTCCAGCCAAGTAAGGCTCTTAATCATTGTTTCTTAATTGGGGCCACCGTTAACGAGGGGATAAATGAGTCAGGGAGCGGAGCTGGAACCCACGTCCTCTGTGGCTTTGAATGGTCGTGGACGTGGAGGGCTCACTTATTCAGGAAAAGCTCCCTCGGACTCGTGTGTCATTCACCTGACTAATGCCAAGAAAATTAAGCACTTTTTGTGCAACTCTGAGCTTATTGGAGAATAATGTGGTATGCAATAGCACGGCTGGGGTTATAAAATCATGTTTTCATTTGGAAGGAACGAGAATGTCTCGAGCATAAATTATGTTTCTGATCGTATTTGGCCATTTCAGATTAAAAATAAATTTCCACTTTGGGGTTATAGATTGCCATCTATCAGCTCCCTGAAAAGGGAAAAAAGGAATTAAAAGAGAAATCTGGCTGTACAAATTGCCTTGCTATGACCTACTTATTGGAAGGAGGGTTTTTTTTTGTTCTCCAGGAATGAAATCTGTTGGTGTGGGGAGGTGTAGGGTTGTATGGACATAGGTTTGCAGGGAGGTATATGGATGGGAGGGTCTTTAACTTCACTTGCAAACAAGTGGAATAGATGGTAGAGTTGTGTTAGATATTTCTGAGAAAACAGGGGAAAAATGCAGCAATGGTGTTGTTTTACTTGATAGAAGAACTTTAACTGCAAATTTGGCATGTGGTTATCAGCCTTTGGGGCCACTCAGATCTGCAGATTAGCTTGGTTTTGCAGAAAAAGCCTGAGATTGGGGCAGTGTTTGCTGAAGGGTCCTTGCAGCAAGCCAAAATCCATAATCCTTCTTTGTGGGACGTTTTTGGGACCGATCTGCTCTCTGCCCAGCCTGCAAGCCTCCCCCTCCCTGAGATTCCCCTTTAGGAAGCAAACCCTCTGGCTCTCTCTGCTTCTCACCCCTTCTCCATCCATTCTTTCCTCATCCTCCCTGCCAGCTCCCGTCTCCCGAGGGGAAAATCCTTCCCTTCGGCTCCATCCTCAGCGCTGCATCCCTTCCCACCCATGCAGCCCTTGCCGCTCTGCTGCCCTGTTTGTGGTCTCTGCCAGGAGAGGGGGGCCTTTAGCCTTGCTGGGAAGGAGGAGGTTGAGGAGATGGATACGGAGATAAATATACACCTCGAGTGTGCCTGTGCTCGTTCTGTCTGTCTCCTGCCTGTTGCTTGCAGTGGAAAAATAAAAAATAAAATAAAAAAAAAATAAAAAAGAGACTTTTACCTAAGTAGGAAGAAAGGGAAGGAGCTGAAAGCGAGAGGCTCTTTGGTGCTGAGATGGGCTCAGCCCGTGTGCGGCAAACTCTGCTGCTGCTGTGGTCAAAACCCAATGAAGGAAAAAAGACTCTCTCATCCCCAGAGGAGGCTACAAAGCTCTCTTTCTCTCGCTGCTGAACCTTCACAGCTGGACTCAGTTGCTGGCTCCTCTGCTGCTGGAGCAACTGAATTATTTAAAGGAACCTTGATTTGGTTTTCTCTTTGCTGTTTTCCCGCGTTGTGTTTATTGTCTATAGATATTTTTATAGTCCGAAGCAATTACAGCTGTCAGGAAAGAGACGAGCTGTGACAGGCTGATTTATATGTACATTGTATGTATGCAAGAGAGGGAGGGAGACAAGGGATTCTGCTGGGCTTTAGTATGCAGGAGCATATTGGATGTAAATTCCTTGGGATCTTCAAACAATGCTGATGATGATCTAACTGTGGGCCAAATTCAGCCCTGGCAAGGGCTGAAACAGCTCAGCAGGTCAAATTCTGCCCCATTCTCACACATTTTCAGTGCAGGGAGGTGTTTTTTCTCATGATTTAAGATGCTCCTGGCGATCCAGGCCCGAGTTCTGTGTGAAAAGGTTAACTGGCTGTGGTTATTGGAATCCCTCTGGTTTTGCTGACACAGGAGATGGTCTCTGCCCATCCAAAGGAGCAGCCTCACAAAGAGCAAGCTCTTGTATGATGGTCCTGTGGCTATCACAGCAGGGTCCCGATCCTTCCAGAGGTCTGGGATGCTGCAGCAATCAGCAGGAGCGGTGTGTTGTATTCTTTGCTGACTTGTACACCCTGGTGCAATCCCACAAAGACTTCCACCCTGCCTCTGCTGGTCTCTCTTTATACAGTGAGGTTTCAGAGACCTCTCCTGCGTAATTTGTGGCCCCAAAGGATCCGCTGAATGCAGTGTTCACCCTTCCCTTGCCAGATCAGCCAGTGGAGTTCACTGCAGGGATTAAACTCCTTCTGCCAAGTGCTGGGGAAAGCTGCTGTTTCCTCTGGGAAAACACAGGACTCGAGGCAGCACATCCCACCAGCGCTAAATTCAAGGAGCAGAGAACCTTTAGACAAGGAAAAAGTAGAGAGACTTGCAGAGCAATCCCCTTCTCGTATGACCTGTCGGCACGCACAATAATAATAAAGCTTTATTTGATGGAGTGTTTCCTCTGCCCGGCACAGCTCATAATGTTTTAGAGATTAAATAGCACAGTTAGTGAATTAAGCAGTAGTTTACAGGGGATTCGGAGACTCCAGGGATTAGTAACAGGCTACGGATCCTTTCACATCTAGGTCACCAGTTTGAATCCAGCTCAGGTTGGCAGCGAACTCAAAAACAACAACAAAAACCCCTCCACACTGGTGCAGTGTAAAAGCTGCCGAGCACTTGGTGGGGAATGGCAGGAGGATTTTTGGATAAGGCAAAGCAGAGAAGTCACTGGGGACAGCACGTAGGGGAGGCCTGTTGTCCCCCAGGGCTGGGCTGCTGCAGCTGAGGGGGTTTGAGGGGTGCAGCTCCCCAAAATTTGTGATTTAGCTGCAGGCTCCAGGACTCGGTGCTCTGAGGATGCTCCCCAGCACCTTCTCCCCAGCATGGAACTGTGCCTGGAAATATTAATGTGTTTAGCCACTAGTGGAGGGAAGGAGGAATTACTCGGCATAAGCAAATGTGATATTTGTTAAATTATGAGCTGATAAAAAGTACACGGGGACCGTGCTTGCGGCTGGGGAGGAATTTGCCACTTTAAGCTCACGCTGTGCTCACGAGGTGCAGGGGACCAGGAGGACACGCTCCTGCCTCTCCTCATCACCACCTGGCTTGGGGGGAGGAAAAGGGGGGCTATTATCCCGTGCCTCAGTTTCCCCTCCTGCACAGTGGCGCTGCCGCCTGGGATGGGCAGGGCGCCGAGGTAGTCGGGGGCAAATGGGAGAGAGCGCTGCGGGGTGCAGGTAAGCTCGGGGAGGGGGAGAGAGGGGAAAGGAGAGGGGGGTCTTGACATCCCCCCGCGAAGAGCGCGGCGAGGAGGGGGTTAAACCTGTGTGTGCGCTCCGTGCGCATCCCGCCCGCTGCATCCCGCCCGTGTGCGGGGCTCGGGGCGTGCGGGAGCCGCGGCGCCGGGCAGCGCTGGACCCGCTGCCATGACAA
>JAWWEE010000062.1:2526279-2545814 GCA_035221455.1 Xenops minutus
GCATCCCGCCCGTGTGCGGGGCTCGGGGCGTGCGGGAGCCGCGGCGCCGGGCAGCGCTGGACCCGCTGCCATGACAACCCCGGGGATGCTGCGGGCCGGGGCCGGGGTGATGCTGCTGCTGCTGCCCCCCCGAGCCCCTCCCGCCCGCCGCTGAGCCCAGCCGGGGGCTCCGGCAGCCGCACAGACCCGCGCTCCGCATCCCGCCGCCCTCCGGTCCCCAGCCTGCATCCCGGCATCCTGCATCCCACCCGGATCAGCCCCCCGACGGCGGCGCGGGAGGGCAGGAGCTGCAGGGCATCCCGGAGGCTTTTGCCCGCTTGTGCCTTCTTGCGACTGGACACCTTTGCTAGCGCGCCTCGGGGCTGTTTTTTGGGGTTTTTACTGGTTTTTGGACTGCCTCGGGACAAGCGTGCGGGAGTGGGGTACAGCCAGGCCCCCCCCCCCGGCGCCTCCGCGCCCAAGTGAGCCTCGGACTGCTGCCCGAAGAGCCGGCTCGCCCAGCACCTTTGCCACTTCTCCTCCTCCTCCTCTTCCTCCTCCTCCCCCCGGCCCTCCCGTCCTCCTCCCTCGCCCGAGGACAGCGGGACTCCCTCCGATGCCGCTCGGCAGGCTCAGCGCTCGCAGCCAGCCTTGCCGGGGGCTCTCCTGATCTCCGTGGAGCTCCGCAGCGCTCGCCCCGGTGGTTTTGCTCCCCCCCATCCCTCCTCTCCACCCGCCCCTTGCCCCTTTTCGCCGTGTCGGGTGTGTTTTTTGCCTGTTGGAAAAGTCCCCGCTGCCCAGGATGGGGGTCGGTGGGTGCTTAGCCCTGCCCTGGAGGTGCCTGGTCGTCCTCTGTCTCAGGCTGCTCTTCCTTGTGCCCGCAGGAGTGCCCGTGCGCAGCGGAGATGCCACCTTCCCCAAAGCCATGGACAACGTGACAGTGCGGCAAGGGGAGAGCGCCACGCTCAGGTAGGAGCAGCTGCACGGGGGGCTTGGGGGGCTTGGGGGGTCTTGGTGGCGTGGTGACTTCGGGGATGTCACTCGGTTTCCCCACGGGGGACGCGTCGTGTTGGGTTGGTGACACAGGACGGCAGCGAGCCGAGAGATCGGGGTGCCCGCGCACTGGGCTTGGGCTCAGCGCCCACAGTTGTCTCCGGGAAAGTTACAGGGGGATGGAAAATGGGAATGTGATTCCCCTTTGGCCCCCTGCCCCACAGCGGTGCGAGGCAGGGGCGCAATTCCTGCGGTCGGTGTCGTGGCTCGGGCGCTTTGGCCGCGTTCGGTGCGGAGAAATCCTGCTCTGCTCCAGGGGTGCCTTCATTGTGTGTCAGACCACCCAGCGTGGGGAAGGAGGGGAGTTGTTGTGACCCCCCGGTGTGGTTTTGTTCCTTTTCCTCATGTTCAGACCGGCTGGGATAGGGAAGCGCAGGATGGGGCTGGCTCCCGGCAGGTGGATGCTCCGCTCCTTCAAAACCCCCTTGCTCCAGAGGCAGGGGGATGATGCTCCCTGCCAGCATTAACTCCTTGGGGAGGGGGGAGATGTGGGGCTGGGCATTGCCCCGGGGTCCTGTCACCTGCATCAGCAATCCAGGGGGGCACAGGGGCTGCCACGGAACCCGGAATTTCGATCAGCCTAACTTCTGGGACATCTTACGCCCAGACACTCGTCCCTGTCCTCGCAGCAGATGGGCGCAGTCATCCCAGAGGATGTTTGATAGGGACATTAAAAATCAAAAGGCAGGTTTTAATTGCAGCGCTGGGAAAGCGGCGCTTGCAACTCCGGTGGCGTGTTCAGGAGCGACTTCCCTCCTCGGGAGCATTGCATAGGTGACACCAACATCTGCGGGGCCAGCTGGGTGTGTGCGGTGACACCGCACTCCTGCTCTACGCCAGCCAGTGGAGCAGGGCCAAGCCAGGGCAGGGGAGAAAGTCTCGGGAGGAATTTCAGCAGGAATTTTCAGTTGTTTGCAAGCCAAATCTCTCGCCCCTCGCGTGTTCCCGGGAGGGAGGGAGCTGTGTTGTGGACATTCCTCTGGATTTGTCTTGTGTCGTGGCACGACCGGGCAAAAGGGCTGGAAATCGGGTGGCAGAGGGTGAAGGATGGAGTGTCTCGCTTAGGAATGTGCCTCGCTGAGCTTGGCTTAAAAAAGTAGTGGCTTCTTTTCTTTCCTGAATCGTTTAGTTCTCCCAGGTGCTGAAAATCCTACAGATGCTGCCATGGGGGTGTCAGAGAGGGAGGGATTTGGGTTACTGGGGGTCTGGGCAGCAAAATGCGTAGTGGAGGGTGGCAGCAGCAGGGTGGGTGCTCTGCAAACTTACTGGGAGAGGCTCTGGTGGGGGCCAGCACAGGGTTTTGGGCACAGATTGAGGATCTGGGTCTGCACCATGGATCTAGGTCCTCTGCCCTGGCATTGAGGGGTCGCCCAGTGTCAGTGGAGAACAAAGGGGAGCTGGGGTGAGTCAGCAGGAGGGATTTCTGCCTTCTATCTCCGAGGTTTGGTGGGAAGGGGAACAAATCCCATCCCTGGGAGGTGGGTCTGGGGAGGGAGGGCAGGGATGTGTCATCACCCCAGAGCTTCCATAGGCGCTTCCCAGTGGAGCTGGGAAGCCAGTCTCGTGGCAGGGGATGTCTGAGTCCCTTGGCAGGTGCCTCATCCATACAAAGCCCAGGAGACAGGCTTGGGATACGCAGACTGTGCTGATGCCCTTCCCACTGTGCAGATGATATTCCTGCTGTCCTGCCCTAGAGCAGGCATTGCTCTTGGAAATTAATGGCTTGCTGCTGCCGCCGGCTCGGCACTGCTTTGGTGACAGAGAGGTGGAGGAGTGTGTTTAGCCTTGGAATTTTTGGGTCTTTTTCCCGCTGGTTTGGGTCAGGAGCAGTCCACCTGGCAGGCAGTGGGATGTTGCTGCACCCCCTGGTTGGTCCCAGTCGTGCTGTGCTGTGGCAGGAGCTGGGAGAAGACGAGCATGTGAAAACCAGAGGAAATCAAGGAGGAATGAATCTTCCTGCCTGCTCCCCTCCCAGCCCGGTGCACCCATCGATCTGTTGTGGAGGAGTCAACTTGTGCAGAATAGCAATGCTGCTACAAAGGCTCCAGCACACCCCAACGATGCTTCTGGCCACCTCCTGCCCAGCCCTGCACGAGTGGCAGTCAGGGAAGGGGAAAAAAAAAATTCAGGTCTAATCCAATCCCACTTATTTCCATGCAAGGTGGGAGGATGGGGAGTTGCAGCCAAGAATTTGGAAGGAGAGAGATGTTTCTAGAGGTCCCTTCTTGTTTTGTCACAGGTGACAAAAGGGACAAAACTCAGCAGCAGAAGTTGCTGTTTCTCTGAAGCACTTGGAAAGTCCTGCCCCACCCTTTTCCCAAGGGAGAGGGCTTGGCTGCTGCAAATAGGTTATTTTATAGGGGTGGCAGGTGCTGAGGAGCCCAAGCTGCTGTCGAGAAGTGGTGCCCTGCCAAGAGGCTCCTTTCAGATCTGTCCCTCCCAGCAGAGTGAGTTCAGTGCTGGAAAAGAAGCTGGATTGAAGGCTGCAAGGAGACTTCTCCATTGTAAAGGGCACAGGCTTTGCTCCGTGCAATCTAGGGAATCAGTTTAGGACCAGAGTCACCAGAGGTGTTCAGATGTTTCCTTCTGTCTCATGATGTGTCTGCTGGAGGGTAGAGACATGTCTTTGGTACCAGCACTTTAGATCTTTGTATTAAATTTAAATGTAGGCTTAGACGTAGGGCTAAAGCTATTGTCTGGGATAAGAGGTGTAGGATTTGCTCCTGGATGCAGCAAAACCTTTGGGAATAGGGGAAAAGGTTTGAGGGTGTTGGGTCCAACAGCTTAGTGTTTTTACTGATGTGTGTGTTGGTCCCTGATCTTGGGTTAGGGTTTGTGTGCCTGTGAAGGTCAGAGCTGTCTGTCCTGCTGGATCTCACAAGGCCACATCGTGAGGATGACACTGATCTTCATCCCTTCCCACCATGTCCAGGCAGCCTCTGCCCACCAACATCAAGCGGTTCATGCTGGACAAGGCCCATCCTGAGCTTCCATCCAGGGCTTGAACTGAGTCCAGGCATTGCTGAGACCTTTGGAGCAGCTCTCTCAGCATCAAAACAAATGCCTTGATTATGATTTCACTTTAATTGCCATCAGTCAGCGCTTTCCATGGCGAGGCTCTGACGTTCCTGTCAGCAGCACAGGTGCCCTCCCAAATTCACAGGAGCCCCAGGCAGATGATGAAGAGATCTGGCTGTAGGGTGAGGGCCACTTTCACAGGCTCCTCTGTCCATCTCTGGCTTTCTTGGCAGAGTGATGTGATGCCTTCATTTTTTCCCCCCCTTTGATTCCAACACTAAAAGTCAAATCTGAGTTAAACATGAGTCAAAGCTTTTTTTAACCCTGATGTTTCCCGTGGTTTCCACTCAGGCTTTGAAAAGGGCCGTGCTCTTCACCACTGAGCTCTGCCATGGTTTACCTAAGCCTGCTTTGCAAATTTATTTGGCCCCTGTTGTGCGCTTGAAATAATTTTGGAGAAATGATAACTTGGCTGCGAAACAAAACAAAATCAAGCGTGTTTGTTTGATGGGTGCAAACAGAAAGTGCTTGTTTGCTAAGCAGAAAAGAGTATTTTTCAGAGATGGGTCTGTTTTCTGTGATTCTCTGCCGCCCCATCTTTCCCCCTTTATTCACAGGAGTTTGCATTTTTTTGCGTTTTTATTGTATAATATGAAAAATATGGATGGTCTCCAGTGGTTCAGCGTGGTGTGTTCCAGCACCCAGGTCCTGGGAGAGCCCCTGTGTCTCCCCCCGTGTCGAGGCAGTGCTGCTCCTGCCAGGGCTTGAGCAGTGAGGGTGATTGTCTGCTGAGGTTTTGGGCAGCTGTCTCTGTGGTTTGCAGTCGATGAGAGCAGAAATCCAGCTGGGAGTCAGGGAAAGCCACTCCAGGCTCTCTGTCCCCAGGAAAGCCATTCTTGACATCCCTGTAGCGTCGGGACTGAGGCATGAGGGGCTCACAGGGCACTGGCCAGTGCAGGGCTGGGCTTCTGGAGTGAGTAAGAAAAGCCAGACAGGGAAGAGGTTTTTCATTAAAGGGTCCAGCCCTGATTGCTAAACCTTTGTTGGCTCCATAGCTCTGTGTCCATTTATCTCCAGGCTCCCACTCCCCCTTTAAACTGCAATAACCCCACAAGGCAGTGTTGCTTGTCCACCCTGTCCCGCCCACCAGCACCCCAGAGAACACTCCAAGTTTTGTATTCCCACCCCTGGCCCTCCCTGGCCAACTCCCCTATCCTTGCACAACCACCAAATTCCTTATTGCTGGATCAGTGCTCCCCAGGGCTCAGACCTGTGGCACTCTGCTCCCAGGAAAAGCTATCCCATTCCCATGGTCTCCAAGCCCAGGATCCAGCAGTTTTCATGCTGCTACAATTTTTTATTTCAGACACTGAAACTCCTGGTTGCTTCACTGCTCCCTTCCCAGGTCCCTGCCTACTTCCCAAGGCCACACTGAGGGGATGTAGCTCAGGCTTGCAGGCTGCAGAGGCCAAGGTGTAATACCTCTGCTTTCGTTGGTTCCTGAGCAGTGAAGGAATTCTGAGTGCTCGGGCTGGGATGGGAGCAGCCCCAGCAGTCCTGTGAGGATGGAGCTAAGCTGCTGATTCATGTCTTAACAACCAAAGTTTATTCCCCTCACTCCTTCAGTATCCAGAACACTTACCCTTCTCCTCCAAACCTCTCCTTCTTGTCCTGAGGGTGAGGGAATAAATTCAGGGCTGTGCTGACCCCTCCTGTGTGAAGGTGAAGAAGGGGCAGAGCATGTTCTCCTGCATCTGTGCCCTTCCAGTGCACGGTGCCACTTCACCTCTGGCTCTCTCCCCTTCCCACTATTGCTGGGTCCCCCTTTCTGGGCAGGGTTTTCCTCCCACACTCCTGGGAATGCTGCACTGGAGGGGCTGCAGGAGCCCCACGGTTTGTGGCTCACGACACGATCGCTTTGCTGGCGATGGCATGTTTCTGAAAGAGGAGTTTATTACTAAAGTGACATGTCAGCAAATCTCTGCCACCTCTCTCCCATCTCAGAGATGGAATCAGCTTAAAGTAGGGGGGAAAAAATTGCCATATGCATGGATTATTCTTTTTTTTTTTTTTCCTCTTTTTTTCTCCCTGAGTGCAATTTCCATCTGAGATGAGACAAGCTCCTGATTGCTGTGCCAGAGGAGGGTTTCCCTTTATAGCTCTCCTGGTAGAGCTACTGCCTCTGGTTCACTGGAGCTGCCTGGGTTGGGGTCTCCTAGGGGACAAACAAGCTTTTCTGGAGCTGAGCATCTCTGGTCTACCAGCTCTGGGAAGTTTTAAGTCAAACAGACTTGCACCCTGCTCCTCTGGGATGGGAAGGGATGAGGAGGAAGGGAGGTCAGCACCTCCCAGGTGACAGCTGGCCAGTGGTGGTTTGCTGGCTTGGTGTTTCTAATGGTTAAGGCAGGGTTAGGAAATGGATGTTCAGTTCTTAGCACTGCTGTCGGCTCCTCGTGTGACGTTGGGTGCCCTCCCAGGTCCTATAAATGTCTTGATTCGTGTATGGCAATTGCAACACTTCCTTTCTCTGGCTCTGTGAGTCATCTGCTTGCGTTGCAGTCTCTTTGTGGCAGGACGCATCCCTCTGGAAGGAAAATGCTTCGAGTGTCCTCCTGGAGGGCACCAGGGGTGTCCACCCGTGTCCTGCCCGTGCTTGGGGTCTGAAGAGGCTGCTGGGAGCATGGATATGCCAGGGAATTGTCTTTTCAGGGGTACATGGTGTATGTTTGGGGTACTGCAGAGCTGCAGTGGGAGAATGATATGGTAGGAGCTGAAGCAAAATCAGGGATATTGGGACCAGCAAAAGCAATGCCACTGTGGGGCTGCTCACAGCCCCAAACTCTGCTGAGAAGCTGCCTCACCACACCCCTGAGCTAATCTAAGCACTTAGGGGTGCCAGTCCAAGGGATGGCACCTGCCCTCCTCTCTGGTCCTTGGCCATCCTGATGTGCTGCCTCTGATCCACCCTGGCAGAGCCCTTTTGGCCATGAGCACAGTGCTGCTGGCACTGCATGTCATGAACTGGCAGCTCCATGTGTGTGTTAACCAGAGGTGGCTTGGGGATGTGGGCCATCAACTTGCCCAAGTCATTGTCACTTCTGTTGGCTTCACTGATTGGAGTTACTCCAATTTACGCCGTTGGAAAAATCCTTCTCTTAATGAAGCAGAGTTGTTTTTCCTCTCCCCAGACCCACCAAAACCTGCCACTCTGAGCTCAGACACCCTTATTTTCCTTGAGGAGGAAAGAGGAAAAAGTCATGAAGGAACTAATCTACGACCACATCAGTGGGAGCCTGGGCTAATAGAAATTGTAATGAGAATCCAGAGCCAAACAAACAGGCAAATGGGGAAAATGCAATCCCATCGATGCGATAGAGATTTATACCAGCAAAGGGGCTGATCCAGCCCTCATTAATGTCACCACAAGTCTTTATCCCAACTGTAATGGACTGTGGATCGGGTTGGAAGGCAGCTTTCAGTGTTGTTTCAACATACAAACTGTGAACGGGCTGTGTGTGGAATAGCAATGTGGAATTCCTTCTCCTAAGGGTTTGCTCGGTGTTGCATGCGGCACCTTTGCAAGGCAAATGGGAAATACCTTCTGCTCTCCTTGGGTTTCGTTTTTGGAGGTGCAAAGCTGTGAAGGAGCCAAGTCTGAGGCTTGGGCTCGGCTGTCTGGATGCTGCGGCGTCTGCTGAACCACCAACCGCGCCTTAATCATGTGTATATTAAAAATCATGGTTAAAATAAGGCTTCTTCTTCTGGTGGGGAGCAGTGTTGGCTGTCACCACCTCAGTCACGTTGGGAAACAGTCCTTAGTTTATATGCAAAGTGAGGAGGCAGATGGGTGGGTATGAAAAAGCTGAAGGCAGACTTAACTTTGCAGCTGGGTTTTCCCCCTGGGAAAGGCAGTGGCAGGGAGATGGAGACAAGGTCTGGAGAGCTGAGCCTGGTCTGGAGGTGGGGACACCTTTGGGGAGAGCGCTGGGTAGGAAAGGACACCAAGGGTCAAACAGGAGACGAGCGAGTCCAGCTCTGCATGTCAATGAGGACAGAGTAAATAAGGGATAAAACCACCTTCCAACAGGAGCAGCTGGTGAAATATCACCGGGTTTTTTTCCCAGAGATGGGAGATTTTGACCGGCTCTGTGCCTGCAACCATAAATGGCTCTGACACCTGTGTCTGTTTTATCAGACACATGCAGAGCCCCGGCTATGATCCAAACATTCATTACTTGGGATTTTTGAGTGGTTTTTTTTTTTCATTTTTTTTTCTGTGGTGGGATCATTATTTTCCCAGCTTCACATCCTCAGTTGAGCAAAACCAGCGCGGTTTTCAGCCTCATGGTTTTTACACGTCTCTAAAAAGAAGCATGAGAGGAAACTGTTGAGAAAAGCAAATTCTCAAAGGTATGAGAGTGGGGCAGCTCCAGGCTCAGAGCCACATCCAAATCTCAGGCTACTTTGGGCCTACAGATAGGCACATTGATAGGCATTGACATTTGAAGGTATATTTGTTTTTTTTTGCCCCTAAGTCCCTAAATTCAGTAAATTCTATGTTTTGGCCTTGAAATAACCTTAAAAAAATAAGGATAATCTTAATCATCTTGCATCCCTTTTCCTCTCTGAAAGTCCAGTAGAAAGCTCCTGATGAGGGTGACCTGGGTGGAAATTCAAGGAAATATTTTCCAGGTTCCTTTTCTTCTATTGCAATTCAACAGGAGCTGGGAGAGCACCTGCTTCTACTTTTATTCAAAAATTTCAGGCTTGTATAATTTGTTACATAAGAAAATACATTTTGTGTCATTTCAAACCCAGATATTTTTATTAAACAATCCATTTCTTACTTGTGTACCTTGACTGGACAGGATTTGGCTTAGAAATCCCTTGGGAAAGGGGTAGGTTTGGGGTTGCTCGGAAAAATAGTATTTCTTCCCTTTTATCTGAATTTATGTGTTCAGTGAAGCATCTTGTCAAATGTTACAGGAAGTTCTCTGACTAAGCTAAAGCAAGATTTTGGGTTTAAAAGGAAATAGTGAGATTTTGATTTCATTCAGTCTCAAAGGGAAGGATTTCTGGACACACAGAGTTTCTCTTCAGCTGAAAATAAATCTTTCCCTTCTCACCGCTGTACTGCTTTATGATTTGGGGCCAATTTTTCCATCATACCTCATCCCTCCCATTGCTTTGTACTACTTGGAGGAGCTGTTCTGCTTTGAATCAGACAAAGTTTCTACTGAATGATGTTTTCCACAGCCAAACTTCCAGCTGGCCAAGGCACGTCGTGACCCTGTTTGCTCAGCAAACTTGCACAGCGTGGGAGTCAGGGCACAACGTGGCAGCTTTGGGAGGGAGCCTTTTGGAGGTGCCCTGATGGGCTGTGTGTGTAAGTGATGTGATTTAGTCCTCTGCAAACACGAGGAGACAAAGGTGGCTGTTGGCCTTGACTTGTGTACTTGTGGAGTTAAAGCCTCTTCCCTCTCTTGCATTCTGTGTCAGGGTAGGACATGTGGGTCGAGCTCTTCTGCCAAGTGACAAGTGTTAGGACAGGAGGAAACGGCCTCAGGTTGCACCAGCAGAGGTTTAGGTTGGATATTGGGAAACATTTCCACACCAGAAAGGTTGTCGAGCCCTGGCACAGTGGTGGAGTCACCATCCCTGGAGGGATCTAAAAGAGATGTAGATGTGGCACTTGGGGACACCTTGGCAGTGCAGGGGGAATGGTGGGACTTGATGACCTTGGAGGTCTTTTCCAACCTGAACGGTTCTGTGGTCAGCAGGTCAAAATCCCATCTTGGGTTGTTACTGCTTTGTCATGGAGGGGTTGGTCAAAGGAGATGCCTTCAGTGGAGCGTGTGATGGGCTCCTAAATTTCTCTGGTTGTCCTTGTCTCCCAGAGGGTGGCAGCTGCAATTTCCTCGCTGGTTCCAAGCCAGCAGCGTGCAGACTGTTGACATTGTTTAGCAGACACGGGGCCTTCACCTCAGACACCTCTGTGAGTCTGAAAACAGCACACCAGACATTTTTGGCCGTCTTGGTGACCTCCATCCATTCAAGTGGCACTGCCCAAAGCAGTCTAAACTACTGAAGTTGTTCAGTCAAGGGCTGAAGAGATCCCAGGGTGATAAAGATCCTCTTGATCCTTCTGGAAAAGAGTGAAGGCTTGGTGGCAGTGCATCACTTGGAGAAAGTTCTCCCCCCTTGATGGGACAGACCCTCTGGGGTCGGTGGGAATTGCAGCACGACCCTGTGCAGGTTTGGTGGGAAGGAAAGGAGAGAAGGTGCAGGTGATGCCCAATCCTTTGGCACCCGCAGTGGGAAGGGAGGCTGAGATCCTGCCGAGAGGCACCACGGGGCTGCCGGATGAGCACGATGGGGAGATGTCAACTCTTCCTCTCAGCTTCCCTTTGCAGCGCCAACTGTCAGTAATTTAACTAACGTTTTGTAAATAAATGTGGCACTCGGACAGCTGTCACCGCGCCTGTTATAAACACTCCCTTTGTCACTAAGAGCTGGCAGTACCGCTCCGTTTCCCCTGCAAATGCAGCTCCCACTGCCAGTGAGCTCCCAAATCCGGGGCTGTCAAGGAACCACATGCCGGGTGGTGGCCGGGAGAGCGCGGCTTCGCCAGCGCCTGGTGCGAAGGCAGCTCTTGCATCTGGAAAAGAGAGAAATGGCCTGAGCAGAGAGCAAGAAAACCCATGTGAGCATGGCCGTAGGGCTGGTGGGTTCTCAGCCAGGAGCCCGGGCGGTCCAGCTGCGGTGATGCTGGTGGTGGCACTGGCTGCAGTGCCATCTCCTCCCAGCTCCGTGGGAAGCACGGATAGGATGAGATGGGGAGCTCAGCCAGACCCATGTTTGATGTGCCAAGGGAGCGATTTGGCACCAGCACCGTGAATGCTTTTCATTTTGAGCAACCTGGGCTAGTGAAAGGTGTCCCTGCGCAGGCCCAGATGAGCTTTAAGGTCGCTTCCAACCCAAACCATTCTGTGATTCTATGAAGAAAGGGCTCCTTGCTCATCAGCCTTGGGTTTCAGTACATTTAGTGTCTCTGGAACTGCCTGGATTTGAGTGGTGAGTCTTGTTCAGCACAATTGTCCTATTAGGAGCATATTCCA
This sequence comes from Xenops minutus, assembly GCA_035221455.1. Classification (NCBI taxonomy): domain Eukaryota; kingdom Metazoa; phylum Chordata; class Aves; order Passeriformes; family Furnariidae; genus Xenops; species Xenops minutus. The sequence goes on from JAWWEE010000062.1 coordinate 2,537,448, forward strand.
CACCTTCACAAAGTCTGGATGCTTCTTCTCCTAATGATGCTTCTCCTTTCCCAGAGAAGCTGTGGCTGCCCCATCCCTGGAAGTGTCCAAGGCCAGATTGGATGGGGCTTGGAGCAACCTGGGCTAGTGGAAGGTGTCCCTGCTCGTGGCAGGGAGTGGAAAATGATCCTGAAAGTCCCTTCCAAACCAAATCATTCTGTGATTCTGAGTCAACTTTTGTTCCCTCCACAGGAGCCAGTCTCTGGATGGTGCCAGAACTGGATCCAGAGCTGTGCTGGGAGGAAGAGGGATGGAGACTCATCCCTCTTTCTGACCTCTCAGGGGGAGAGGTGTCATCTCCTTTGCAAAATTCAGAGTCACCCCACGGGTCCTCTGAGGTCTGGCCTGATCCCCTTCCCCCTTGAACAACACTGTCTTTTTGAACCTTGCCTGAGCCTCCAGGCAGTGTTCAGAAACTCTCTATTAACAAAAAACGCCCATTAATGCAGTGCAAAGTGGTGTTCAGGAGAGCTTTTCCAGGGCTCCCATTGCCCCTGCTGAAAGCCTGGAGTTGTGTTGCTAGGCTGCTCCAAATCCAGCATTCTGCCTTCTCTTTGTTTTGTTGCTGCAATTTATATTTATAATTTTATTGCTATTATTTTTTTTTTGGCCAGGTGCTCTATTCCAACCTATTAACACTCATTTTTCTGTAGTTGCCAGTGCCATAGAACTGTTTGGTTGAGCTAAAGGGTTGTAAGGGCTTTTGTTATTTTAATTTCATCTTTTTTTCCTTAATTGTCTTTGCAAATATCACAGTGAAGTCCGTTCTCAGTTTTCCCAGAACAGGTGGGAGTGAAAGAATTCATGAAAGGCAACAGAGTTATTCCCCTTTGTGGTGCCAAAGGCAATATTTCAATTAGGAAAGAACTTGCAGCGTGACTGGTGGAGGAAACATCAATGCCTTGGACCTCAAAGCTCTTCCAACAGAAGGGTCTGACTTCATTCCAGATGGGACAGAGGAGGAATGTCACTGGTGTCCTTGAGCCAGCACTAAAGGGACATCAGCTCTGAGCAGCCTGGGCTGGTGGGAGGTGTCCCTGTCCAGTCCCAGTTGGAACTGGATGATCTTTAAGATCCCTTCCAACCCAAACCCTTCTGTGATCCCATTTCCAGCTCCACTATGAAGGACCACGAAACAAACAAATTCATGGCCCATTTGTGCTGTCCTGGGAGGTTTTCATTAATAAGGTGAGGTACTACCAGCTCTCATCACTTTACTAAGAGCCTCCTGATGGTTGGTACAATCCATAAAGCTCTTGAGCTTGGTCTTGTGTTATTTTGGGATAATCTCCACTTTCATATTTTTCATAAAAACCTCACACAATTACCAAGACAGTTTTCCCAGATGTGACCTCTCTGTGCTCAAATGGAGCAAAACTAAAGCACAAGGAAAGGCCACAGAGTTTCCAAAATGACAAATTTAGGTGTGGGCAGCTGAAAGTGAACGAGGCGTGTCTCAGTTTGAGCAGAGCTTCTCTCAGTCCTGAAAAGCTCTTCCTCTTGCCAGGTGGCTACAAACAGGTTTGTGAAGCCAAAGAGAGAAATTTCTCTCTCTCATTGACCATATAACTTTTCCTTTTCTTTTGGTTCCTGACTGCAGAATTGCATTCCACTTGAAAATTACAATTTTTAGAACAAAAAATCTATCCAAAAGAAGATTGAAATCTCTGTCAGATGTAAAAGTGTTTTTAACTGCAACCAATCTAACTGGACAACTGAACAAGATACTAAGGGCATGTGTCCCCTGTATGAAACGTGACACAAAGATAACAAGGTCATGTGTCCAGACTGCAAAATGAAGGCACCACAAAGTGTAAAGAAAGCCCTGAGATTTTATTTTCATGTGTGGTTGCACCTTACCCAGTGCATTCTTTTTAGGATCATGGGAAAAAGGACACCTCTTGAATGAATCTCAGTGTTCTGGATCTGCTGCTTTACTGCAAACTAAGGTTGGGAAAAGTATCCATGAGGGAAGCTGATTTGATTCCAAATATTGGTGTTTCCTTCAGGATTTGGGGAAGTCTGAGTGAATGATAAGTGAACACTCACCAGGTAATATGTAGACATGATGAGAAGAAGACATCCCTCCACAGATTTAAAGGAATAGTGGAGAAAAACACATCAAACTTGCCCACAAGCCTATTTCCCAGTCTGAAAACTCCAGGCACCTAAATAATCTCTCAGCTTCTGTCAGTGTTTCCCTAGAAGAGAGAGACATTTAGGAGGGAACGAGGTTTGGAGCAATGAAATGTCAGTGGTGACGTCAAAGAGGAAACAAACGTTCCCAATGGATGTTCTGAGGAAAGAGCTGCCATAGATCTGTGGAACCTGGCTCTGGGTCTGCATGGGGGGTTTTCTCCTCCCATATCTCCTTTGTTGTTTCCCATATTTCCCTCTGGATGAACATCTGGCAGAGGCAGCCCCCGAAAATTCAAGAGACACCAAGATCTCGCAGGTTTTTCTTAGGCCAAGTTCAATTGCCACACTCAGTGTTGATCACAGGTTTTATGGTTACTCCAAGGCAAGACACTGGTTCCTACAAGAGCACCAGGAGTGACAACTGTCACCCTTCAGACCCTCAGAAGCCAAGAGGCTGATGGATAAATCAACAGAGGATCTCGACAGGTTGTTACCTCAAGATGATCTTACTGCTTCTGTAGGGGAAAGGTTGGAAAGTGGAGGAGCTCCAGACAAGAGCTTTGAAACTGGAGCAGAATCTCTTGCACGTGAAGCTCTCACTGGGAGGAGATGCCTTGGCATGATCCTGATTCCTCAGTCCTGCTCCTCCTGTTCTATCAGACCTTTTCAACCTTCTGCAACCACTGGAGCAACACATTTAGGAACTTCCATCCCATGGATGGGTGAATCCCATGGAAGGATGAATCCATGAATGGTGACGAAGCACCTGGCAAAAAAGAAGTGCTGGATTTGGATTTTCCTACCTGTGTGTTGGGCATGTGTTGACCTCAGGCTTAGGGATAATCTCAGACACAGCCTTGTAATTATCCCTGCTAAAGCTGCCCTGTTCATGGAATCCTGGAATGGTTTGGGTTGGAAGGGACCTTAAGAACCATCTCGTTCCAATCCCCTGCCATGGGCAGGGACACTTTCCACTAGCCCAAATTGCTCAAAGTCCCATCCAACGTGGCCTTGGACACTTCCAGGGGTGGGGCAGCCACAGCTTCTCTGCCCAACGTGTGCCAGAGCCTGTCCACCCTCACAGGGAAGAGTTTCTTCCTTACATCCCATCTAAACTTACACCCTTTCAGCTTAAAGCCACTTCCCCTTGCTCTGTCAGTACAGATCCTTGGAAAAAGTCCATCCCCAACCTTCCTGAAGGCCCCTTTTGGGCACTGGAAGGGGCTCTATGGTCTTCCAGAAACCTTTCCTCAGGCTGAAGAGCCCCAACTCTCTCAGCCTGTTCTTCCAGGAATGACATTACCAGTACAATATTCAACTCTCCTTTGAGACCCTGATGAGCCTTGAAAAGTACCTGTGGTGGGAGAGAAGCTGCTCACTCAGAATTGAAACAGTTTAGGAACAACCTGATCCAGTGGAAGGTGGGCAGCGGTTTGGAACAAGGTGATCTTTAAGTTCCCTTCCGACCCAAATCATTCTGTGATTCTAAGATTGGTTTATTAATAACAGCTAATTAAGCAGCAGAAAATGAACCTCACATTCAAGACTGATATCAGCAATGCAACAGATAAACTGCACCACACAGATGCTCAGTCACTGCTCCCCCAGTGAAGGAAGGAGAGAACCAAAGGGTAAAAGTGAGAAAACTCATGAGTTGAGATAAAACCAGTTTAATAATTTCTCCATTAAAGTCCTGGTTTATGGGTTTACTGCTTTGCCTCTACCTGTCCCTCTTTGCCCACTTTGTTAAAACTGGGCCATTAAAAAGTAAAATAAAAGAGATGACTCCCAAATTAGATAATAAAGCTGCGGCCAAGCAGGTCATTTGTGGCTATGAATTTTTTATGTCCGTGCCATTGATTTGATCAAGCAAAGTGGGGAGGGAAACAGGAGCGCTTTGCTGAAGGACTGAGCACTCAGTTGGATTTAGGGTAACAGGGAGTGCTGATCCTTGCTGGAGTCATCAAAAATGACCCAAAGAACAAGCACACATCTCTCAGAAGACGTTCTGCTGATTGCAGAAGACCTGGGGCAGTAAGAGATCAAACCTCAGGGGTTTCCAGCTTGTATTACAAATAAGGGCTTGTATATAAGAGGTGCATCAATAGTTTTCCTGTGTCTTTCTTTGCTCTCTTTCAGGTGATAAACTGGAGTAATGGAGGCAGGAGAAACACCCCCTTGGGTTAAATGAACCCAAACCAATCAAGTGCTTTTGTAGAAATAAACCTTCAGCTTGGGTTGAGCGAAGCAGTTATTCAACCCGGATCAAAAGCCTTTCTTTTTGCCCCGTAATGGTTTGTTGTTTGGGGCTAAATTTCTAAATTAAATATTGCCTGTGAGGAAAGATAAAGCATCTCATCACTACGGAAATCCTTCTTTTCAGCTGAGGAATTCAGCTGTTAAATAGACCTGGATTGTTTTGGTCCAACAGTTCTGAAGAGCAGAAGTCTTAAGCACATTTATTTTTTTTTATGCATCAGTGTCAATGTGCTGCCTTTTTCTTTTTTTTTTTCTTTTTTTTTTCTTTTTTGGCTCATCCTACTCTGCTGGTATTTTTGAAGCTGCTCATGGTACATTTTCTCTGGGTAAATAAGTGTAGTGTAACATTTACAGCAACTCTGGATAGGAGGCAAATGTAATAGTTCCTATAAACACATGGGTAGGACAAGTAGAAATGGCCTCAAGTTGCAGCCAGGGTGGTTCAGGTTGGATATTAGGAAAAAATTCTTCACTGATAGGGTGGTCAAGCACAGGAACAGGATGCCCAGGGAAGTGATGGAATTGCCATCCCTGGAAATGTTAAAAAAAGAGTAGACATGGCACTTCCCCATATGGTTTACTGGACATGGTGGTGTTCAGTCAAAGGTTGGACTTGATAATCTTGGAGGTCTTATCCAACCTTAATCCATGTGTGATTTTATGTCTTTTTCTTAGGAGTAAAAGAGGTCTTTGCCCATCTCCATCCTGTGGCCACCATCCCTTCCCAGCCCAACAAAGAGGCCCACACTGACCTGCTAAAAAGCCCTTTCAGACAATAGGTTAGGAATGACTGTGCCAGCTGCTCAAACAGATGTGCATTGCCCTGGCTGGGGCTGAGCCAGCTGTGAAGGAGAAGGAATGTGGGCATGGTTTGAACGGTGTGAAGTCTAAGGAGACTCAAAGGGAATTCTTCCACTCAACTTTTTTTCCATAGGACCATAGAATGATTTGGTTGGAAGGAACCTTCAAGATCATTTTGTTCCAACTCCCTGCCATAGGCAGGGACACCTTCCACCAGCCCAGGGTGCTCCAAGCCCTGTCCAACATGGCCTTGGACACTTCCAGGGATGGCAAATCCACAACCTCTCCAAGCAGCCTGTTCCAGTGCCCTCACAGTGAATCTTCCTATTATCTCTCTAAATCATATAAAATAAACCAATTCCAGACCATAGTAGTCCATGCAGGCCAGAGCAGACACAGGGACTTGCTTTGTTTCACTCCTGGTATGATGTCTACACATTTTGACCTCGTTTTTCACTGAATCTGCTGACTTTTATAATCACTTCCAAATACCTGCCATGGTTATGCATGTTCTGCTTTTCTTATCCAGGGACACCGTCCTAGGAGTGAGTCAAACCACTGCTCCACTCCAGAATTCAGCACTGCAAGGCAGGAGAAAACACAAAATTCACATAAAAACAGAAATGTGGACCTGGGGGCATGTAGGGCATTTCCCTCCCACCAAAGTGGATGAGCAAAGTCAGGTTTAACTAGGATTGCATCCAGCCTTTAGCTTGTGTGATCCATCTTACCTCATCCCCATCAAGGGAGGCTTTTTCCTGATAAGTAGGTTTAAAATGCAGATGGCTGAGAAGCCCTAAACTCTTCTGGTCTCTCGTTAACTCATTGCATAGATCTTGTTACTCATCACCACACAGACCTGAGGTAACTTAATTGAAATATCACTTAGTCCTCTGATATTCTGAGAGGGCCACGTGCCTTTATCTGCCTTAACCAGGAGTCTGCAGTGACTTAGATCATTAAGCAGAGATGGATTTTATGTATATAAAAAAGCTGTATCTCACATCATTAGTGTTCAAATCACCCTTCTGCATTTTATTTCCCTAAATAAAATGATTTGGAAACCGGCAACAACAGGGTTTGGCTGCGTTGAAGCCTTACCAGGCATGATGAGAGGGAATAAAACATGATGGGAAGCATAAGGAAGGCTAGAAAAGATGGGAAGAGGAAAGGAAATAGAGAAAATAATTACACAGCACCCTGAATTCTTCATTGTACCACCAATCCTGCTTGCTCTCAGCAAAGACAAAGCTCCACCAGGCTGGAGGTAACAGAGTGAGAAGTAGAGGGGGACACAAGACCTGTGGAGCACAGACATTGTTCATACAAACTGGCAACTCTTTGTAGAGGAGTCATATAATTATTGAGGTCAGGAGGGACTTCAGAGGTGTCTGGTGAAAACCCTTGCTCAGAGCAGGGATAACTTTGAAGCAAGAGCCAAATTCAGAATTATAGCAGGCTGCTCAGGGACTTGTCCAGTCAAGTTTTGAATATCTCCAAATATTAAAATATCATTTTTTTTCTGCTGTTTCACTTTTCCTCTGGGTGAACAAACCCAGATCTTGCAAATGATGTTACCCTGCGAGTCTAATTGCTCTGGGAAGTGCTTGGCCACTGGAGTGATAAGGAAAATAGCTGGATGTGTGGATGAAAGAAACCTCAGGAGATGGGATGATACAACCCCGTAGCCTTCAGTCCTAATGGAGTTTTCTCATCTCCCAAATAAGATTTCTGTCTTCCCTCTACTTCTTCAGCATTAATAATGCAAAATGCTGCTGGATTGCCTGTGACATCCAAGAACCTGGACTTTGAGTGTCCACCTGGAGCTGTGTCAATCTTCTTTCAATTAACAACTCCCAGTGAACTCAAGGTCTTTGGGATCAGTTCCAGAAGCTTTCCCTGGCACCAACAGCCTTGAGCTTGGGTTTGAGCTCAAATTCACATCCTTTAGGTCAGCTGGAGTGAACATAAGGTTGTTTTCATGACCATTTAACCATGATTGTGCAACAGTAACCTCCCCATCTGGACCACAGATGAAGGCTTGAGGGACATCCTGAGGTCCAGAAGTCCGTAACTGGGCAATCGAGGTGTTCAAGTACTTCTGTGAAGGAGATAATATTCATAAGAAACTGAAGAAACAGTGGCTGGCAGTACAAACAGCAGCAGAAACAAAGTGTAAATCTTTTATTGATAATATAATTGGTTGTGAAAGCTCCTTGCCACAGGAGGAAAGAAAATTTCAACCTGGAAATCCCTTAAAAAAAGAGCAGGTTTTAAAATGTTCAGCTTTTGTTCTTATTTACTGTTCAAGAGATGAGAGAGGAAATATTTGGTGAGACATGATTTATGCACAAAGATGAGCTCGATCATCAGTAATGACCTATCAAAGAACCATGGAATGGTTTGGGTTGGAAGGGACTTAAAGATCATCCAGTTCCAGCCCCCTGCCATGGGGAGGGACACCTTCCACTAGACCAGCTTGTTCCAAGCCCCATCCAACCTGGCCTTGGACACTTCCAGGGATGGGGCAACCACAGCTTCTCTGGGCAACTTCTGCCACGACCTCCCCACCCTCACAGGAAAGAATTTCTTCCCAATATCCCACCTAATCCTGCCCTCTGGTAGTGGGAAGTCACTCCCCCTTGTCCTGTCACTCCATACCCTTGTCCCAAGCTCCTTTCCAGCTCTCTTGGAGTCCCTTTGGGCACTGGAAGGGGCTCTCAGGTCTACCTGAAGCCTTCTCTTCTCCAGGATGAACAGCCCAACTCTCTCTGCCTGGCCTTCAGCCACCCCATTATCCAAATTACCAAATTACCAAGTGAGTTCAGAGTGAGCCACCCAAAAGCAGAGATTTCTGCTCAACCTGAGACCAGAACTCAGTGGGAGATGGGGCCCTGTACAAGATCCCCCATAGGCTTCCTCACAAAACTCATGTCCTCTTACATTTCACTCCAGAATCCCAGAATCACTGAGGTTGGAAAAGACCTCCAAGATCATCAAGTTCAACCTTTGACCCATCCCCACCTTGTCACCCAGCCCAGAGCACTGAATGCCACATCCAGTCATTCCTTGAACACCTCCAGGGATGGGGACTCCACCACCTCCCTGGGCAGCCCCTTCCAATGCTTG
>JAWWEE010000062.1:2553032-2593525 GCA_035221455.1 Xenops minutus
CCAGTGACTGAGCTGGGACAACTCCCCTCTGGGGAGGCATCAGCACCTCCACACCCACCTGAGGGGTCGTGTCTGCTAATGAGCAATAACACACAGCTGCAGCCACTTACACCATCAGGGACTCTACATATCCCAGGGCTCTCAGCGTTACCTCACTCGTTGTGGAGCTCTCTGGGCTGAGGGAGGTGCTGGGTGTTCCTGCCTGAGTCTGGATAATCTTGGAGTTTGGGATTTTTGGTGCCACTCGTGGGATTTGGAGGAGGAGCAGAACCCCAACAGGACTGGGACCATCATCTTCATCAACAGGTTTTCCTTTACACTTTTCTTTTCACTCAGGGGGCTCAGCACAGGGGGCAATGAACCCCATCCAGTTCATGCCCCAGGTTGTTGGGTTATACATTTATTTTTATAGGTTAAAAGCAGTTTTTCTCTGTATTGTTGTATTAATTGTGATCTTTTTAGTAGACTGTAACTCTGACTTGTAATGACTCTTGAGTTGGGTTCATTTCTCCTGCTGGTTTACCTTTAAACCAGCACACAGTGGGTTTTGGTGATTGTTTTTTTGCATCCTTTTATGTCTCATCCCTCTAAGTTCCAGGAGACTCAGCAGAGCCATTCTGCATGTGGCTTGTCATTAGGTGCCTCACCCAGCAACCTGCAAGTTCATTAGTATTCTTTTTAGTGCTAACGAAATGTCTGAGCTGCATCTTTTCTGCATGAGAGGCTGAAATAGAGGCAGTAAAGGGAAAAATCCAACCGCAGTTCTACAGAGACCACCCAGAGCGGGTCCCTTCTGCCAGCAAAGCACTGCTTGTGTCAGTGTGGCAAACCCACAGGAGTACAATAAAAAAACCCCAACCTCAAAAGTGGTTGGAAAGAGAATTTTAGCTTTATAATTGCATCTGCAGTGGGGTCTCTGCCAACATAGCAATTTGAGCTGAGGATCTTTCCACCCCAGAAATCCATAGGAGGGAACATCTGCAGGTGGAGGGTGATGTTCCTATTTCTCCTGCCCTACAGGAACCCATAAGGCTGTTTGTCTCTGCTTCATGTGTTGGATAATGTGGGTCCCAAGCCTGTTTGAGGCTGGGGTGATGAGTGGAAAGAAGGGCTGTGGCTGTGCCTTGCCTGCCTAAGAGCCTTTCATTGATTTTCCTTTTCTTCAATGGAAACAGAACTGACATCCATTAACCAGCCTCCCGGCCTCTCCAGAGCCAGGCATGGAGGCAGCAAAGGTTTTATAGCTAATTTTTTTTGTTCTTTTCTCTTAAGCTTGTGTGTTTCTCTCCCATCTCCCTTTGCTAAAGCTCAGCAGCTCTGGCTGGGAGATGCAGAGAAATGGGCCCAAATAATGGGGAATAAAATTAGGAGGGCTGTGAAATAGGTGCATTAAAATGTTTAGTTGAGATATTCCTAATGCTTTAGGAAGGTAGAATGGAGTAAATGAACAAATGACTGTAAGGACTCTTTCATAGAAATCTTGGCACTAAAGGTATAAAAAAAATCCTTTTTTTAAAATGATATGGAAAAAAGTGATGGAATTTTTGGTTCAAAATCCCAAATGTTGTTAAGAAAATTAGAGGAAAGATAATAGTGGATAATTATGTCCAGCAAGCATTCATTGAATACCAACATAGTTAAAGGTTAGTGGGTACACCATAACCAAATACAAGAAAGAGCATGAGTGTTGAGATGATTCCTCAATGTCTGAGAAATATGAGGTGGAAACAAAGCTCCCCTAATCTGACTTATCCCCAGTGTCTTATCCCAGAGCCTCCCTATTTGTTTCACCAGCTTAGACACCCACAGATAACTCTGAAATATCCAGGGGCAGATGGATGGGAGAAACCATCTCCTCTGGCTTTATTTGGCTGCTCTGCTGCCTTTGCTCCCTTAGGGATGGAGCACAGCCAGGCTGTGAACTGTGGGGTGCAGGGTGAGGGTTTGGGATGTTAGCAGGCTCTGGGAAATGGGATCCTGCTCCTGTCAAAAGGCTTTCATTCCTCAGCGTGGGGTTTGTTTTATAGAGGCTGCAGGGATAAGGGACTTGAGGCAGCAAGAGCCAGGATTTCACTGCAAAGGTGCCTGAGGTGCTGGTGGCTTTGTCTGCATCCTTTCCATCCCCTGGGAATTATCCCAAATCTCTGTGGAGTCCTTCAGGAAAAAAAATCCACGTTTTCCTTTCTCAGAACCTGTGGCAGGTGAAGAGAGCAAAACCTATTTATGGATGAAAATAGACTTTTTAATTTCAAGTCTTGCAAAACAACCAATGTATATTTAACATTGTATCTCTCTATATGATGTAGATTTATGAACCTTCTGTATATTTTATCCTCAGACATTTGATCGCAGACAATTCACGTCTCCTGAGTTCTGAGTAGGATTTTTTTCATAGTGTTTTCTATACTTATTTACTTCTTTTTCCCCCCTTACTTTTGGTGTGTTTGTGCCTCATTGCTGTCACTGCACAGCTCCTCAATAACCATGGTTTGTATTCAGTTGCAGAGTTTTCTTTGGGGGGTTGGTTTTTAATATACTGTTTATGAAGAAGTCTGATTTTTGGGAGCGATGTATGTTTGCAGCAGAATGTTTCTGCAGTGGAATGGAGGGCACTGGGAAAAAAAAAAACAAAGGGGGGGGAAGGAATTATTGGGTCTTTTTGGCCAGTGAACATTGCAGAAATACCTTTGACATTTTCCCAGACTTATTAGACAGGTCTTGAGCTGACTCAGGTACCCAGTTTCCAAATGTCTCTGCCTGGACTAGACCTCAGCTGCTGATTTAATGGCAAACCTCTTGTTGCTCACCCGGCCGTGCTGCACCATTCCCTGCTGGAAAAACCAGCCTAGGCTCTGGATTTTAATGAAGGAGTTGTTAATGCTGTGGTGGATGGAAAGCTTTCTGTTTGATTAGGGAAAGACAGGAGCTTCTTCACTCCCTCACCCATCCCTGTGTGCTTGGGAGATGCTCAGAGTCCCTGTGCTCATCGATCCCGCTCCAATTCTGGATGCTGGTGCAGGAAAGTTAATTAATTCCATCAAGGAATCTCTCCTGTAGATCAGGATCCTGTGAGGATGTGGTGTCCTTGGCTTTCTGGAGGGTTTTTTTGGTGTTCATCTCACCCTTGCAGCTACTCCAGTGACTTGGTGGGACACACTGTTGAAGCCAGTGTGGGGCCTCAGTGTGAGCTGGGAAACATTCACACGCTGGAAGTAGAGGCACTGGGAGCTGTGGGCTTCTTGCTTGATTGCATTCTTGATTGGTGCTATTTAAAAAAAAAAATGCATTAGAGAAAGAATGTTTGATTTCCAGAGTGCCTGGGTGCCGACACCATCTCTGTTTGTTTTCCTTCCTTTAGCAGAAACCTTGTAAAATTTTTATGAAGCATTAATGGAACAGAGATTTCTTTTTTCTCGAGCAAATTTCCTGAGGTGAAGGTAACCCCCACGAGTCCAGCCCCATTCCACACTCCTGAGAAATAGGGCAAGGAGTGCTTTGGGGTAATTCCCAGAACATCCCTGATGCAGGTCTTTCCTGGAAGGATGCAAGGGGTTAGCAAGAGAAGGATCTGTCCTCATCCTGATGTGTGTGGTCATGTGGTGGTTGGCCCTGGAAGGGGACAAGCTGCTGGGATGGATGGGTTGTAGAAGTGGAGAGATGCAATTGTGGGTGTTCAGCTCAACTTGAGATTCACCTCTCAGTTCATGGGGAAGGACATTTGAAGGTTAATGAACATAAAGGGGCTCAAAAATGAGATGTAGCATCCAAGACATCCTCACCTGGCCCTCCCTTCTGTGTGCTGGGAATGTGCTTGCAGGCAATAACTTGGTCAGAAGTGATGGATAAGAGGTTTCTTCCACTTATGTTTTTATTTTGCTTACCTCCTCTGTGTTGAATGCTTTGGAGGAGGAAGGCTAAGCTGGAAGCAGAGCTGAAACTCAGAGGCTGTGGTTTCTCTGTCCAGCTCTGCCAAGGATTTCCAGCAGGACTGATGGTGGAGAGCTCATTTTACAACAGTGCCCCAAGCCATATCCCTTCAAGTAGCTGGGTAAGGAGAGCAAACAAGCCCTGGCAGCAGCCCTGCAGAAAAGCATGGAAAACATCCAGCTCTGAGGAGCTTAATGGGAAGTTATTAGCCGGAATATCCTCCTTATTGTGGAGGCCGGGCTGCCTTATCATCCTGACAGCCCCGAGTAATTGATGTCCCTTCAGAAGGAAGGCAAGCAGAGGATTTGTGGTTTGGTGGGAACCTTTGCTCTGCTTGACCTTCCCATTGACAGGGGATTGTAAAGACCACGGGAGCAGCTCCAGGAGGTGGGCATGGGGCACTGGGTGTGGATAGTGGAGAGGGAACAGAGGGCAGCTGAGGACACTGATGGCTCGTGGTGCCATTCAGAGCTGTTTGGTCCTGTGTCAAAGCTCGGGCTCAAGTCCTGTAGGAGAGCAGGGGGGATTTAGGCATCCCTAGTGCCACTTAGATTTGGGGAGGAAGTCCTTGAGGTTTGCTTACTTTATTAAATCAGTCCTCCCATGGAGCTCAGCACCCTGGGAAATTCAGAGCCTGGGCACGGATGAGTTAATTACAGGTTAGAGAATATTTGCAGTTGCAGCAGGTAATGGGATGTAAAGCTGCTGTTACCACTGTGACACCAAGAACACCTGGAGAGGGCTGGCAGGGGCTGCTTCACCTGCTGCTTGGGGCTTTTTTCCCCAAGAAAGTTTCACAGGCTGTGGCACTGGAAGGGCTTTCCCTCCTTAGGGCTTATTTTGGTGGAAGGAATTTGAAATAAATGCCTCAGATGTTAACTCCTTCGGTGCTGGTCTCCATAAGGCTCTCAGTCAAACTACCCTGTCTCATACATTTTTTTTTTCCTGAACTTTCTTGAAATATGCAGTAGCAATCAAGGCAATTAACTATAATTGCAGAGAGACTACCTTGTGAAGGCGGGACACAGAAATAGGCAGGTAATTACACAACGAGTTATAAATGGATGGGTATTTACATCAGGAGTGATGCACAGGGATTTAGGTATCGGAAGTGGGAGCTGCTGGTTGCAGCAAAGGACAGTTGTCAGGGGTCATTCCTGGGAGATCCTTGTGTGTCCAGGCACCTTTTTAGTGCTCATCCTCTTCCTCTAACACAGGGAATGGGTACACACCACCTTGGGTTCATTAGCAAGCTGGTGGGGTCTTTAAGCGCATTCCAGTGTCTTCAAATAAAATGAAAAGATTATTTAATTAGGCACATCTCTGAAGAGACGTGGACTTTGAGGGTAAGCTGCTAGATCTGATTTTGGAGCTGATTTTTTTTGCCTTTCTGGCATCCTGTTGCTGAGTGATTTGGGGTGGGCTGATGGTGTATAGCTACACCCTGAGTTGTCCCGTGGCTCCTCTGACTGGTAGCTTGCTCCTGGTTGTAATACCCTGACCCCTCGCAGTTTTAGTTACCTTCCTCACATGGAAAGAAAACACACCTTTTAGGTCTTCTTTCCCTTGGGGAAGAAACTCTGAGCTACTTCTCCAGGCTACTCGTGCTTCAGGAGCGTGCTGGAGTTGCTACGAGGGTGTAGCTGCGTGCTGTGCTTTTGTAGGGCTGGCAGGAACCTCGTGTGACCCGGCTGCCACTTCTCCCTGGAGGAGCACTTTGTAGGCATCACGCTTGGAATGATTATTTTTTTAAACTAGATTTGAAAAGGCTGTTAGGAATCAAGGAGGACGCCTCTCCTGGAGTAGGAACAAGCATCCTGGGAGAGCAGCCGTCAAGGAGAGCGGCTCTGGGAGAGGCACAGTCGGTCTCAATTCAGGAGACAAGGTACTTTGGTGGCAGGACGTCTTGTGAGTTGTGTAGATTTCCTGGCCCTGGTCTCCCCAGAGAGCTTTAAAACTTTCAGTGCCCTCTTGCTTGGATGTACTTAGCAACAAAGAGGTTTCAATTATTTAAAGGTACAGGAAGACATGAAACCACTAGGAAGGGACCTGGTGCCCCCTGGAGATGTTGCTGGCTTCTCCTGCAGCTTGCAGGACTAGCTGCAAACACCAGCACTGACACAGGGGATGAAATGAAGAACAGATGAAAACCACCCTTGGCATAAAGTCAGAGCTGGATTTGGGTTGGAATTGGTTGGCTGGGTGCAATGAGGGGCTGATTGGTGTGGACCCCAAAGAAAGGAGAACAGCCAAGCCCGTGCAGGGTGGGGTGATACAAAGAGGTGACCAGGCAAGAGGGTGCAGAAGGTGAAGGTGTCACTTGTGTTTGTTGCTACTTGAGCAGAGACAGGACTTGATGCCTTGAGGACAGTTGGTCCAGCACGTTGGGTTTGCTCTCCTCACAACAGGTCACCCTGCTGCAATGAGCTGGACCCAAGGTTCATGTTCCATGTTCATGACCATGTTCCAGAGAGTTGGGTTTTATTTCTTCTGGCAGAGGTTCTACCTTTAGTGCCTTCCAGAGTTCACCATTGTTGTTTTCTAAATTCTTCTTTAGTGGCTTTCTGTGCCTGTCCTAAATTGCCATTCAGTGGCATCAGGTTGTTAAATTCTGAGAGTTTCACCCCAGAGGTGGCTGTTTTACTGCTGGGTACAGCATCTCATTTATTACCTTGTGTTGTTGGATCCATTACAATGGAAGGCGATGCACAAATAAGCAAACAGATTTAATTACAATTAAGCTGTTGTGATCAGAGATAGAGCAGGGAACTCCCTGGCTGGGCTGAAGACACGTGAAGTGGGTACAGAGGGTGACCAGCAGGTCTTCTCCAACTGCAGAGTCTCTTCTTCACGCAGAGCAAGTACATTTGATTTATTACAACTGCGAGTGAAAGTGGTGCTGGAGCAGTAGGAGAATTAAAAACATGCATGGCATGTATATGATACAGAATAACTAATCTTTCCTGACATTTATGTCAATCATGGATAAGGAGAAGATAACTAACTCTGCCTCTCATGTTCTGTGGCCTGCAGTCTTCAGTCATGAAGATAAATGTCGGGCATCAGCTGTCCTTATGTGCAGCCATATTCTGGTAGGCAGCAATGTTTCAACAAATTCTTATGCTCAAAGGTGACCTTTGTGGAGCCCACACAACCCAACCAAACCCCTGGAGACTTTGTGTGAAAAGGGTTTGGTCCCAAAAGAGGGACCCAAAGTGTCTCCTGCACTGAGAGCTGCCACGGTGGTCTTGGTGGTGATGCCCCCATGAGTCAGATGGAGCTTGGAGGAAGGTGTTTGCTGCTCTGATTTCCCTGAAGTGTTTATGTCCTCCATGGATCTGCCTTTATAGCCAGCTGGACATGGGATCTCTTTTCCTGTGGCAGCCTGACCAAATTCCATGCACATTTTTCCTGAAGAAGTAATAATGCCTTTTTAGGCCATCTCAAATCATTTCCCCATTCATCCCAGAGCTCTCAAGTTGTTCAGGGGAAAGGAAAGGCATGGCAAAATAAGCCAAAAATGGCTTTTTATTTTGGAGTGTGTCATTTGAAATGAGGGGGGGCAAACATGCAGCTCTTGTTTTAATTTGAACTGCTCAACTCGGGGTTATTTTGGAAGGAGCGTGAAGTGGAGGAGGTTCAAGTTCAGTCACAAGGTGGGAAAATATATTTTGGGGCTCATCTGAAGAGACTGAGTGTTCTTTCATGTGGGGGTGAAGGAAGCATCTCCCCAGCTATATCCTCCTTGGAAAAAGAGCTGGAGAAGGGACCTGAAGAGCAGAGGGGAAAAACAGGGATGTGCTCCTGTTAATGGCACAGGGGAGGAGCATGGCTGGGGAATCTGCTTATGGGTATTTACAAACTCTATTTCCCTCACAGAGGTGCCTACAAGGGCACAGTTAGCAGTATGTTATTAATAATAAATAACAGTGGGATGGTAAAATGTGTACTTAAATATCTTATGCCATTCAGTGCATCTCCTGATGCTTTACAGAGGAAAAATTGAGTGAGAAGGGTAAATATAAAACAGGGTGGAATTGGTAAGGAGATGAGATGGAGATCAGGAGGTTCATCTTTTTCCTCTTCTGGTCCTTTTTTTTGTCTTGTTGTTGTTTTCCTTTCCTGGCTGATATATTAAAATTCCCTGTTAACCACGTGCCATTTAGGGCTGGCTGAGGTTGGTCATTTCTGAATGCGGAATGAGCCCAGGCCTGGTGAAAAAGTGAAAGGAAAGGTCATGTAACATTCCTGTCATCCAAAATCTGCTGGAAAGGGGGGAGGAAGCGGGACTATCTCGATGTGAGCTGCAAATAGAGCTGTTAGTGTGCCATCAGATAGGGCCGGACAGATAGCGCTGTATCAATGGGATAAAGATAAATGGGAAGATAAGAGAGTCGGGTTTGCCTTGAAATCCACTTGTGGTTACCAAAAGCCTTTGTCTTCCCGTTGATTTCTTCATCCTGCTCCTGTGGTAAATGCCAAGGCTTGAAATCTTATTTATGGTGACGCTAATGAAAAAAACATCCAGCAGAGCCAGCGCTTCACCCAAAGGATATGAAGATCTCCTTGTGCTGTCTTAATTAAGTGAGGAAACAGGGAGACTTCTGAAGCCACCCGGCTGTGGTTGAATGGCTAATTCTCTTCAGCACTGAATGAAAAATGAGGAACATTTAATAAGCGGGGTTCGGTGCCCCCTGAGTTACGGTTTCAGTGAGATGTGGTGAAACTCAGCCTTTCTGCCTGTTTTTTGAAAGTCTGACTCATCTTTCCCAGCACTTCTCTGGCAGCTGTGAGGGCATGGAACTTTTTTAGATTGGAGATAAGATTCATGCCGTAATCACATGATTTGGGGAGCTGGTGCTTTAAGGGAAAGAGTGCTAAAAATAACTAGAATTGGTGACAAGATAGTAGCGATTTTGGCTTTTTCTACCGTGAAGGGCTGGTTGCCAGCTCTAGGGAAAGGAGACAAGGGCTTTGCTCTGCAGTGGGGCTCCAAAATGTCATTGCTCCTGGGATAATTTGGGATAATAAAAGGAAAGGATGGGAAGGAGCAAAGAGAGAATGGAAGCAAGAGCAAGGAGTGAGAAGATTAGAAAGGGGTAAATACTGCAAAATAGAAAGAAAAGTGGTGGGGAAAGGAAAGCAGGGCACATATTGGAGTAGTGCCTCATGGGCTTGGATGGTGTTGGAGGAAGACAAAAGGAGCGAGACGGAGCAAGAAGCACAATGACTTTAATTTGTAGGCAGAGACTGTTAAGAGAGAGCTAAAAAAAAGGTGATTTGGGTTCTTTTATTCATTACTAACCATAAAAGGCCCAGACTGTGTTGTCAGTGACTTTAAAATCCAGGATCCTATTAAACCTTCCTTGATAGTAACTCAGCACTTGGAAACGGAGTTAAAGCAGGAGCAGACAGGAGGGAGGAGGGATGGGGGAGCTGGATGAATCCAGGGGACACTTGGGGTGAAGGTCTTACCTTTTTTGTGGCTGTGTTTTTTGGGGATCAAGTGGCCTGTTTGCCTGGAGAAGCCCAATAGGGCTGGCAGCATCCCAATGCCCCTTGCAATGGGATCACCCCAGCTGCTGCTCCCTAGAAAAGGGCACTGCTCCCCATTGCCAGGTATTAAATCAGGCTTTATTCCTGCTGCTCTCAAACCAGCTGCAGCTCGGGGAAGGCTGCACAGAATGCAAGATGAGATGGGAGAGATCAGCAGATAAATTCGATGGATAAAGCCAGCAGCAAAAAGTTCCTTGGATTAAGTCCCTGTGTGACAAATAGCAGGGCATGTTGCTGTCTGGGCAGGGGTTGACACCAGGGTGAAGTGGGGCAGGGGTTGACACCGAGGTGAGGCAGGGCTGGATCCCATCTGGACAATCTCAAGGCAGGACTGGGAGTGTACTGGGAGAACTGGTTAATTCCCCCACTTTGCCCCCAGCATCACCAGTGGTCCCTCTCCACCCCCAGGGATTATCCTGCCCTGTTTTCCACTGCAGGTACTCTCTGCCAGCCTCAAACCTTGCTCCCAGCTCGGGGCAGGGCTGTAATTAAAAGAGCTGTTCCCTGAGACCCAGGGAGTATCGATCCTGTGTATGTGTGTGGTGTGTGCTCACTCCTTTCGCCCCAGGGAAACAGAAGAAACCATTCTTTTTGAGTGAGACCCACAGGTCTGTGCCACACCACGTCCTCAGTTCCCTGTGACACGTGTGGAGCAGTGCAGCCAGGCAAGGAAATAGCTCCCACAGGAGATGCTCGAGGGGATCTCAATTCCTCAAGGATTTTCCTTTCCTGCTGGAGTTCTGGTAGTGGTTGAAGTACAGAGCTGCTGTATTGCTCCATATCTTGTACTGAGGATCTCCAGGCAGGGAGCAACAGGTTTGGGGAGCCTCTGCAGCTCTGATAGAGATGTCACTTGGCTGGGAAAGGGGGAGAAGGAAACAGGGCTAAGCATCCCTTCTCTGAGCAGACACGGAGAATAGGGAGAGGCTCAGGGAGCTGCTGTGCTTGGCTCCACTTCGTGAAGTGGGTAATCAGCCCTTTTTATGAAGTCAGACTCCAACCTCTTTGGATTTCACCCTGTGTTCTCCGTGTTGCAGACTTGAGGCAGCTGATAAAGGTCTTATCTGGTCACCGTGCTCCAGGAAATCAGTGCTGCTGGAGGAGCGTGGCTGTGAGCGGAGCCTGGTTGGGAATGCAGCATGCAGAGAGTGGCTGGGGGATGCAGGGTGACAAGGCACTGAGTGACAACCAACAACACGGGGTGGCAAACCATGCTGAAGTAGCCAAGAGGGACGGTGGAAGGAAATAAGGCTTGGGGTGAACCCCTTTCCCTGTGGAATTCGGGCATTGCCTCCTGCAGATGCACCTTTGCCTTTCCTGGAGGGATGTGGGGCTTGTGCAGGTTGTTTGCTTTGTAAGAAAAGTGACAAATGGCAAGATTAAGCAGAAATACGGGCTTCTGTCATCACCTTCCCTCCTAATGGAAATCCAGAGGATCCTGCATAGTAACTAATCAGTCAAGCGGAGGAGTAAGATGGTTAATGGAGGAAAAATACTCCTCTCTCTGCCTCGTCTGGGAGAGGCTCGACAGCTTCATGCTTAGCTATCAATTTGAGAAGTGGAAGGAGATACTGGCAGCTTTGCCTGTCTGTGGTGAGGGAAACATCAGGGTGGGTGGATTTGGGCATTTGAATACCTGGAATAAACCCTGTAACAGAATAAAAAGCTCCTCGGGACCTTTTCCCTCCTTAGAATTATAAGGAGAACCAAAAAAAAAAAATCCTCTAGTCTGCAAGGTCTCCCTAAATCAGGCATTTCTGAAGGGGCTGAAAAGAGAGGAAGGAATCTCATTAGCCACCCTTTGGAAGCTTTAATTCCAGGCGAGCCTGCCAAGGCACCACTGCTCCTCGGATAGGAAGTGCTGGAGAGCTCCAACAGCAGCTTTCCATGTTCAGCCCAGCCTCTGAGAATATCCTTAAGTATTATTTGAGGATTTGGCCTGCTGGAACCAAGCAAGCTCCAAAATCCAGATATTGTTGTACTTGGCAAGAGCATCATGCCCTTGCAGGGGGGAAGACTTTGCCCTTTGCTAAAGCTTGAACAAACTTCCATTAGGAATTAAGCAGAGTCCTCTGCATTTCAGCACTCCCTCGCAGCAATCTGGGATGGCTTTCCTTGGTGTTTGCCCTGCTTAGCTCATGGAATTCTGCAGAGCATCCGTGTTCCTAGAAAGCTTTGTGTCCATCTGCTCGATCCACTTTGGTAATGGAGTTAAGACCCCCCCCTGCTTCCTGAGCCCCGTGAGGAGATTATCCCTCTAATATCCTTCAAGGAAACTCCTCAGCTCCCAGCTGGGAGTCTCTGGGTGATAGAATTCACTCCACAACCAAAAAATCCTGGTCAGTCTGGCTCGAGGTGCAGCACCTGCAGTTGGAGATGATGCTGGGATAGAGATTTAAACAGCTCCACTGAAGTTTTTCTCATTTTCTCCTAATTTTGAGGCTGAATGAACTTTTTTGCTGAGGATCCTTGTCTGTTGTGGAGAGATTTAGGGAGGTGAAGTGTCTTTTTCAAGTCCTCCAATGTGTAGGGCCTCTGTTCTTCTCTTAGGCACCAAACCTCTGCTTTTCCATCTGCTGTCTTGTGAGTTTAGACATTGTGGGGATGGTATTTGGGGAAACTCCAGGTATTGAGTGTTGAGGTGGGGGAGCAAATGACAACACCCCCTTTCCAAAGGGTGTCCTGCAGCTCCAGGCAATGCTGGCCAAAAGCTTCCCATCACATCAAAATATGCCATAAGGAATTCTCTTATGTAAAAAATCACCTTCCTAACAACAAAACAAAAAGAAATAATAAAAAAAAAACACAGAGAGAGAAAGGAAAAATATATTGATTTTTGTAGTTTGGATCCTTCCAGAGAGGAGTCTGTGCAATCACACGGCCCCTGTCTGTCTGCCTTCCCCACTCCTACCCCTCTATAGTTTTTGAGCCCTTTGGCCAATTCCTGGTCAATTTCTACCCAATTTGACAGAAGGAAAGAGATCTCAGAGATATTAAATTTCTATAAATTTCATTAAAAGAGGTGGCTGGGTAGGAGACACCAGCTATTACAGCAGCCCCATGAGACTGGGGCAGGGGCATATGCAGAGCCTTTGTTAGACATCACACAGGGGCTGTGGAAAAAAGACTTCTATATAAGAAATTCCAAAGAAAAAACCCCCAAAACACATCTTTGACCAGCCCTTGCACCTTCCCAGCCGCCGGGGAACCGTGGCTGGAGAGCCCTTGGAGGTTGTGTTACATTTGTTCTGCTGCCTGTCCGTGCCTTGTTCATTCAGAAATGAACTTGTAAGTCCTGGAAATAGGTCAATAAGAAACATTCCGGCCTCTTTCGGTCATCTCCACACCGGAATAAATCCCAGCCCTGAGATCTGCCTGATTTCTCCCCTCACCCCACCACTCCCTGCTTTTTTATTTGGGTTTTTTTTCTCAGCTAAAAATGCTGAGCTCCAAATTGGGAATTGGTTCCGAGCGCCCGGCAGGGAGAGGGATGTGGAGGGGTGGGAGGAGGCAGCTGGGAAGGCCAACCAAAATCTCTGTATTATTAAGATTTTTAAGATATACAGTTTTGATAAAAGCTTGCAAGTAGCAAATTTGCTATCAAGCCTAATGTAGCATGGCAGATTTTGTCTGAGCTAGCAAAGGATCACATTTGCAGCTCCTCTGAGGCGGGGAAGTGGGCTCAATAGGCTATTTTCCACATCCATGCTCTGTTCCTAAAAGAAAAAAAATCCAAAAAAATCCAGGAGGGGGAAGCAGGGAGATGGAAAGGCAAATAAAGACAGTTTCTCTGTTTTCATTTTCCTCTGATTTTCCATGTGTTTGCCCTGAATGTTAATAGCCAATAACCTGCGTGCTCAACCTGGGTTTTACCGTGGGATCTGTGTTTTGCTGGGTGTGCAAAGTTGCTTAGGAACACTTCCAGACAGATTGCAGGATTTTGGCAAGTCTGGCATGTTCTCAGATCTGTTGGCATTTTCCTTTTGTCCCTTTTATCGTGGAATTAATCCTTCTCAGCATTTTCCTGTGCCACACTGAAGCTGCAAGGCTGCCCAAGGGATGGGGGGAGGTGGAGACATCATGAAATAGCCATCAAAAGTTGGGTTTGTTTGATAGTGATATTAATCAGGGCCTGATTTCTGCTTGGGGTAAGGATTGTATTCAAAAATGGGAGTTTAGGGGGAGGGTTGTTAGTTTGGCAGCCCCAGCATCACCCAGGGGTGAGGCTGATACAGGGTGAGAGTGTTTAAAAGCACATGGAGAGACAGAATAAAGCGGAGTGTCTTCAAAGTGGCAGAGAGTAGGGTTAGATTGGATATTGGGAAGAAATTCTTGAGTAGGAGGATGGTGAGACCCTGGCACAGGGTGCCCAGAGAAGCCGTGGCTGCCTCACCCCTGGAAGTGTCCAGGGCCAGGTTGGACGGGGCTTGGAGCAACCTGGGCTGGTGGAAGGTGTCCCTGCCCATGACAGGGGGTGGCACTGGGTGATCTTTAAGGTCCCTTCCAACCCAAACCATTCTGTGATGAGCTGTGGTTGTCATTGCAGTCCCATGAAAACATTGCAGCTGGGTTACCCAGTGTGTGCTCTGAATTTGGGCAGGTTGTTTGCACACTGGTCATAGTTCTCCCCAGTCTTTTTTGTATTCCATCAGTCTTGCCAGCTCATAATATTTGTAGTTCACCAAGAAATGCTACAAAGCCACTTCCTGGGCACCAGCTTGGTCTGTGTGTCACTGAATGAGACCCAGCTGGGGATGGGATTCCTCACTTGCCTTCTCAGAGCAATAAAACACATATTTGGACATGGCCTGGAGGAGACTGGATGTTTTCCTGCGCTGATATACTCACATTTTTCTCATGCATGAAGCAACTCTTCTTATTTTAAGAGACTGTGGCGTATTTTCCTGCTCAGGAGAGCATGGGGAGATGGCTTATTTTTTTATGGGATCAGGCATGTGTTTTGCTAATGCTCTCTGCGATGTGCTACTGGTTTTATTTGCATCATTTACTGTCATTCTGTGGCTTAGTGACCCAATGTGCTTCTGCTCTGGCTCCCAGCACCAAATCCAAGCATCTTGCAACCTCTGGATCTTGCATTATCCTTTTTTGCTCTTCTTTCTCCCGTTTCTTTATGGCATTTGATACCTTGTGCAGTTTATTAATGCTTCTTTGTCACTGCCTGCCTGATGGGTTTTCTTTCTGCTTCCCTGCTGCATCCCTAATCTTCCAGTCCTGGCTTCATTTAAGGGGGGGAATCAAAACCCTGCTGCTTCTGCTAAATCAAGTGGTGTTTGTGTTGGGAAATGAGAGAGTGTGATGCCATCAAACTCACTTATTCTAAAGCTCAGCTAGGTTTGCAAATCGTGTTATGTGGAGCCAGGGAGGGAGCTCGTGGCTTGGCAGAACATCTCCCATGGCCTGTGACAGGAGGCAAACTGCTTATTTTCCCCCCCCATATTTTAGGAAAAATATGGGGTTTGTCTTTCTGAGGGAGAAGCTGAGCCTTGGTGGTGCTGCCCCTCATTGTCCCCAGGAGCAGAGCTGAGCCAGGGTGACATCCCCCAGGGCTTCCCTGAATTCAGCCACCAGATCTTTTAAATGTACAGGACCATTTAGGCTTTTAAGACATCTGAGGTCACTTTTCATGGCAGGCTGGGCCGCTGCACAGTTTTACAGGGTCATAAAAGCCCTGACAGGAGTCATAAAAGCCTCCAATTGCACTGCACAAACCCGCGGAGTATATTTTAAGGGCCCCTGAGTTTTCATTTTGCTGCTTTTATGGGAACTCGTAAAAGCCTCGATGAGCACAAACCCTGATTGGCTCCTCAGCACGGAGGTAGTTAAAATTACAGCCGACGACAAATTGTTCCAGTCTAAATAAATCAGGGGTTTGCATGTGGCCTGAGAGGGGGGCTCTGCTCCCCCCTCCCATGTGCAGGGACATGTGTGGAGCTGTCCCTGTGGCACCAGTCACCATCCCTGGTCCTTTGAGACACGTCTTGGTTGTCCTGTTACAGGACATCTTGCTGAGTGTTGTGTTGCACTGGCTTCCCCTGGGCATGGTTTTCACTCATCCTGCATTGTGCACGCACAGGCTCCATCCCTGTTCCCAGTTTCCCTGCTCCCACCCCATAACCCTTCCAACCCAAACTATTCCCTGATTCCATGATCATTCACATCCCAGTGGTGTTACAGGGCTGTCCCTGCTTTCTGTGCACAGAGATGCCTCACTGGCTGTCACAAGGCAGGGCCAGACCCCAGTGCCTGGTAGTGGTTGTGATCAGAGCTGCTGGGGCTTGGCAGGGTTTGGGGGCTAAATTATATTTCTATTGAGAGATGTCAGTTTGTCAAAAGGGAAGTATTTCATAGCAATAGCTTGTTGTGGGTTTTTTTTTTCAACTTCACCTGACTAGACCGAAATAAATAAGAGGGGTTGAAATTCAAATGTGTTGTTTGGAAACCATAAAATCACAGCTCAGGGAGTGGTGTGACCTGAGGACAGGAATTCCTGGGATGAGTCCTGCCTTCCCTCGCTTCCTGGGGCAGGGAAATGTTTCTTGGTGAGAGTCTCACCTCCCCTGTGCTGCCATGAGAGGGATGTGGTGAAGGTCAGTGTCATGGGAGAAAGGAGGCAAAGCACGTGTAGTTGGGGCCGTGGAGTGGATTTGCCATGGAAATTTCCTTGACTTTTCCTCCTCTCTGCACCATTCAGGGGTTGATGAGGCCAGGCTTGAGGTCAGGCTTTATTTGCTGGTTGAGAACTGTGCTGCTCTCCCTGAGCCCTTCCCTGCCTCTCATTCCCAGGGGCTTTGCAGCAGCCACAGGGATGTTTCTACCTTTCCCCCAAAGTGATTCTCACCAGAAGGAGGAAAACCCCATACCAGTCCCCTCCTTCTTTGCTATGACCATCTCCTTTTCCCCAACTACGTGCCCAGGGCATTGCCCATCCCCAAAGCATGGTATGGTCTGTGGGAGCTGTGCCAGCTCCCAGGGGACAGATGAGCAAAGCCAAGCCCAAGAGCCCAAGCTCAGGTCTCATTTGCCCTCGGAAAGGGACCAGCCAAATCTCAGCTGTGTGACCTTCCAGCCTGGGATCTGCTTGTCACAGCTTGGCAGGGGGAGGAAGCGATCAGAAAGGTTCTCTTTGCTCTCTGAAGATAAATGTGTCTTATTTCTGTCTTGCTGTAGCTTTATATAGTAATTATATCAACTACAGCTGATCAAAGCATTTGTTAAAGAGAAAACTATCTCTCCTTTGCTTTTGTTACTGTTTGCAGCCAATTTGACAGGCTTTATATCTCCGACTACATTTTCTCTTATTTTCCACGCTTGATTTCTCTTTTTCTCTTCCTTCCCCCTTGTTGGCACCTGGCACATAGATGGATCTCCCTCCCCCCCTCCTCTTTCCCTTCCCCCTCTCTCCATCTGGCTTAATAAAAATGTTTTTTAAGCCATCTCAGGGACTCGGGAGCAAACAGCAGCCACTGTGTGAGTGATCAATCTACCTGTGCCTCCTGTTTTGGGTCAGCCAGGCAGGAGAGGGCTTGGAGCAACTCCCCTCCCTCCTCACCTCTCCTGCCTTTCTATTTTCCAGTTATTGTTTCTCCAGGTGTTTATGAGGGTTTAACCTTTCATCTCAGAGTTTTTCACGAGACTGGCACAAATGGGCTGCCCTTTTGTCCAAGCCATATCCACAAATCCCAGAAAGCCCATCCTTGCTGCTGCTTTAATATTACCTTTTTTTTTTTTCTTTAGCATTCTTTCTTTTCCTGTTGACTTTCCATCTTTCATCTCGTTTAAAACCTCTCTCTCCTCCAGTGCTTGCACTTCTTTCTCTCTCTCTCTATTATTGGCTTTACGGCCAAATGCTTTAATTTATTTGCCATACAATATCTCTTTACCACCGTTCTGGGGATACAAATTGTTTGAAAGACGTTACAATAATATCCAGGCTTGGCACATCTGTTTGTCAGCATGCAGCATTTCCAGCTCAGCCGCTCGGGGACGGGCAGGATGAGGGTATCTTCCTCTGCTTGAGCGTCTGGGGAGATGAACTGTAATTACCTGAGCCAAAACTGAGCTGGGATTGGGGGTTCTGAAGGCAAAATGTACTGGGAGGCCCCTCCTTTCCCAATATTAGTGCTGTGGTATTGACATCAGCCCAAATGATTTGCACCCTCGTGCTGGTTAGGGATGAACTCACTCCTTGCACAGGAAAAGGCTTGGATTGACATTTGACTCAAAATATGAGTCAAAATGGGGGGATTTGGGGTCAGGCTGTTGGGGATGGTGGTGGATTCATTTGTTGGCGTGGTGGTCTGGCTCTGTCCCTGTTGACAAGGGTGCTGGGTTTTGGGGTGCTCTGTTTGCTCTGCATGAGGGACACACCAGCCATGGGGATTGGGGATGGGAGCTGTCCTTGTAACCCCTGCTCAGCTGGGAACGGAGCTGCAGAGGACTGGAATGTCCTGGTTGGAATTGCAGTCTCAAAGGAGATTTATTTCTGATGATGCCTTTTGGCAGAGAGAAACCAGCTCCCTTGGGCAAGACTGGGGGTGAGGCAGCCTCTAGCCTTGGGCTAGGCTGGGTTTAGTGCTGTTAAACCCCCTCCATGGTTCTGCCAGGCAGCAATTGCCTCCCCCGTGGTGTTTTTAGCTTTCCTTATCAATGCACTTCATAACTCCTGATGCACATTGATTGCTGTCTATTTCTTCTTTTATTTTTGTGTTATGCTTGATTGCTGCTTTAGCAATAAGAATAGGGCTTTTAGCCAAAATTGTCTTTTTTGGATTGCGGAGTCCTGACTTTTTGGCTCTCTAATAAGTTTTGTGTTACGAGCCCACATTTCTCTGTTGACATTTTTTCCTTCCAGCCAATTTCTCCCATAATTTTCCCCCGCATTGGAAATGAATCCTTTTGAAGCCCTGAGTATATATATTACTGATTGGGGCAAGCCTTTATTATCCATTGTGAATGTAATCAGGTCCTCATCACTAGTTTCTTGATAATCACTGAGCACCAGTTCAGTCATTAATTTCGTCTTTATCCATCATGTCTTCTTTCCACGTTATTTGCTAAATAGCTCGGACGTGATTGCGACACTCAGCATCTGAGCTTGGAACTCTTTGCTTCCTTAATGTGTTTACATTGTCAGGGTAATGCTGTCCCTGGTACTCAGGTCTGTGGGATTTTACTTTGAAGGATGCTCAGCCAGCCCCAGGGAGCCTGCACGGAGGAGATGAATATTCCTTTGTTGGATGATCACCGTTGATGGTCTTTAAACCCTGATGTTTCAATACCTCCTGCCCGGGAGCTCTAATTTATTATCTCCCCAAATCAAGCTCCTCAAGACTGAGCTGCTTATCTTTCCTCTGTTTGCAGCACGGTATAGAAATTCATGCTGGTGTGTAGTTTCCCTCCTGTGCCTGCTTGGGTCGGTAGCAATCCATAGGTATCCAATAGGTCGAAGAGATCAAAACTCTAAAAGTAGGAAAATAAATGGATTATAGCAAAGATTTTGTCAGGCCAGCCGTTCTGATCACTCAGTAATGCCAATAATATCACCTTGCGTCTTGTCAAAGAGATTTCCCAGTTCCTGCTGCCTCTTGGGAAGGGTGGAGGGAGGGATGAGTGGCTGGAGAACCGAAGGGTAAATGCCTCCTTTGGGTGGTATTTCTTAGAATCACCGAGTGGTTTGCCTTGGAAGGGATCTTAAAGATCTTGTCCCACCCCCTGCCGTGGGCAGGGACACCTTCCACCATCCCAGGTTGCTCCAAGCCCTGTCCAACCTGGCCTTGGACACTTCCAGGGATGGGGCAGCCACAGCTTCACCAGGAAGGGTTGGTTTGCTCACTGACCAGCCTTGGAGCTTGTGCTCTGCTTGCCTTGCTTGGAGTATCCGCACCAAACTAACATTCCCTATTAATTTCAGGGGTTAATTAGCCAGGACAGGGCTTGGTCTTGCCATGCTTGGAACTTCTGCTGCCCAAACCAGCTTTCTTGCACCTTCCCTGAGCCTTCCTCTGCTCCTGCTGCATCGTGCCAATTAAGGAGACCTTCAGAGCCTTTGGAGAAGGGTTTTCAGAGCTGCTCTGAGTTCTGCCAGGTGAAAGCTGAGGCTGCAGACATTAAAAAACTCCAGACTTCCAACTTCTGCTGATCCTTGAACCAGTGTAAAATGAGCTGAGGGATGACAGGGGCCTCAGGGGGAAGACACAGTGACTTGCAGGATTGAGCCGAGTCCTGGAGACACCTCTGCTGTCCTTCTCCTCCTCCATCCCCAGGGATATGCTCTGCTAACTTTTTTTCCTTGACAAGCTGCTTTGTTCCCTCCTGGCTGCTTCTGTCTCATGCCTTGACTTGGTCTGCAGGGACTGAGCACTTATCACAGGGACTGAATCTCTCCATTATTACATTAGGCTTATAAAAATGAAAAAAATCTGATTTTTTTAGCAAGGGGGGTTGGCAACAAACATCCCGCAAAGTGGGTTATTTGGTCCTTTTTGCTGTGTCCTGCCTGGCTGGCAGTGGCTGTTCACAGGCACATGATAATCACTCTGCTTTGGGGGTGGCTAATTTTGTGTCTCTCCATCCTTGTTTGGGGTTTTGGAATTTGGCCTCCTTTCTCAGAGGAGAAAGCTGAGGGTGTTGTGTGTGTGGCCCCAGCTCTGGTTTTGCTGATTCCTGAGCCTGGCTGCTGCAGGAGTTCAAAAAGGATGCACTGGGAATTTTCACAGAATCCCAGGATGGTTTGGGTTGGAAGGAACCTTATAGACTGAGCTCCAGCTGATGTCATCCACCAGCTTAGGTCACCCAAGGCTCCTCCAGCAGGGCCTGGACTTTTGGAAAAAGTTGTTTTGTTGCCACTTGGACCAATTGTGTGCTCAGGACAAAATCTCTTTGGCCAAACTGCAGAGCTGTAAGTGAGTTTTTGGTGGGTGCAAAGGTCTTCAGCCTCATCGGGGGTCAACAGGGAGCATGTCCAAGAAAAACTCATCCCAAGCTGTGCCAGATGTTCAAGAGAATTAGGAGGACTCATGCTGTAGGACAACCTTAGACTGCTGCCATTGATATGAACAGCATGGTAATAGAAATCCCACTTGGAAAGATAAATCCCACCTTTCCAGAGGCAATGCCACTGGCTGGTGGCTGCAGCACAGGGAAAAATCCCAGTGCCCTGCCTGCTAAAGCAGCAGCCTGAGGTGCTGTCAGTCCATCCAAAACCAAGCAGCAAATCTCCAAATGGATTTTAAAATTCCTGATCATGTCCTTTTTGATTGTGTCTTTCTCCCTTCTAATGCACATCTCATCTGGTGGTCACCTCTCCTTGTTCTCACTCATAGTTTCAACTTCCCTTCCTCCCGAGGCATCAGCCCCTCTGGATAATGTGCCCTGACAGCTCCTCTTAGCAGAGCTTTCAGCATCGCTGCACAGGGCTCTGTGGAAAAGGAAGAAAAGCCACCTGGTAAGTGCTTTTATGGGCTGAAAACAAACTGCATGGAACACCCAGCCCAGGCACCTCCTGCCATCCCCAAAGCCAGGCAAAACCTCCAGAGGCTTAAAAACATATCGTGGCTGAGCTTTGGGATTTTGCTCCTCTTTTCCTCCACAGCTGTGCAAAATGAAGGATGTGGGGGATCTTTTACCAAGAGGAAATGAGGTGGAAGTGGGATAGATTCCACTGTGTCTCATTTCTCAGTCCACCCCCAGGTCCTTCAGCCTTCCCGGGACAGAGCAAAGGGCTGGAGAGCTGGGAGCTCCTCCTGCTCTTGGCATGGGCACAGGCAGGCACCTGTGTTAAATTCAGCCTGTGCCTCCAGGATGCCTGGTGTGCATCTCAGCTTTACCAAATCCCTATCATTTCTGAAAGGATTAAAGCTGTGCTTTCAAAAATTGTATTTTTTGATAGTTTTTCTCCCCCCCCCCCCTCCCCCCCCTTCTCGCCTCCATCTCCCCACTCCTCCAGCAGTCCTCATCATCATCCATCTCTTTGCTGTACACTCATGGAGAGGGTCCTTTCTGTTATCCAAGCCTTGGGAGATTCTTTTGGTTTTAATTAGGAATGGGTGAAGGCCACAAAGTGATTTGTGAGGGGCAGCATCCAATGGTGGGATGCTTTCCTTGGTCCTTCCCATGCTGCTGGAGAAAAAGCTGGATATGTTCCATTTCTCTGTATGCTTTATAATTTCATCTATTGTTTTAGGGTCATATAATTTACTTTGTTTTAAATACAAGGGCTGCATAAACCACCATCTGTATTATTTTGTGGACCCTGACATAAATTTCCATTATGGTGCTTATTAAAATGTCTCTTTAATGCCCTGAACATCGACAGCGCTTTGCAAATGTGTGGTTTTTTTCCCCACTGCCTTGTGAATTGACTGGATTTATCCCTGCCAGGAGTCTTTTGGAGGGGGATGCTGGGAGGGAGCATCTTTTTTATCTCATCCTGTTCAGTGAAGCCTTTGCCCCTCGTAGGGGCTCCCAGGCCACCTCAGTGTGAGTCAGAAGAGGGCAGCAGGTCCTGCTGGGACAACACAGCCATGAAATGCACCAGGATTAAGAACTGGAAAAGCTTTTATGAAATATGTGCATCTCTTTCTTTTTACCCTGCCCCCCAAATCCAAATATTTCCTGCAAGTGCTGCTGTTTTATCCGAACGGGGCTTTTCCTAGAAGAGATCTTTTTTATTCTGCTCAGTGTTTGTGCAGTGTCTAGCCAGGCAAAGATCCCGTTCTCCATGTGTTCCTAGGCATCCTTCTAATAACCATGGTTAATAATGAATGACAACCATTAAATCACTTTAAATATGTACGAGCAGCACGATGGAGACCCTTGATTCCCGGCACTGGTAATGCCAGTCAGGTGTGGATAAGCACGTTGCTCTCTTGTGCCACGGCCACAAAAGGGGGGACCCTGTAGAGAATGGGGGTAATTTGCCTGCTTGTTGCTTTATTTAGCAGTAATTCCTGGAAGTGGAATGAGCAGAGACATTCCCACGTTGGCTCTGTGGGTCGGGGGGGCATTAGTTCATCGTGGCGCCGACGGAGATTATGGAGGCGGCAGCTACTCTTCCTTTGCAGGGCTCAGGAGGGTAAAGCTCGTTTTGTGGCAGCTTTATTTCTGCAGGCAGGAATAATCCAGATTATAGGGGCCTGCTGTGCTGGTGGAAGGTGGTGAACAGCCATCCAGGAAGGCCTCTGTGCCCATGAATTGGTGTCTGATTAGGGGCTGTGCTACGTCTGTGTGTGGGTATCACAGAATATGTTGAGGTGGAAGGGACTCATAAAGAGCATCGAGTCCTCAGCCTTCTCTCACAGGGGAGGTGCTCCATCCCTCTACTCAACTTGGTGGTCTCCTTTGGACCTGCTCCTGCCTGTGCTGGGGATGCCAGAGCTGGATGCAGCACATAGATATAGAATATGTCCCTCCCACAGTCTCCATCTCCTGCCCTGAGGATGGACCATCTCATTCTGGCAGGATCCAAGGGATGCTTTAGCTCTGTCTGGTTGAGTCTGTGTCACCTCTGCCTCTGCTCCAACAAAACTGGTCCCTGCTTGCTGCCTTTGTCTCATGAATCTGCTTGTGTTGATGGCAACAGGATGAAGGACAGATTTGGCAGAGCTGTTAGGACCCCTTGAAGGTTCAAGCAGCTGAGTGGGACATGTGTCCTGCTTCTTCTCACCCAGGTTGGTGAGGTTCCTATCTCCATGAGATGGGATGAGGTGCCTCCAAACCATCTCCAACCTCCTGGCACCTCTCAGAGAAGCCAGTCCAGAATTAAGCAAACACTCCCCTATTTGACCCACACCAACCCTGCGCTGGAAAAGCACAAAGAAGAGCAGAATTTGTTCCTCTGGTGCTTCTCATGGGACTCTCCACTGCCCTGCACCTTGCCTGTCCCACTCCTGTCACCACAGTCACTTGGTCCCAACATCCTGCTGAAGTTCAAAGGAGCCTTTGGGAGATGAAGCACAAATGGTGCCCAGATGCTTTAACCTATGGTGGCTTCCAGAGGTGTCTCCATGCCACGTGTGCCCTGAGGAATAGTGGAAAGACTGCATGGGATGGGAGATGGCAAAACTAAGCTGTTGTTTCTGCCTGCTCAGTGGAGCAGAATGACGTGAAAAGCCTGTCCTGCTGTGACAAATTCTCCTGGTCATCATTCCTGACCAGCTGAAGTGGGGCAGAAGGAGGAATGCTGAAACATCCTTAGGTAATGGGGAGGGAAGGAAGGGAGCAAGGATGGGGAGTAGATAAATTATTTAAGGTACAATCATTACAGCAATGGGAAAAGGGAGGAAAAAGTAATATTTTTTGATTTTTGCTTTGCTTGCAGTATTGAAAATGGGGGGAAAAATCATTTGGGATCAAGCTGGAATGCAGCCTGAGTAGCTGACACCTGAAGGGAAATGAGGGGGTTGATGCTGGGCTGACTGTTCCTCATTCAGTGAGAGGTGAGAAGAGCTTTGCTCCAGTCTTTTCACAGTGAGACAGGCCAGAAGGCCAAGAGAGCAGCCAAATCCCTTAGGACTGTGTCTGTAGAGCTCTGCTCCTGCTGCTGTTCTTGATCTGGAAAACCAGGGAGAAAAGTAAACTCCAACTGCCTCTCCTTTGGATGGCACCTCAGGCTTTGGATAGATAAATCCCCCAGGTTTTGGGCAGCATCCCGAGGCAGCCCCACACCCCTGGGAAGGCATTGGTGATGGGCTTCCCTTCCTTGTGCCACATGGCTGGGCTGGCTGCTCCTGGCTTTCTCCTCCCTTCTCCCATGCCATGGTGGGAATTTCCCAGTGCTAACTGTCCCACTTTCTGGGATGAAGCTGCTACAGTCTCCTGAATAGGACATGATGCTTCTCCCCAAGCCCTGGCAAAGGCGATGCTGCAGGCTCTGGACAAGTGCTTTTATAGTCTTTTAAGATTTCCAGAGCCACTCTTGGAGGGCCGTTAAGACCTTCGGCTGGTGATAATTGGATTTGTAAGACAGTGCAACATGTGATAAAGTGCTCTTGTTGGACAGGATCCCAGTTTTCTTCTATCATTCCTATTAATGTGATAAATGTCGCTGTCTCAGCTGATAGGGCCGTGTTGGATAATAAGATTGGAATCAGCTTTGATTCCTCCAGCTCAGTTCTGCGTCATGGCTTAGCAAGAGCAGGCAGGGAGAGACCTGGCCGAGGTGCCCATGGCTGGGCTGGGGGTCTGTGTCCCTTCATTCCTTGCCTTTTCCTAGCTGGAAGAGCAGGAGTTGAGGAGATGGTTCCAAGCAGTGGCTGCAAGCTTTCCAACCTCTCAGCATGAAGTGGCAGAGGAAGGTGGCCTTGGAGAAGCTGGAGCAGAGGGTTGGATGTGTCAGGCAATGAAACCTCTCCTAATTAAAGCTGATAGCAAACAAACACAGGAATAGGAGTACAGCTGGGAAGCACAAGTCCAATTTGGAACTGAGCAGCTGTGAAATTGGACCCACTGACCACAGCTGGGACTGGAGAAGAGGGGAGAGCAGGGCTGGGAGAAAGTTCTGGCCATAGGTGGTGTTATTGCTCCCTATATGTCTATATACCATAGTCTGCAGGACATCCCACTTATTCTGCTCCTTGGGAGTTATGTAACTATCCAGGTCCTGGGCTCTGGATGAGTAGAGGCAGAGGTGGCACTTGGGTAGCCCAGTGTGTTCTATCTGCTCTGCTGTGGTGGGGGTAGCCAGAACAGGCAGAAGCTTTCCTTTCCTCCAAGGCCTTGTGCTGAGACAGAAAAAGGTGGACAAGATGGGATTTTTCCTTGTCACACCCCCAATCTGTTGGAGTAACCCCTGTGTAACCCCCAGTGGTTACTGTTTGTGTGGAGAGATGAGAGGTTTCTTGTAAAATCAAATAGTCTTCTAGCTGGAGATGTTTTCCCCCTTGTCCTTCTGTGTGTCTCTGCCCTGGAGATGTGTTGCTGATTCCTTGGGAATGGGATGTGTGTGCTGGGGAGGATAATGCTGCAGCAGCAATCCTGTGGGGGGAGCAGTAAATAGTTATGACATCCTGCTCATGGTTCTTTTGTAGGACTCATTCTTTTTCTTGCTAAACCAATGCCAAATGAAGCCTCCTTCCTCTACAAGGGTGGTTTGAAGAGGCAGCTGGAGGCACCAGCCTTTGAAATTAGGTGGCAAACTGAGCCACTGCCTATTTCTGCTTAATATTTTGTGCAAAATGAGGCCAGCAGAAGGACAGTGCTGTCTCCAGCCTCCTGCCTGCCCCTTACAGAGCTGCCAGCCATGGCTGGGGGCAGATTGCTGCTCAGGGACCTTGAAACATCATTGAGGTTTGGTGTGGAGGTGGGTAGTGGTGGGCAGAGACAAGTCATTAAACACCTCCAGTGTATAAATTCAGCTGTATGGACTCTGCAGCCATGCAAGCAGAAATCACACCAAAGCACCATGAGGCTGTTCCAGTGATCATCCCAGAGTTATTATCCTCAGGTTCCCTTACTCAGAGCCCAGCTGCTCGCTGCACTCCAAGGCAAGGAGGAGCTCACACTGTTCAAACAGCCAGGCAAAGTACCCTGGGCTTGCTGAGCCCCAGGTTGGTAAATGTTATTTCCCATCTTCATTGACTTCCTGGCGTGTCCTTTCCACTGGCTCTGATTGCCTGCCTTTCCCACTCTGGGAAAATGGGGTTTTGTCCTTTTCGGTGATTGCTCTGGCCTATACAAAATTAAAAAAAAAAAAAGGAAGGCCAGCAGGAAGCAATGAAGAGAATCAAAATTAAAGAGCAAAAATATTCATAAATAAAAGATTTCCAAGCCTTAAATGATTTGCCCTGTTTGCCATCCACAGCTTGGAAGTGATGTTGTTGAGCACTCGATCCGAAGCTGAGTGGGGTTGGGAAGGATGCAGAGAGCAGGAATTGCAGCAAACTGCTCCTGTTCTGGGGTTTGGGAGGGGAAATGTGCCTGGAGGGTTTGTTTTAGTGCTGGGAGAGATCTGGTGAGTCTTGGAAAGCCAACAAGAGCTGCTGGGGAGAATGGAGATGTTTGGGATTGGGCAGCACCAGCATGGCCTGATGTGCATTGGGGTGGGAGAGGGAAGACTGAGAGGTGGAAACTTTGCCTCTTCCTCCTTATCTTGTAGAAGGTGTGTGTGTATAAATATATGTGTATAATATATATATGTATATACACACCTTAGATATCCGTGGTGGTAGTCCTGCACCATCACAACAGGACAACCAGAAGGATTCAGAGCTTGGATGTGCAATTGGTTTTGCTTGGTTATGGTTTTGTTATGTCAAGGGGTATTTAGGTGGGATCTCAGGAAAAGGTTCTTCCCCCAGAGGGTGGTGGGCACTGCCCAGGCTCCCCAGGGCAGTGGGCACAGCCCCAAGGCTGCCAGAGCTCCAGGAGGGTTTGGACAATGCTCTCAGGCACATGGTGGGATTGTTGGGGTGTCTGTGAAGGGCCAGGAGTTGGACTGGATGATCCTTTTGGTCTCTCCCAGCTCACTATTCCATGGTTCTATGTTTGGATGGGGGACCACCTCATTCTGCAGAACAGAACCAACCCCATATCTCTTATCACTCCAGGGTGTTATCTCTGCTGTGCCTGCCCATTGCTGTCAGCTGTGGCAGCTTTTACTTGGGGAACAAGTGTCAAATATCCCCCAAAATTGTGCTCTGCAAGGACGAGAGATCCCAGAGCAGAGTGGAAAAGCAGCTGCTGCCTTATTACACCTGGCCTTGTACCCGGCGAGTCCATCATCGCATTGTCAGGCCTCTGACACGTCGTGTAGCACAGAAATCCTGCTGGGTATAATCAGTGTTAGACAAGCAGAGAGATGGTGGCCTGCTTTGCCTAAGAGATGGCATGTGCAGGGATGGCACGAGGAGGCATTTTGGTAGATAAAGGCCAGACAGAGGAGAGATGCTCAGGGGCTGCAAACCCCCTCCACCAGATGTTTGCCAGTGGTTGCTCCCACCCGTCATTACCTGCACTGAATTCCCTGCATCTTCTTGCTGTGTTTCCAAGGCTGCAAATCCAACCCCAGCTTGGTGGCCTGAGCACTAAGCACTGACCCTTGGTCATCCTCTGTTTTAACTTTTCAGGGGTCTGCTGTGTTTTATTGCAGCCCTGGAGCAAAGGAGTGCTCCTTCATGTAGTGCTTTATGTGCTACAGTGCAGTCTTTTTTATTATTATTAAATGCTGGGGTTTTTTTTAATCTGAAGAGAACGGATATTTATAATTTACCACCTAGGGCTTGGTAATTAATATTTGTGTAGAGCTCTCAGCGATGTCTTGGATGTGAAATGTATTATATAAATAAAGACCGTCTTGCAAGCGGCAGGGGAAGGGGAGAATTAAATAAAAAAACAGCTTTCTGTGATGTTCATGGGAAGAGGTGAAGCTGGGAAGGGATTCTGAGTCCCCAGCACCCGAAAGGGCCGTGGGAAGATCCACCTGGGAATGTTGTGTGCGTAGGTCAGGGGCTCCCAGAGCTCCAGGCTCGGCAGGATGGAGGCTGCTCACGGCACGTGAAATGAATTTGTGTTCTTCCAGCAGCTCTTAGCAGAGCAGAAAATATGATGCACTCGCAGGGTCTTTGACTGCTTGGGTGGAAAGGCCCGTGGTGAAATGGGCTGTGGAGATTGAGATGTGGTGGAGGTGCCACCGGGAGGGGATTGTCACCACCAGGATGCTCCTGTGATTAATGGGTCCCTTGTCCCCATCCCTTGGAGGTGCTGTGAAAGAGCCAGCATCTCTTAAATGCAGTCACAGGGATGGGAACCCCACTGTCCTCAGGGAAATCCCAGGTCAAACTGTCCTGTTGGCCCCAGGATTGAGAATGAAGGAGAAAGTCCAACCATCCCTTGTGGAGTCACCAGCACTGGGTAGCTTTTGCTGTTGGAACCCCAGATTGCTGCTGGTCCTGATCTCTCCACTCTGCTGATTTTGGGGTGGGCTATACCCCTCAGCCTCAGATTTCCTAATCATAAAGTCCTACAGTGGTTTGGATTGAAAGGGACTTTAAAGCCCATCTTGTTCCACCCCCTGCCATGGGCAGGGACACCTTCCACTAGACAAGGTTGCTCCAAGCCCTGTCCAACCTGGCCTTAATTGACCCCTTTTGGGATCACTGATGTCTGCATGTGGTTAAAATACTTCCCAGCAAACTCTGCCTAGTCATGGTTTGACTTTAAAGGAAATCCACACCCCAAAAAATATGAAAAAAAAGTGGAAAATAGTTGCAAACCTGTCCCCAATCCCCTCCGTGTCTTTGCATGCTCATGGTTGTGCTTAAAATATTCCATCTATCCCATCACAGGTTTTCATGGTGATATTAATTTCCCTGGAAAAGGGAGGTCTGGGTCAGCTGGAATTATTACTGAACTAAGCTCAGGCTACCAATTTTGGGTTAGGGAAAGGAAAAACCCCAGAAAAACTTGTTTCATTTTCCAGAAAAATATTTGGATTTTTGTTTCAATTACTGGTGTTTGCTTTTTCTTTTTTGCTAAATGTAACAAACTGTGGTTACCAAGGTTAAAGAAATCCACTACCTGAAACAGAGAACACCTGACAATGAAACAAAACCTTTATTTTCTGGTTGAACAAAATATTTAATTTGACTCAAACAATTTTTCACCTGATTTTTCACTTTTGTCATAAAATCAATTTCCTGCATAGCTCTGTTCTCCCACGCTGCTGGTGTTGTGGAGTCAGGGAATCCTTTTCCTTTCCTTTCTTTGTGTTATTTTTTCTCTCCTTTTTTTTTTCCTTTTCCATGCTTTTCCTTTTTCACCTTTTTTCTTTTCTAGTTTTACTTTTTGTCTGAATTTTTCTCCTTTTGTCAATTTTTTTCTTTCCTCTATATTTTCCCTTCCCCTCTTTCTTTCCCTTCCCCCTTTCTTTCCCTTTCCTCCCCTTTCTCCCCTCTCTTTTTTCCCTTCCCCTTTTTTCTCTTCCCCATTCTTTCCTTTTCCCTGTCTTCCTTTCCCCCTTCTCTTGTCTCCTTCTTTCCCTTTCTTTCCTTTTCTCCCCTTTTTTCTCTTTCCCTGGCTTTCTTTCCTTCCCCTTCCCCCCATTTCCCCTTTTTTCCCTTTCCCTCCCTTTCTCTTCCCACTCCTTTCCCTTTTCCTCTTCCCCCTTTCTTTCCTCTTCCCCCCCATTTCCCTTCCCCCTTCTTTCCCTTTTTCTCTCCTCCTTTTCTTTCCCTTTTTCTCTCCTTCTTTTCTTTCCCTTTTTCTCTCCTCCTTTTCTTTCCCTTTTTCTCTCCTTCTTTCCCTTTGAACCTCTTTGAACTGCACTAATGATATGGCAGCCCTTATGTAACTAATCTGCAGGTAATATTGTGATTATATATCGGGAGCCATATGGTCCTGTGCAGTCACTTCCCGTGTTGTTAAACCGCTGAAGCGGATAAACTCCATGTCCATGCACAAAGTAATTGCACAAAACTAATTTGTGTTTGCAAACAGAACCGAAATTAAGTATGTAAATAAGCAGAGCTGCAGACTAAATATTATAGTAGGGAAGGAGGGGGGGGGGGGGGCGGCGAAAGTGGAAACAACTTCATAACTGCAAAGTACCATCCGTGCAGGAGATGGGAATGGGAAGTGTTTATAATGTGCAGGGAACTGATGCTGGCAACAACTGGTGGAGGGTTTGGGGCTGTAAATCCTCCCTGTCTCTCCAGCCCTGGCCCTGCCTCCAGCTGCAGCACCAGCTCCGTCATCCAGGGGGGAATAGAGAGATTTTGTAATTGAATAGGGTTGGGGGTTTTTTTGCTGGGAAATAGATCTAATTTAACCCTGTGTCGTTTGTTTAGAGGCTCTATTTTATTTGAAAACTTTTAAAGAGGAATGCTTTCTAGCCTGGGGCGAGCAGTAGGAATAATGGATGTGGGATGCACTTCTGGGATGCATCAATTTGGGGTTCAGGCAGCAGTTCCCTCTTCCCCTACAGGATAGAGACCCTCTGCCAGAGGGGTACAAGCTTTTTATGCTTCCCCTGACCTGGGGAAGGGGCTGCTTTTGATTTTGGGGGCTGCTGGAGGGTCTTGGTACCAATTGCTATGTCGAGAATAGGTTGGCTCTGCAGGGACGTGTCCCAGGGATTTTTGCAATGACAAGATTTGGGCACAGGGCTGGATTTGTCACCTGTGCACACTCTAGAAAATGGAATATTTCGATTTCCAGAGTGCTGGGCGGGCACTGTGCACCTACTCCAAACCTATTGGGGCGTCTGGGAAGATCCCAAGCAATCCATGTGAGTGCCACGATCCCAAAACTGGGCGAAGGGAATCAGCACTGGCTGCTGCACAGAAGCTCTGAAGGGTCCCTCCATCTCCCAGCCGGCAATGGGAAGGTTCCCTCTGCTGGCAAACACCAGGCTCTGGCCCTGGAAAAGCTCTCGGTGATTATACAAAGGCTTTAATTGCGAGGTGCTTGGGAAAATGTCACTGCGTGTACACACACGTGATATCCTGTATTTACCGGGGGGAAAGGTGCTGGCAATGCTGCCTCCTATTTATAACCCTGCTAGAGGCTTGTCTTGGGACTGGAGGAAGAGCTTGGCTTCTCCTTATAAGTTTTTACTCCTAAAATTAGCGCTGTGTTTGGCTCCTCAGATGGGTGACTGGGAAATGGGTTGAAAGCTGCCGGAGTGTGGTGTCATTATTCCTGCTATCATCATTAATGGTGATGTCCTTGCCATGGAATTGGTGGATTTCAGCTCTGTTAGAAACTGAAAAGCTTTAAAAAAAAAAAAAAAAAGGGAAAAAAGCTACCAGGAAAATAAAGCAGAATGGCTGTTTACCAGATGGATAAGGGGCAGAATTGCTTGAGGGATATTACTACTCCTTGTTTTCAAGATGGTGCAAAAGCACAAGGTAGAATAGATACATTAATTGATAAATAAATAAATACTCCTCGCAAACAGATGGGTCCCCTTGAGCCCAAAGCCATCTCTCTTTGTTTCTTTTCCAAGCTCCTACTTCAGAGCAGGGGATGAGTGTGCCCAGCTCTCTTCTGCCTCAGCGTGTTCTCAGGGCATGATCTGCACCGGGTGGTTTTGCCACAGGTAATACATCTGAACTGCCTTCAAGGCTCCCAATTTCTCTTTGTCTTGCAGGGAAAATCCCCTCCCTGCAGCAACCTGGATGCCTGTTCTGCTTGGGGTTCCTTGCCCTGCAGCCAAACTCTGCTCTGCTCCACAAAAAGGAAGTGGAAATTAGTAAATTAGCTTTTTTTTCGGCAGCTTGGAGGGACCCACGGTGCTGTTCCCCAAAGCTCTGTGGGTCTAATGGGCTTCTGCAGCGTGATCTGTTTGCCTGGGAATAGCCTGTTTGATGGATTATTTCCAGGATGGATGGCTCTCAACCTCCTCTCTCCTTGTGGTGAATCAGCAGGAAGGGCTGGAATGGCATCCAGGGCACCTGAAGAGACTTTGATTTCCCTCAATCTCATGGGGTGTTTCCCAGCAGCAAATACCAGGGATAAACCTAACCCTGTGTATGCCTTGGCTTGGGAAGGTTTATCCTTCACCAGGTTTGGGTGGTTGAAACCAGAGGAGGGTTTGGTCCTGTAGAAACTCACGGAGCATCCTCAGGTTTAACCACTGGGAAAAGGGTTCCCTCCTGTTTGTACCAGAGCCAGAAAGTCACCAGCTGCCCTTTGCTGTCACTCTGAATTTCTGCACATCACTCAGGCTGAAATTTGGCTGAATTTGGGATCTCATTGCAGGTTTCCAGCTGCAGGACAGGGGTCAGGCTCTTTGCCTTATCCTAAGCTCAACCTTGACCTGCAGCAGGCAAAACTTTGGGTTTGGGGAAAGCGGAAAATAAAATTCCCAGCGCTGGGAGAGGTTGCTGCGAGGCTGATTTGCACCCTTAGCCGAGATCATTTGGTTCTGTTGTTGTGCAAATGTTTTAAAAATAACTAGGGAGGAAAAAAAATGCAAGTGCAGGGGGAAAGCACTGATAAACACCGCCTGAAATGCTGTTACAGGCAGACTTTAGAGCCCGAAATCACCTCAAATGTATTCTGAATTACCTTGAGCGTATTTAGACAGATCTATTTTTCATTGCAGGACATTAATGTACTGACTTGGGGGGATTTTTTTCCTCTGCACAAACATTTCTGTCGCATGCTGGGAGGAAGGAGTAATCACCCTCCTTGGCGCCAGGACAAGAAGAAAGACTTTGCCAGGGAATGGCTGGGCAGATAGCTGGGGGCATGGCTGCGAGTCTGGACTCTGGGGAGTTGGGTTTTTTGCAGTGCAATCCAAGGGAAACTGGAGCTTCAGAGCTCCTTTGGGCTCTGGAGCCTTCTCTGATGAGACTGAGAGTCGATTTTCCTACCTATCACGTTCACTTTGCGAGGCCATCGTGCTCCATGCAATATTTGTATCCCTAAAGGTTTGTGAATTCCTCAGGTGTTCTTTGCATGGGTTGGGATTTGAGGCACAGATCGTATGAATTAATATAAATAGTAGCAAATTAGCTTTTTCTCCCAGGATCTGTGATATTAGGGCATCATCCCTCTGTCAGGCAGGGGGCTTTGTGCTGATCTCTGGATGAATTAAAGAGGAGTTGAGCATCGTGTCTCCCAAATCCTGGTTCTGTAGCTGAATCAGAGGGTTGGGATTGCAGCACCTTCAGCTCTTGCTGTGTCTGTCAGAGAGAGGACACGGGAATGGGGATGTCTGCAGGGTTGGAAGAAGGAGGAGGAGGAGGTTGCTGGAAAAATCCAGTGCAGCTGGTGGCTTGGAGATGGGTTGGGAAGGTCTGTGTGAACAGCAGGTGAGGGGCAGGAGGAGCAGCAGAGCAGATGTTGAGGGGCTGGCCCGGGAAGGTTTTGGGAGAGGAGGATGCAAAGGCACACGGTGAGACTGGCCCCTCCCTGGGCAGCTTTGCAGGGAGGAAGAAAGGAGGAAGATTTGGGGTTGGTGGCTGCAGCTCCTGGGCTGTGCTGGAGTGGCTCAAGCCAGGAATAGAGCCAAAGACTCCTCCTGTCTTCTGGCATTTCCAGGAGTAGCCCTGAAGGCAAAAGGGGTCTCAGATCTCCCTCCTCCTCCTCTATGGCTGGCTCAGTGCCTGTTTGGAGTAACTGTGAACACTCCCTGCATCCTCATGATTAATGACTCAGGCAAAGAGACACCACGGCTACCACTCAGCTCCTGTGGTCAGCAGCCTCCCACTCAAGCTGTGCCCGACCCTGGGAAGAGCAGCCTCTCCTTGCATACAGGACCTGAGCTTATATAATATCCCTGGAAGCCAGAGGCATCCTTTGGGATAGCTGGGAATTAGCTGCTGCCCTTTCCATCAAGGATTTGGGTGTGAAATCAAGGCAGGCCCTGCAGATGCTCTCAGGGCAAAGCTGGGTAGCTGGGGGTGAATGCCATGGAAAATGGCTTGGAGCTTCCATTCTGTCCCCAGTACTGGGCAAGTGCCCAAGCAGAGCACTTTTACAGCAGGGATGGGCTGGTACTGAGAAGAAATGGGGCAGAAACAAGGTGAAATCTCTTTTTGTTTTCCCCCTTCCACTGTTGTTGCTCCACCTCCTGTTTCCGAGGTCCTACTGCATTTCCACATTCCCCTGCCTTTGGCATGGCTGTGTCCTGTAAGTCCTTCATGTAAATGCTTGGTTGCGGCTTGTGGAGAATTAAGTGGAACAATATCAATGGTAAAAATATGAGGTTTTCCTTTCACCTCAATGCTTTCCCTGTTAGAAAGGCAGATGGAGATGTAGAGCAATAGGTAGGTTTAGTATGCTAATAAAACTCCTAAATGTAGAGTCTTCCTGCAAATATAATTTAAAGAATAGATTCTAAGAGGATTTCTCATCTTTTAATCAGTCCTACTGTTCATTTGCAAGTCCAAACCAGGGGGTTTTGTCCTTTAATTGTCCTTATCTCCAGCATTTCCGTGCATGACCTTCCAAGGCTGCTCCATTGTGCTCATTCCAGTTGTCATTTCCTCCATGGAGCCCCGTTTATGACAGGGCTAAAGTGTCCTCTGAACATGATTTGGGACCCTTCATTTGAAACAGGCCAGCAAATAAAGTTATAAAAACATTAGAGACATCTTTTATATTTTTTTTAAGTCAAAGTTTTGGTTGTCAGAGAGGTGTGTGCCCTTAAACCAGTGACCTTGGTGTTATCAGTGCTGTTGGAGATCTTTACTGCTTCCCTCACACTTGCCAGGGATGGAGTTTTCCCTGTGTTGGGTGGTGTGATTGCTGGAGAAATGACTTCTCTGAGCCCAGGGGGGGATTAACCACCAGGCAGGATTTGGGGAGTGACATTTGCAGCTCTTCCACACACCCTGCTGCACGCCCCCTAAGTCCCCAG
This sequence comes from Xenops minutus, assembly GCA_035221455.1. Lineage (NCBI taxonomy): Eukaryota > Metazoa > Chordata > Aves > Passeriformes > Furnariidae > Xenops > Xenops minutus. The sequence continues at coordinate 2,587,840 of JAWWEE010000062.1, forward strand.
GTGTCCCTGGGGATAAATCCATGCTTTGCAGACCCTCCTTCCTTCATCTGTGATGGAATGGGTTAAAATGAGGTCAGCTGGACCTGAAGGATGGAGGGGTCCAGCTTGCCTGGGGCAGAAGGATGGAGAATTGGTGGATGGAGACCGATAGCAAAGGAATGTGTCTCGACCCCCCGTTTTTCCCAGCCCCCTCCCAGTTTTCCTTGTGGGAACTGGCCCCTGGTTGTTCCTGCCTAAAGAAGGCAACGATTTGCCAAGTAAAAGGCGAAGAAAGCGGCGGTGACAGGAAGACAAAAGGCAACATTAAAAACCACCCAGCTCCTCCAGAAGAAAGCAGTGTGGGCTGAAGAAGGATCCTTGAAAAATATAAGGCATGAGTCCGAAGGAAGGGAAAGGGGAGCGTGCCAAATTCCCCTCTAATCCCCTCGACAACAGCCAGCTATAATGGGTTGCCAGACTTTCCCCCTGAGCTTGTTTTGCTTTGGGCCGGAGATTTTTACAAACTCTGGCATGTTGGGAATTTTAATCAGGGCCAGGGCCTTGTTCCTGGTGCTGTTTATAAATGTGAGCGGAGGAAAAAGTCTAGATTTTGCCCTTAAAAAAAAAACAAAAAACAAAAACAAACCACACCAAAACAACCCACCGAAAAAAAACCACCAACAACAAAAACCAAACCGGAAAAAAAAAAGAAGAAGAGGGACGCTTACAAGCTGTTCCCATCCTCATTCTGTCCCGGCTGATGGAAAATCACCAGCGCTTGCCTCATGTAAATGGCACTTTATCCACTGGAAATGTGAATGCTGTCACCAGTGCCCAGGTCTGTCAAGCTTATCAGCTGAGCTACTGAGACGGAGAGATGCACCCAGTCCTGTTCACGCCACGAGAGTGATGGATAATAACATTTGGAGGGGAGAGGAGGCAGCGAGGCTGACGGACGGGAATTAAGGCACCCTGTGGAAGTCCGTCGCTTATTCACTCCTTGTTTCATATTCAGGGGAAATGGGGTTTGCTTTCCTGTTAGTTTGCTTGTTTCCTTTCGTGCTTTTGAAGAGTCAACCCAGCAGAATTAATTCCTTTCTCCCCTTGCTGCCATCTCTGTGTGTGTCATTCCTCGTTTGCACCTGTAATAGGCTCTGGTAGATTTGCTTTGGGGGCTGAGAAAAAGAGGGATTTGGGGGTTTCCAGACAAAACAAGTAGAGGTGTGGGAGCCAGGGGTTGACATCTGTAAGGGGGGGCTTGAATTGTCCTCCAGAAATGCTGCCCAGGTGGAGGTGTTTGAAGATATCAGGGAAGGAGGGATTGTAGCCAGGAATCTGATGATGGAAATGCCACCACGGTGAAGGCAGCACCATGGAAGAGGAATGGAAAGATGCTCCAGCAATGGCTTTGAGGATGTTTTGGTTTAAGGAGATGTTTTGCCAGCCCTAAAAGAGGGCCTGGAGATGGTTCCTTATAAAAAAGGGCAGCTGGGCAACGAAGCCCAAAATAAGAGAGGTGCAAAAGTTGATTTTATGGGAACTAACCATCAACTTGGCATCATTGCATGGGTAGGAAGGTTTCTACTCCCCTGAGAAAAGAACCACCAGGAGGAAGGGTCTATTCCCACCCTGTGGAATCTCTCCCTAACTAGCCCCAGCCCTTGGAGGGATTATTAATGCAGATCAGAGCTGTGTTCCATATGTATGATCCTGAAATATCTGCTTCCAGAGGGGACCTCAGGCACGAGTGCTATAATGTAATGAGTTAAACTGCTTGTTCGCAGTTCCACTAAAAGCAAATGGACTGGGAATTTGTTTTAAAAAACTGGACAGAGCTTTATCGGCCAATTAATCAGGATGTATAATGGATAAATTAAAGGGCAGAGTCAAGCGAGGCTGCCAAATATAAACCAATAAAGTGCAATCTGCAAATGGACATGACATTATGGGATGCTGCACAACAGCAGCAGAGGGGGAGAACAGCACATGGCCTTGGGCTGCCCAGGTCCCCTTGGCTTCCCAGTCCACAGCTTGGAGGGAAACCCATCTCATGGCTTAATTTAGGGGAAGTGTTGCTGCTTGAGGGGTATCACCATTCCCATTGTAAATGGGCAGCTGAAGGAGCCACTGGCTGGATCCGGGGAGACTGGAGAGTTGGGAGCTGCGGAAATTGAGATTAATTGCGAGCAGCCCCAAGGGGTGAATTTTGCAGCACTCACAGGACCATCTTTTTGCCTTTTTTTATTGACATTTCTGGAAATAGCAACGTTTGAGGTCCCTGGGTGTCACAATCACTGCTCTGCTGCTTTTATGGGGAAAGGTCTTCCATGGAGTGCAGGCAGGGGGCTAAAAGGAAGAGCTGGAATGAGTTGGAGGAAGTAATTTCCTCCCAAGCTGTGCAAACTCTCCACAGTTGGTCAGACACTGGAAGAGCAGCGTGGAGCTCCTGCAGCTCCCTCAGCACAGGGACCCCCTCTGGCTGTGACCAGCCCTGGGGAGGCATCAGGAGCAGCAGCTTGGCAGGTTTATCATCCTCCTCCCCACATTCCTTCGTGGATGGAGAGTTTTCTCCCCAACAGATAAACCCAAGCAGCAAATTGACTTTGCACTAAAGGTTAGGGGGGCTTGGCTGAAGGATGGGGGATGTTTTCCTCCCAGGCTGAGCTCTTGCTGTGTTCAGGCTCCACAGCCAAGTTGTATTTGTCCTTTAGGTTTAAAAATTAAATAGACTTTGCTCGCTGCCTGCCGTGATCATCCTGCTTCCTTGGGCAGCCCTAAAATTGGGAGCCCTCCCCTCCAGGTGATGGAGGCTCCATTGGGCTTCCTGGGAGGGTGAGGTGGCATCTGCTTCTCCAGCACTGGGTATCATCTCACACCTCCAGCTGGAGCCTCTTCCAGGTCACTTGGCACATCACAAGTGTTTGATGCATCCTCTGAAGGGACAGCAGAGGTGTGAACTTGTCAGGAAGCAAAGGCACAAATAACCAGAAATAGATTTTTAGTGGATTTTTTTATTTTTTTGGACAATGAAAGTGCAAAAAAAAACAACAACCCCAAACATGCAAGAACTTCTTTTGGGCCCTTGTTAGAACAAAACCAGCAGGGGAACAGCACCACCAGGGCACTGCAGGCAAGGAGGGAACTGTATTTTAATTATTTGAAGCAATATTTAGCTCATTGAAAGACAGATTGATGGAGAGGAGGTGTCTAGAGCACTGACCGTGCCTTTTCCTTGGGAGCTTTGGATGCCAGACTGATCCTGCCGTGCGTGTTCTGTAGCGTTGCTCCCCGTGGAGAAACTTCCATAAGGAAATCTTCTAGTTGAGAGACGAGGCCAAATCCTGACGAGCATATTGTTTGTGAGCAAACACCGACAGCTCGTTCCTCAGCTGCTCAAATGGCACAGCCATGTGTGACTTCCACCCGGCTCCATCAAATCCTCGCTCATCGTTCTGTTCCTCAGCCATTAACGTGTCGCTCCCGATGATGCCGGCGTGGATTGGGGCAGGGCTGTGTCTGGGAGGGGCTGATGGAGCTGGGGGTCAGCTCCAGAAAGGCTTTCCCCACTCTTTGAAAGGCCCTCGGGGTGCCTGCCTGCTTTTCCAGGGGTTTTAAATACTTGTGCCAACCCTCATTTCCATGTCTTGTTCCCAAAAGGGCAGGGAGTCGAAGCCAAGCAGGGATTTCAGTGTGCATGTGTGTAGGATCCAGGTTTCCCATCCCAGGCATGGATAAACACTCCTTGTTTCCCTAGTTTGGGATCAGGGGCTGAGTGTTTTTTCAGTAAAGAGACTGGGATTAAGTCTGGTGGGTGTTTTGTCCATTGGAGGGTCTTGGAGCTGAGGAGAGGTGGAGGGCAAGTCACAGCCCCTCTGCTCCCTTGTGCCAGCCATGGCCATGGTCCCTTTGAGGCTGTGGTGTCATGGCTTTGGGGGAGTGGGGCATTGCAGTGTGAGGAGGGATCTGGATCCTTGGGATTGCAGCACTGCAGTGGGAAAGGGAGCAGCTGCCATCCCTGCCTTGCAGGAATGCAGGATGTTCATCCCCTCCTTCCTGCACAGGGGCTGAGTGGCAGCTCTTTGTCTCCCTTTTTCTGCAAACAGGTTCCTAAGTGCCCTTAAAAAGCATCTCCCTCCTCTCCTGGAGGTGCTGGTGGGATGTATCCCCATGGGTGCTGAGCACCTGCATCTCCTGAGCATCCCTCCCCCAGACAGCCAGCTCAGTGCTGAGCTTGCTGAATAGCAGCTCTTGGGATTAGTCTCCTGGCCTGGCTCTGCTTCCAGAGGCTCAGACTCAAAGAGGATTTGCCCAGCGATAGAGAAAATCTTACCCAGCACATTTGTTTACTTGTGACCATTCCTGTGAGCCCAGGCCAAGTTTTGTGTGATGTTTGTGAGCAGCAGAGACCAAGAGAACTTGCTCAGCAAAGACACAGCCCTGTTGGGGGCAAGTATTCCCTCATTCCCACAGGGAGAAGGGAGGTGTTGGGTGTTGGGTGCTGTTGTGTCATTCACTGCTCATGGCAGAGGGTGCTCTTTGTAAGGGAGGGTCCTTGCAGGGGATTGTCCTTGCCAGGGATCTCCTTGTCCACCTGTATCCCTCTTCTGATGAAGGAATGCTCCTCACCTCTCCTGAGGAGCCTTCCTCCATGCACTCCTCATCCCATGGGGATGCAGTGGCAGGGAGAGCAGCGTGGGAGAGGGTTGGAGCCTGGAAAATCTGGGCATGTTTTCCTCGTTTGGACAAATAGCTTATTCTCTGAAAAAAATCACTTGTGGGTCAGCCAGCGCCATCTGTGAAGCCCTGCCAAATGTGGTGAAGAGTTTCAGCCAAGACAGAAAGAAAAGGAAAAATTAAAAAGCCTGGAAAATGTCCATTTCCAAAACCACTTTGCAAAACAAACATTTCAGGTCTTTCTTTCCAAATTATGTTCCCTGTTGACATGTGCCTGTTTAATAATATATATATTTTTAAAGGGTTTGGAGAAGCTGACCTCAAGTACTCAGGTTGTTTGATTTGTGGCTTCTGTGTGGGAAATATTTTTACTCCCTGGACACAAAGATACAGGAAGAGCAGATTCAGTCTGCTCAAGGACCTGCTTGGTGCTTGGACAGTGATTATTGCAGCCTGACCCCATCCATGGCAGGGTGTACAGGGCTATGGGGCTTCTCTGGGGAAGGGAGGCAGTTTTGGGGTGCAAATAGTTCAACATCTGCCTCAGCCCTTAAACTGAAAATTGAAATTAGGAGCCACAGTGTGCAAAAATTGACTGGGCTTGCTGTTTCAAAGGGTTTTCTGGAAGAGCTGAGCTACACTTGCTTCTGTTCCCTCTTCTCCTTTAATATCACTCTTGCCTGGTAACTCCTTTTCCTTGACAGCCTCAGTTTCCCATCTGTGTTTCCCCAACAGCTGTGAGCCCCAGAAGAGTGTCACCAATTCGATTTTCATGGGGAAGAGGGAATAACTGGGGGTGGTTCCCAACATGGACCATATAATGTAGTAATTTAAGTTTGAGGAGACTTCTTGGACAGCATCTGGTTGAAGGTACTGATGTGGAAACCATAGGACTGATGTTATCAGAGAATCCTGAAATGGTTTGAGTGGGAAGGGACCCTAAAGCCCATCTTGTCCCACCCCCTGCCATGGGCAGGGACACCTTCCACTAGCCCAGGTTGCTCCAAGCCCTGTCCAACCTGGCCTTGGACAC
>JAWWEE010000062.1:2593625-2781044 GCA_035221455.1 Xenops minutus
GGACACCTTCCACTAGCCCAGGTTGCTCCAAGCCCTGTCCAACCTGGCCTTGGACACTTCCAGGGATGGGGCAGCCAGAGCTTCTGTGCCCAACCTGTGCCAGGGCCTGCCCACCCTCACAGGGAAGGATTTTTCCCCAATATCCAATCTAAACTTCTGTCTTTGAGTGTGAATCCATTCCCCTTTGTCCTGTCACTACGTTAATCTGCCTGATGCTTTTAAAACTGCTCTGCCTCCAAAGCACTGGACATTCCAGTAAAATATGCCTCCAGACCAATGAAAACATGGAGGTCTTGGAGTCATCAGCTTGCTAGAGCAGTTTATTTGGTTAAATATGCCATTGATTTGTTTGGGTTGCATTCTGACTGTGTGGGCTTTGTAAGTCAATACAACTCCAGTCCTCCCCTCTGCAGTCAGTAATTGCAAGGTAGTAGGTTGTATTTAGAAAGTGCAGTGCTCTGTGCGTGTGCTCCAAGTGGAGGTGGTGGGCTGGTCAGCAGCAGGAGAAGAGCAGGGTCAGGGCTTGCTGGGGTGTTTGCACAGGTTGGAGAGCAGAGGGAGAAGGAGGGAAGGGAGAGTACCATGTTTCCAAGTTGCTTGAGGAAGGTAAAAGATGTAGTTGTGTTCACTTTGCTATGCTGGTCATGTCTGGGAGTCTCTGCTTTCTGAATGTCACAGAATCACAGGACGGGCCAGGTTGGAAGGGACCACATCTGGTCCAGCCTTCCTGCTCAAGTGGGATCATCCCAGAGCACATGGCATGGGATTGCATCCAGGCAGGGCTGGAATATCTCCAGTGAGGGAGACTCCACACCCTCCCTGGTTCCTGTTCCAATGCACCATCACCTGCAGAGTAAAGAAGTTCTTCTATTATTACAAGTTTCCAACATCTCCAGGTCTGTGCCATGACCTGTCCCTCTTCTGATTTTAAGTGCCTGTTGGAGAGGCACAAAGGTACCTGATGGAGGAGGCTCTGCCTGGGAATGAAGAGATCCAGGTTCTATCCTGGTTTGCTGTCCCTTCCCTCCATCGAGCTGTGCTGAGTGGGAAGGGTTCAGTCCCTGGTCTGGGTGTTGTCCTGATTCCCAGTGCAAACCCAGTCCTAGCAGCTGTTACCAGCTCAACAGTCATGATGTGTTATTACAACACTTACTAATGACTACAACACTTCCAAGTGACTCTACTAACCCCAGAGTAAAACACAATGGGTGCCAAAGGGGTTAAATAGCAGCCTGCTGGAGCCAAAGGCATGGTCAAGTGGGACTGGTTTTTCTTTTCCTTCTCTCTTAAGAAAATCTCTTAAAACAGACAACATAAATACTCAATTTGTCCCCCTAGAAACACAGGTTTTTCATCAGACACCTGCAAGCTCTCATCCCCAACATCAAGCTCCCCAAACCTGTTCAAAGCTAAGGCAGAAGGATTGGAGAGGTCCATTTCTCAGCGAGAAATCAAACATTGCTTCAAAAAACCAAAAAAAATCACTTTACATCACTGCAGAACAGGCACACAGGCAGGTTGTAAGTGCACCCCTCCCTAGGGGGATGTTTTCCTGAGCTAATCACAAGCACAGCCTCGGTGTCCCTGATTGCAGGCAAGGTCCGTGCTGGTTTCACAGGGAGACTCCATGCACTTTAATCCCTATTGCTCCCCCCAGAGCCAGCCCACCTTCCCAGCAGCAAACACAGCACAGCTTGTCAGGACACAGCACAGCAGAGCCAGCAATGCCAATCAAGGCACATTCATGAGGCCAGGCAGGGTCTTCTTGCTCTCTCCAGTGGTGTCTAATTAGTATATATTTAGACTAACAAATTCTTGGCTTGCAGGAGGGATGTATTCGAGGCTAATTCTGCCCCTTACAGGAAGGAGGGGGTTGTATGGATGTTTTTTTTGGGGAAAGGACACCCGAGCAGGGAGCTTATCCCTTCTGTGCTCATTCAGGTGGATTTGCAAGTCGAGCTGTTGCTCTGGGAGCTTCACCTGTGTCCTCGACACACAGGGGCTTGTACAAGCAGTGGGAATAGTTGGATTTTAAGTGCCTTCCCTGTTCTATTAACGCTGTACATGGAGAGTTTTCCCATGGGATGGTGTCCAATGAGGCTCCTGTGCTGCACAGATGCTGATTTACAGCACCTGCACCCACACATGGGCTTGTTTTTTAATGCTGGTATTTAGGAGCTGCCTTCCATCCAGTGTCACTGTCACTTCCATGTCCGTCACTGACTGCCAAGGAATAAATGCAATTAAAAAATGAATGGAATCAGCATCTCCTTTGGATGGAGAGAACATAAAAACAGTGTGTGCTGCTTCCTCCCCATCTCACTTGCCTTGCTGCATCCCTTCACCATCCCAGCAGCTTTTAGTGTGTCTTTGCTGGTGCTGGAGCATGAATAAAGTGTGGAACAAGAGTAACCCAGATCCCTCAGAAACACGGGGGGAAGGAGGTGATGGTAGCCAAAGGATGGAACTGTCACACTGGAAGAAAAGCCACTTCCAGGCAGGGAGGAGGCGCTAATTAAATTAAATCTGACATTTCTGCCACTCATTCCTGAGCAAACCTAAAAAAACTCGAACAACCACTTTAAAAATAAAAATAGTTAAAAAACACCAAACAACCAAAAGAACAACAACAAAAAAACCCCAAACCAAACAAAACAAAAACACCAAAAGAAGATCAAAACAACCAGTTGGGGAGGGGGTTGCTGACTACAGGCTTTGCTGCCTTACCCACCTGGTGCCTCTCTCTGAGAGCCCTTTGGAGCTGCCTTGCCTTTGATGCTGGGATTGATTTCCCCCGAGGGATGGCAGAGCACTACCTGGGGAAGCAATTTAGGAGTATTTTTAGCTTTGTGAGCACCGAGGGGGATTCCACAGCAGGGCTGAGCTCTGCCTGCCTGAACCTCTCAGGGCCGCTGTGGGTTTGGTGGGAGGATGTCAAAGGGAGGAAAGCAGGATCGTTGCTGTAAAAATTGGGAATCCTTAGAGCTCAGCCCCCTCTGGCACTGGAACAGGTTTCCCAGAGAAATTTTGGATGCCCCTGGATCCCTGGAAGTGTCCAAGGCCAGGATGGACAGGGATTGAAGCAATCTGAGCTAGTGGAAGGTGTCTCTGCCCATGGCAGGGGGTGGAACAAAATGATTTTAAGGTCCCTTCCAACCCAAACCGTTCTGAGAGTCTGTGATTCAATTCTGATCCATGAGAGATCTGCCCTAAGAGAGCACTCGGAGGCAGCAATTCAGAGCTGGAAGAGGGATGGAGGAACTTTGCTCTTGTAGAGGGCAGAGCAAACAGCTTAGAAAAGGGAGTTAAGTTGGAAATTGTGCTTGGATTGGTGATATCCAAAAAAAAAAAATCATTTGCGTTCAGCTCACAAACAAAATGTTTCAAAATGTCAGTGGATTTAAAATCTGGGAAAATATTCCGACTGGATTTCACTCTCTTGCCTCAGTAAAACCAAAGCAGTCTGCTGTTTGCTTTTGAGCTTTCAGGTTTGTGCCTGGTATAAAGCAAATGTAAAGGAAAGGTTGTGGGGAAAGACTGTTTTAAACAGAGTTTGGAGTTAAAATCCAGACCAAAGAGCCGTGGAATTGGCATGTTCGTGGTGCTGCTTCTCCCTTTGCAAACCCGGGACTGAGTAACAAAAATAGCTCTTTCTGCAGAGCATCTCATCCATCCCTAATGATGAGATGGGGAGAGAGGGAGCCAGAGCTCCTGGGTGCTTCTCCAAACTCTGGGAAGAGCTTGGAGTGGGGGTTTTGGATGGGCTTCTGAGCTCTGGGAAGAAGGCAGTGGAGATGATTCCCACTGCCTGGTGTGATGCAGGAGCACTGCAGGAGCAAGGACCAGCCTAGGAGGGGAGATGTCCAGCTCCAGCCCCTCTGGCACAGCTCTGTCTTCATTCCAGATGGATTTTCCCATCCTCTAGGATTGGCCTTTGAGGAGCTGAGCCTGCTGATGAGAGCCAGGGTGCTCTAATTGGCGAGGAACCAGTCCTGAAATGTCACAAAGATTTATATCTCAGCACAGCCTCTCCAGGTGCTAATTGTGCTCCAGGCCTTGGATAATGGCTCCAGGAGACAATAATCCCAGGCTCCTCTGTGCTCCATCCTCTTTTTTTCCCCCTTTTTTATTCACTTGGTGGATCTGGAGGGCTGGGAGGGGTGAGTTCTAGCAATGCCCTGCCAGGAGAGGTAATTCTGTCCTCAGCAAAAAGTGGGGGCAGGTTTAGTAAGAGTGGGGAATAATAGAAAATGTCACTGTGGATGTGGCTTAGGGGTGGGATGTGGCTTTTCTGTGTTGCTGACACAGGAAAATTTCTGGATGGATTAGAAGTGTGGATGCTGGGAGACTTCCCCCAGGCACCCTGTTGTGGGACACAGAGCTTTCAAGGGAAAAACCCCAGATTTCCTCCCTCAAAGAAAGGAAAAACCTCAGGGTTGTTTTTTCCTCCAGAGTGGCAGTAGGTTACTGGGAGAAGCCATCTCTGATGGTCTGGTCTGGGCAGTCCCACCTGATTCCTGAGCAAGGTGGAGGTTGCTGGAGGTGAGTAATGATGTGTTTTTGTCAGACAGGATAAGTTTTTTCCTTCCCCAAGTGAAACAACAATATTGATCTCTCGCCTTGGTCAGTTACATAAAGACCATCTGCATTAATCTGATTTAATGGGGATTTAGCTGGCATGGGAGTGAACCTGTTACTGTTCTAATCTCATTTCAGCAACACACCGCTGCTTTTTTTAATACTGTTTTGCTTCCCCCCCCTCCTTCTCTGCTGTTCCAGTCTATTTGGATCAGACTTTTCCTGGCTGGTTCTTGACTTGGTTTTGCAGCTTTTCCATGTTTATTTTTTCCATGCTGGGTGTGCTCCCTGATGGCTCAGTCATCCCAGCCACTTGCAGTGCTTCCAGCAGCCTTAACCCCTTCTGCTTTAGAGTTTACATCCCAAAATTTGGACTATGTTGATCTATTTCTCCCTTATTTATGCAAGGGTTGGTGGCTCCCTGGGTGTTCCTGCACAGAGAGGAGATGCTGGTGACTTCTGTGGCCATGAGAGCTTTTAGTTGCCAACCTCCTCTTCTCCCAATCCTTTCCCAGAAGCTGCTGGACCACATATTGAGGTCCACAAATTCAGTCTCAGAAGTGAGGGTGAGCTTGGGTTTACAGCACCAGGTTTCCTGATTGTCAGTCCTACAGCAGAGCTGTGAGGCCTGGTGGGTTTTCCCACCTCCAGATGGTGAATGGGATGAGAAGTACATGAGTATCAGGGGAGGGAAGATCAAACCCCATTTTTTTGGTGCTTCTGCTGGAGGCTGGGATGTTGCTGGGACCAAACAGCGAGAGGCAAATTAAAACCTTGCATTAATTCCATTAACTATGATCATCTTCTCACCAGGGATGAATTTAACTGCTCCCCATTAGTATTATAATAGACAAAAAGTTGCATCAAGATGCCCATGCACCATTAACTCGACCCTACAGCGGGGATGTGTATGATCCATCCTGTGTGTGTGTGTTCCCATGGGTGCTGATGATCCCACAGAACCTCCATCCCCTCTCCTGCTGCCTCCTCGGATGGGAGAGCAAGGAAGGTGTTAAAAGGCAGCACCAGGCACTGGTTTAATTTGCCAAGTGACTGGCTCAGTCCAGCTGTGCCATTAGTGCCTGCACAGCTGGACTGCTGTGCTGGTGACAGCCAGGGCTGCTCGCCTGGATCTCGCTGTAGACCCAAGTGCAGATACATCATAAATGCACAGTTGCCTTTTGTAGCTCAAGTTCCTCTCTCAGAGTTGGCAGCAGGTGGGGAGCTTTGGGAGTTTGGGTCTTTGCTGAGCTCAGTTTTTGTGCTGGGATGGTCAGTACTTGGTGGCAGCTGATTTCTGGCGTGGTCTGAGCTCTTCAGTCAGCTCTTTTCTTCTGGAGGGGTGCTCAGGACTACAGCTTATTTCAAAATTCCCCTTTAAGGTAGAGCCAGGACACCAAGGAGCTGGCTCAGAGAGTGCATCCACCCCATGGCTGAAGAGGTTCCCAGACCTGCTCTGGGAATCCTGTAGTGTGAAACCTTCCTGGAGCCAGGAGGCATCATATTGTTGGGATCAGAAACCCCAACCTGATCCATCCTCAAGCCACCCTGCAGTGCTGTGCCTGGTGCTCACCTGCCCTCTGGCCTTTGAGCCCCCGTGGCAGGTCTTTGGTCTGAGCAGATCCCTCTTCTTGGCCAGGAGGTGGAAGGTTTGGCATCACCATTTCCTTGGGTTCAAGGTTTAAACCTTGTTTTCCCTGTTCCCTGGAAACACTGCAGAGGAGAGTGTTGGGATGAGGCAGAGCCAGGTGACCTGAGGCTTCCAGTGCATGGGGGGCAGTGGGAGCACCTTGTGATGCACCATGGGGCAACTGGGAGGGTTGTACACAGCACTGGGCATGGACTGGGACACCTGAGGCAGGGGGGTATTTGCAGCTTTGAACAATTAGGGAGCATCTCTGAGGACGTCTCCAGCAGAGGTGGAGAGGGGAAGGGTTAAAAGAGGTGCAGAACTAACTGGACAAATGCCAGCAAAGGAGAAATGGCCCAGAAGGAGCTTCCTCTTGGTTTCACTGTGGGAAGTTGTGTTTCCCTCTATGTCCTCCTTGTCTGCCCACCTTGCCCAAGCCCTCTGTGTGCAGTGGGGGCTGCCTTTCTTGCTGTGGGGCTGATGCTGGTGGTCCATCCCACTCAGGTTGGACATAAACCTCCTCAGATCCACCTGGGGTCTTTCCTGTCCTCTCTGGCGTGTCTTGGAGCCATCACCTCTTGCTGTGAACTCTCTCTCAGCCCTACTGGGCCAGTCAAAATCTTGGCCATGGCCTCAGGGCCATGCTAGGACATATCCTTCACAGCCCAGGCCCCTTTGATTGACTCTGGATCCATCCTTGCTGCTCTGCATATCCACACACATCTGAGGCAAAAGGGATACCCTGGACAAGCCCAGGGCTCTGAGATGGGACAGGCAGCAGGAGAGGAGCAGGGTGGGGCTGGTGGCACAAGGATCAGCAGCTTTTTTTGCTCCATGCCCCGTGGTTTTGGGGTCAGAAGGAGCAGCAGGAACATAACTTGTCAGGGAGCACCGGCAAGTTCATTGGCAGTGGGTGATTTTTCCTCCTCTTTTGCATGGATTACACTTGTTCTCTGCTTGCCCTTTTCAGCAGGGAGAGCAGTTTGGATACACATTACCTGCACGGCAAAGTGTGCTCTAATTGGCCAAGAATTGGTCCTAAAATGTCAGGAAAAGATTTATTTCCCAGTGCAGCCTCTCCAGGTACTAATTTTTCCATGGGCCGCCAGATAATGGCTCCAGTGCACAATAGCTCAGTCCCTAATCAGGATACAGAGCTGTAATTGGGTTGAAGGGATTTAAAATCATTAAAGCCACATTCAAGGGGAATAAAAAAGGAACACCCCCCACCCTTTTTGCCCCCCCCTCAAGACGGAGTGACTGTGTTTAATGAGCAGCTCCTGGCATGTCACTGGTAATAGGCAGCAATGAAGTTGCAGCAAGAAGTCCAAGGACAATCAAGAGAGACTCCATGGCCTTGGGATGACTGGTTAAGGAATCAGGAGCTCTCCTGTATCCTGCTAGTTGGAGGGAGTGCTGAGGGAAGAAATAGGAAGGCCCAGCAGATCAATTCCTGGCTGTCACTGGCAAAATTTGGGGTATTTTTGATCATGGATCTGTGATGGGGTACCTCGTCTCAAAGGATCTTTGTGCAGGAGTTAGAGGTTTAAACTAGATTGGAAGAGGTAAGGGAATAAAAACAGGCTCACTGGACATAAGTCTGGAGGCAGCAAGTCAGTGTTGGCAACAAAGCTGCCCAAGAGGAGGTTACTCAGCATCCAGAAGTAAAAAAGTCTCAGGTCCTGCTATTTTGGTGAATTTTCTGGTCCAGCACTCAGCACTGCCTTGGTGGTAGGAGCCATGAGTCCAGCTCTGTGTATCTGCAGGACCCTTCTTCCTGCTGCTCTCCAGCCTTGGGTGCACAGTGAGGTCAAGGGGGTCATCCCCATATTATAGTTCTGGGTCCCCAGTGGTGTTTTGGTGTTGCCCTGTTGCTGAAATCAGTGAGAACTGGTAAAAATCAGTGGTCAGGCAGTGGGTGAGGAGTGGCAGGAAGGGTGCTGAGCAAAGGTCTCTCACACTGAGCAGAGCAAAATTGTTTGCTCTTGTTTCACTTTGCTTCGATTTTTCCCTTCTTCAGCATCCTGCTTCTTCCTTTTACTTATTTAATTCCCTCCTTTTCACATCAGACTGTTTCTCCAGTGTTTTGGGCTCTTTCACATTCCGGATCCATCCCTCCAAAGCCCTTACAAACCCACTCAGTGTCACCCATCCACCAAACCCACATTACTATACAAGTCTACTGGAAGTGCAGTGGGTTTTTTGTCCTTCAAGCCATGCCCTGTGTTGAATTAAGACCCTTATCTGCCCCACCACAACTTCAGGTATTAATTTCCCCCAAGCTGCTGCACCTTTGACTCCTCTGCGAGGATCATGGGGAAGGTGACGTCAGGAGACTCGCTGATGGCGGGGAAAATGCGATGTCCAGGTTTAATTGGCAATGATTGTTTTGTCTCCTGTACAAAAGCAGCAAATCCCCAGAAGCTGGTGAGGAGCACAGCTGTTTATGGCAAACAGAAGCCGCTCCTTATCTCCTTGTAGCAACCTGTCTCCAGGAGATCACGGCTTAATTAACTCGCGTGTTATCGAGAGAGAAATTGTACAGACATTGTTAAAAAAAAATATAATATTAAAAGGTAAAAAAATAGGACAAAATAAAGTGGGGAGGGAGGAGGTGACCTGGGAGCCAAGTGGAGTGAACCCTATAGAGAGCCAAGGCACGTAGCCTGTGGTGGCTGCTGGAGGCGATGGGTGGATTTGTGTGTGATGGATGAGCCAGGGTGCTGGAGAGGGAAGAGCTATTCCCTGGCCCCAGGAGTGGGGTGAGGGTGCTGGACAGTGTTGGGCTTGCCCAAAAATGCACATCAGGGTTTCCACCAGAGGGGGTTTGCATGTGCTTGTTGGTAAGGGACCACTTGGAGCTTCCTGGGCAGCTTGGAGTTGTCCTACCTCATCCAGGCTGTTTGATGGATAAGTGAACTGTGGTGCTGGTCCTGGTCTCTCCAACCCATTGACTTGAGGATGGGCAACACCCCTTGGCCTCAGATTTCTGAATCCCTGAATGGTTTGGGTTGGGAAGGACCTTACTGCTCATCTCACCCCACCCCCTGCCATGGGCAGGGACACCTTCCACTAGCTCAGGTTGCTCCAAGGCTCATCTGACCTGCCCTTGGACACTCCCAGGGATGGGGCAGCCACAGTTTCTTTGGGAAACGTATGCCAGGGCCTCCCTAATATCCAGTACAAACCTACTCTCAGTGTAAAGCCTGTGGACAAGGATAGATCCCAAATGACTATATAGGCCAGTTATTTTCTTTCAGACCTGTGTGCTTAGACCGAGTGGCCACTTGCAATCAGCAGGAGGGGAGAGCTGAGTCCTTCCCAAAGCTGCTTTTCTCTGGGCAAACCTCTTTGATCCCAAGCTTGTTTAAAACATTGGATCACTGGCCTTATCCTTGGCTTTGGCAAGCTTTCCATCCATCCCAAGACTGGCCAACTGCCCCATCTGGGTGCTGGTGCTTTCTCCCAATAAGTTCACTCCAGAACACATGGAATGGCCACGGCAGTGCAGACCTGCCTGGGGATGTAAGGATAGATAATGGTGAAGGAAATTGTAAAAGCAGAATCTCAGCGAGGGATGCAGAGTCACTTAGAGAGCAGTGCAGAGCGAGATTTGACAACCTCTCCCATTCATTGCTCAAAGTGCTCCACAGATCAAAGCGAGAGAGACAATAATACATTTTGAACTAAGAACATTAATTTGTATCCAGAGCATTTTAATAAATAATATTTTAAAATCCAGTTCAGCCCTGTCATCTCAAGCCAATTCCATTTAATATCCAGCCCTTCGACTGACAGATTTTTAACACCATAATTAGCATGTGTGGCTCTTAAAAGCCTTCACCGGTATCTCAGGCCTTCTCTGCATTACAGCATCTCCTCTCCACTCCTCCCTGCCCCCTTTTCCGATATTGTTATTCCATTTGTAGTTGTTTATTGTGCCTGCTGAGACAGATTAAAGACAGCAAGGAGCCGGAGAGTAGTTCTTAGGGGCTCCTGTGCAGTGTGGAGTAAGGATGGCAGAGCTCACGGATTCCAAATCCAGAGCCTTGCTTATAAAATCATGTTTCTGATCAGTGGAGGTGGTTTCTGAAGCATTTCGTTGTTCTTTGTTGGGTCTTTTTTGTTTGATTTGGGGTTTTCTGGTGGGGTTTTTTATATTTTTTTGAAGGGGAAGAGTGAGGAGCGCCAAGGGCTTATTTTTCCTTAATGAAAGCTGAGGTTCTTGTATAACCACATATGAGGCAGAGCTGGGGCTTAAAAGGAACATAAGAGAGGTTATGGAGTATTTGGTCATATTGTAAAGCTTGGCAGTGCCAGGAAATATTCTCATGTGTTATGGAGTAGAACAAAGCTCCTCGTGCTCCATCCAAGGATGAAAGCAGGTCCGGGAGAAGCCAAACACAGCCCAGTCCCCTCATTCCCTCTTAAGTCTTTAAGTGGGATGTAAATTGCCTATAGCACAGACACACTTAGATCTGAGTCTCCTCCCTCCAGCAGAAATTGCTGGTGAGTGCTGGAGCCTTTTGCTAGTTCCCATTTGTGTGCAGGATCTGATTCACAGGAGGAGCAGGATTTTGTTTTCCTGAGCCACCCGAGTGTGCGCAGGGGGAACCAGACCTTGTCCAGGGAAACGGAGACGCCAAATGCTTCCTTGTAGTGATTTTGTTCCACTTCACTCTTGGCTGAGGATGGGCCCAAAGCAAAATCCCAGCTCTGAGCAACAGCCTGAAAACTGAACCGCTCCCAGGCTGCAGTTGCTGCTTATCTGTGATAGGTATCAAACTGGAAACCTGTGTCTCTTGTCTGCAGCTGGACCAGCCCCTTGGAGCATCATTGTCCAGTCCTGCAGAGGTGTAAGCCTTGGGGGCATCTGTCTGCCTCTAAATATGAGCATTTCTGGGCTGGAAGACTTGGTGCTTTGCAGCAAGCACTGTATAACTCCCAATCTCTCCAATTACCTGGGAGCAAGGCAGGCATTATCCTTTCAGTTTTGCCACGGGATGAAAATCAAAGCAAGGCTTTGAGGCAAAGCAACGCCAAGCCCTGTTTTGCCATTCAAGACATGCTCACGTTATCCACATGATGTGAGAAGTCAGCGGGGAGAGCACTGAGGCCAGCATGGATCTGGGATGCTCCCCAGCACAGGGATGCAGGGGTGTCAGGCTCCCAAAATCCCTGGTAGACACCCAAGCCTGCAGAGTTGGGGTCAATACATTAAAGCACAGCGGAGCCAATTTGGCCTGCAAAGCCCCATCCCTCTCCTCAGCTCTGGGAAGCCCAGAGCTTATGCAATGCAAATCTGCAGAAAGCAGGAGCAAAGCCCTTGCTCTGACTCATTATTCTGACCACAGCACCTCGGCAGCAGATGCTTTGCAGAGGGACACTGCCCGTCCCCAGCCGTGGCTGTGACAGGATGATGGGCTTTGGCACCTTCTGTTCTGCAGCTTGGAGCTGGCCAGGGCCACGAAGGCTTGCAATAAAGTTTAGGGCTTGTGCCTGGCTTATTGTTGGCACTTGATGCTTCTTCTCGCTGCTCCCGTGGTATTTCTTGTCCCTGGCTCCTGGCTGGTTTGCAGCTGCAGCCACTCGTCCTCGCACTGGTGGGAGCAATTATTCTGTGAGCCTCAAAACTTGGTGTGGAGTTATTTCCTGGCTGCAGTTTGTTAAAATCCCCCCTCCTGTCTGCTTTAACCCTGTTAAAGGTTGCGTGGAGTCACTGGTTTGGTTCCAGCT
Source organism: Xenops minutus (assembly GCA_035221455.1). NCBI lineage: Eukaryota > Metazoa > Chordata > Aves > Passeriformes > Furnariidae > Xenops > Xenops minutus. The sequence continues at coordinate 2,605,570 of JAWWEE010000062.1, forward strand.
GCAATTCCTCCTAGCCTTTTGTTTTCAGATGGCCTTTTTGGAGGGGAATATGCAAATTCGCCCAGGAGTGATGGGAAAGCTCTGCTTTGTAAAAGCCTCTCTCTTCTTTCTTTCTGGACCTCCTGCAAAATGTCAAGCACTCTTTTCCTGCCTTGTAAGTGCACACACTTACCCAGGTCCCTGATATTTTGGAAGCAAGTCCATTTGCTCTCAGTTGGGCTGAGTAGGAGGTATGGGCAAAGGTTGTCCAGAAAAGCTGTGGCTGCCCCGTGCCTGGAGGTGTTTGAATCAGCCTGGTCCACTGGAAGGTGTCCCTGCCCATGGCCAGGGATGGAATGAGGTGAGCTTTAAGGTCCCTACCAACCTAAATAATTTGGGGTTTCTATGATTTCTATGCCTGATTCTCAGTGCTGCATCACTCTTGTCTGGTCTTCTTTCCACAACAAGCTACACAGGGTGAAGGTGACACTTTCCCTTAATCCCCCGCCCCAGAGCTTGAGTTTGACATGGGTCAGCTTTTGTACAAAACAAGGGAAAAAAACCCAAATGAACAGTTGAAAGTTGAGCAGGACAAGGGAAGTTCAGGCTGCTTTGTAATGTCAAGGTGAGCAAGGCGATGGCATTTGCGTTGGAGATATCCAGGACTCAGGATCTGGGATTAGTGTCAGCTCTTCTGTGGCAAACTAAATTAGGAATGCAGAGGCTGTCTCTGTTTATGATACGGGGTTGTTAGGTGCTTCAGGTACTGTCATTCTTATTTAAGGATATATTTAAGGATTAACAGTAAGAAGTCCAGCATTAGCAGGAGAGAAATGAATGTTAGTGAGCTTAGGCTTGAAGGGCTTATTTTTGATCATCATCATGTGAGCTGCTTTAGGAGAGATGAGCTCCAAGATGGGGAGGGCGGGGGGAGATTCTTGTATTTTTGCAGGAAAAGAGAACATTTTGCAAGTTTGAATAGAGATCAGAACTCAGCAACAATGACGACTGCGTGAGTAAAGCTGCAAAACTCCCCGGAGCCGCTGCCTTCCCTGGGCTGAGGATCTGGCTCCCAGCACCCAGCCTATTTTTAGCCTCTTTTTTTGTGCCATTCCTTTCTTCTGGTGCAGAATATGCACGATCAAACAATGTCCACGGATTTCTTTGTTGTTTGAAATCATTCCGTGTTTTTAATTGGCAATCTTTTGAGTTTCGCCTTTGTCGTAGCTGCCTGCAAGTAGGTTACATTTGCTCTGTGTTGTCTCAGGCACTCGGGTGGGCTTGGAGAAGTTCCCTCCTGATCCTGCTCCTTCCAGCCGGGTGCAGCACAAAGATTTTCTTGCTGCCAAACATTTTCTTATGTTTAAAACTCCACGTTTCGCTTTCCCGGGCTTTGGCTTTGATATTTGCTGCCCACAAGCACCTGGCACTGGGGAAAAGCTGCTGGGGATTCACAGCTCTTGACATCCCCAGATTTTCTTATTTTCAAGGCTTCTCTTAAAGCAGAAATGGGCACAAAGATTGCTTCATTTGTGCAATGAGTTCTGATGGCTGAGAGGCAGGAGGAGGGAGGTCTCACCATCCTTCCTCCTCTGTTTTAAGGAGAAGCATAAAATGTACATCCCTGGTTTTGAAGTCTCCATGATTCTTGTATTTTTTTTAATAATTATTCTTAAATATTGCACCTATCAGGTCCAGTTGGTTCTGTGAGGTGAGTGTGGGGTGTGTTTCAGCCCTGTGCAGTGAGCCCTTTGCAAAACCCTGTCTGGATACTGAAGTGGGGACCTCATAATTCTGGTCCAGCACTCCTTTGGTGCCAGAGAAGAGGGTGGCCAGGCTGAAGGCAGGGAATAAAAGCCAAAAAGATGCCCAATTTTGTGTTAAAAGTGCCTAACCAAGCTGGACAACCAGGGAGTCTCCATTACTTATGTGCTTCCTGAAGCTGAAACAATTGCTATTATCCCCCATCACTTTGCATGACCTACATTTGACTTGAAAGCCTCCTGCTAATGATTAGTTTGAATTTCAGTTTAAAAATAAACACCTTCGTGTTCTCAGTTTTAAAACAGAGGAAGAAATAAAGCCCCTGGATAGGTGAAATCCCCACCCTTCCCTGCTGGTCTCCCCCTCTTTTCCTCTGATTTTTAGATGCACGAGGAGGAAGGAGTGGATTTGCTGGGCTGTGTGCAGGAGGAGGGTTTGGATGTAATGAGACCGCTGGGCATTTTCCTGGAAAACTGCAGGAGCCTCAGTGCTTGGAAAATTTGGGCCATCTGGATAAAGAGGGTCAAGCTCAGCGTTGGCAGGGCTGAGGCAGCACAGTGTGTTGGGACAGCTCAGCCTCGCTGTGGATGGTGATGCTCAAAGCCTCTGGCACAAGGCTCATTCCTTCCCTTTCCTGCTCCTCCTCCTCCTCCTCTCCCACACTGTCCATCTGCCTGCCCGGAGCATCCCAAGGCGTGGGAGGCAGCGTTGGGTCAACGCCTGGGACGTGGCAGGGGGTCATTAGGCAGGTTGGGTGTTAATTAGCAGTCGTGGGGAAGAGAGGATGTGTTTTGTGGGGATGGGATCTCTCCCAGAGAGGAGAGGTGCAGCTGGGCTGCATCCCACTGTCACCTCCAGGAGGTGGATCCGTGTTCCTGGCAGGGCTCCGTTCCCATCCCATGGGATGTGTTCCTGTAAGGTCTGCAGTGGTTGTGGCTCTGGAAACACCTCATCACCTGCCTTTCTCCACACACCTCAGGGCTTTCTGCTGCTGGAGGTAGAAAATGCAGAAAGCTGTCATGGTCATAATGCTTATCCAAAATCCCAGCGTCCTCATTCAGTCATTCCATGGCCAAGCTTTCCCTTCTATTTCTTGGCCTCCGGTCTCCCTTTTTTCATGGTGTGATACGTGTCTGATGGGGGGTTGGGTGTTTTCTGTGCTCTAAAGAGAAAAAGTGAAAGGTAGAAGTGCCAGGGGATGTGTCCCTGGGAGATGCATCCTTGCCTGGACCAGGTGGTCCCTTCCCACCAGGTACTTATCCACCCCCATCCCTCTTGCTCTTGCATTCAGCAGAGATGTCCCAGTGGGTTGGATTTTTGGAGTGTGTTTTTATAGGCAGATCTCACAACACAAGTGGCTGCACCTGGGGAAAAAAAAGAAAAAAAAGCCTGGCTTTCTGTTAATCCAGAAATCCCCTAAAACACCTCACAGGGCCGGATGGCACCATGGGGGTCATTGTCATTCTGCTCCGAGCTGATGATGTGTGTGTGAGCCTTGAAACAAGACAATTCCTGCTTGTTGTAATTCCTTTATGGCAAATAAATTGCAGTGAAACTTTACAGAGACAAGACCAAGAGAGTTCTGTAGAAATTAGTGTGAAATCCTGTAGAAAAGTGGAGACAATGAGGTGTCCCTGGTGGGATCCCAAAGGCAACTTTTGCCACCCATGAGAAGGGTTTTATTCTCTGGTTGCTTCAGCAGCACTTGCCCATAAGGTGAAATCCTAAGTGATGCCACTTCAGGTGCTATTTTTATTCAGAAAAATGTCAAATCCTTTCTCAGAACTTAGTGACTTGTTGTCTTGGTAATTTCTTGCAGAAGCGGGATCTATAAAAATCCCCGATTTTCTTGGCACTAGGCTTTTCTCATCTATTTTGGATGTAAATATTTTTTAGAATCAGAAAGAAAAAAAGGGAGCTGCTTTAATTCCACAGGTGGTGTAATTTCTTCCCTAGAATGTCTCTTGTAGGGCTGTGCACTCGGGTTTGTGATCCTGGCCCATTGTCCTTTGAAGAGGAGTCCTTGTGCACCCAGATTGTATCTGCCCCATTCTCTCCCCATACTCTGGTCCCTAATCTGAATCCTGGCTCTTGGAAAGCTGGAAATCCAGTGCTGAGCAGGGTTATGTCCACTGAATTGAGTGTGGCAGCACAGAGGGAAAACTACGCTATGTGATTGTTTGTTTTTTGTTAAATTTCCAGCAAAGATGACATTTTTGACAACAAATAATCGCTTTGGGAATAACTGATTTCCAAATTTGAGCCACTGTGAGTTGTGTGCAAATAAAAAAAATATATAAATTATAGGGTGCTTCTGATAAGTGTGAGATGTTCTGCTTCTGCTTCTGTGCTCAGTGGAGCTTTGGGGTTGGTTCTGAAATAGTTCAGTCATAAGTCTCCTTGAGAGTGAGGAGATTTCTTCTCTTGCCTGGTGTCTTCTCAGTGAGGGTGGCTGGCTCTGTCCTGTCCTAGTGGAGTGGGAAGCTCCAGACTATTGTGGTGGCCACTTCCATAGAATCAAAGAGGTTGGAAAACCCCTCTAAGATCATTGGGTCCAAGGATTAGCCCAGCACTGCCAGGTCCACCACTAAACCATGCCCCTAAGGTGGTGATGGAGGAGGAAGAGCCGAGCCTTGCTCTCACCATGCTCAGTGTTGTGTCAGAGTCCACCTGCTGAGGCTCCCTGAAGGGTGCAAGAAGATGCTTTGAGGAAGTCAGGGTGTCTTTTTGGGATGCTCCTGCCATCGTTCAGACTGCTGGGCTCTAACACACTTCAAGTGAGATGCGAGGGAAAAGCAAGGCAGGAGCCGCACGGCCCTTCTTGGGAGAGAGGGAGATGATGAGCAGTGTCTTTCCAATCACAACAAGATCCCCAGAGTCCAAGAGGAGCAAGGCTTGGGTATAAAAGCCAGAGCTGCCCTAATAAAACATTTACTGGGGTTTGGAGACCTGTGCGCTCCGACACGGCACATACATATTAAATGATCAAAGTTTCCATGCCTTCCGAGGAGCCGCCTGCTAATCTAATGCAGCCCTTGGGCTTTGCTCACCACTGACTCTGCAGGAAAGCAAATGCTGGCTCTGTTTTCCTATTTAAAAGATTTCCAAGCTAAGCTGGTCGGGTCACAGTTCAGGAAGCAATAGGATCTGGCCTCTTAAAGGCTTCGGCAAAGGGGGAGGTTGGGGAGGCAGGTTAGAGTTGAGGATGGATTTGGCTCCATCTCTCAAGTCCTGTCCACCTCTGACCCTGCTGCAGGCTCTTGGTGCTGCCCTGGTCTCACCCCAACTCCTTCTCTTGTCCTTGCTTTTCCCCTCCCTAAATCACGCTGTCCACATCTCACTGCCCAGCCCAAGGGCCCTGCCAGCTTTTCAGCTCCCAGCCTGAGTTGCAAAGTGCTGCCAGTGGATTAGAACCAAAGCAAAGGGGAAAAAAACCCCAACAAACCAACCCAAACAATCCCACTCTCTTCAGATTTATAATCCGAGTGCACTCGAGCTGGAAGGTGCTGAGGAGGAAAAGGAAAACACGGAGCCCCCAGGGTGCTGCTTTTCAAAGTGACGCAGCCCTTTATTTGACTGCCTGCACTTGTTTTAGCTGTGCAGGGAGGAAAGCAGGGAAGAACCTCTCCGGGTGCTGGGTCAGAGGTGCTGGGCTCCCTCTGGCAGCTGCTTGTTCTCAGCCTGCTCAGCACCTCTGCAAACCCCCAGCTCTCCCATCATCTGCTGCTGGTGCACAGCAAATACCTCACCTCCTGCTTCTCACTGCTCCAGTGGTTTGGGACTGATGGGTTTGACTTTCCACATGGTTACAGCATCTTTTCTGCTTCTCGAGCATCTCCCATGTCTTTCATGTAATTCCTTAACTAGTTTCCATTTGCTGGCGGTCGCTTTCTTTTAAGGCACTTGAATCTGTTTGATCATCAACAAATTTCTCTTTCTGTTCCTCTGATAAAAAATTAAATCTGGGCACTTTTTGAAGGCTTCCTCCCCACCTCCCCCCTTTCTCTTTCCCCATCCGTGCTCAGTGGGAAATCAGCCCTTTTCTAGGAAAAGAAAATAAATAAAAATTAGAGTTCAAAGTGTGATATCTCCTCGTAAAAAGAAGAGGGTGAGGAGAAGAAAAAAAGCCCCACCATATATTCTTACAGATGTGACATCAAAATGGGAAACTATAAAGGACACGTTTTCAAAGGCTCGTACAGGGACTGAGTTGGATCAGTAGGAAACAGGCAAAGTCTCTTCTGGTGCTTTGAAAGCCTGTTCCCAAGCCACCACAGCCGTGTTGTTTTAGGTGCAGTGCTGGTGCTTCTCCATCTGCTGAACCAGGAGGCAGCTGGATGGGGAGTGGGGGGTCCTGCTGTCCCTGTGTACCCACAGAGGGGTGGGGATGGCCTTGGGGCAAGAGGGTGACACAGTCGATGGGTGCTGGTGTCACCAGCATCCACTGTGTCCTTGTGTCACCTTGGCATCTCTCTCTGCCAGCAGAGGCATCACCTTCCTTGCTCTCCATAGAGGGTGTGGTGGGAGATGGAGTAGGAAAAAGCATGGCTAGTCCATTAGGAAGGGATGGTACCTGGGCCAGGAGAGCAGAGCTGAGGGATGTCATCTCCTGTGTCTCAGGGATGGCCACTGGCATTCGGGCTGTGGGGATGGACTGCCAAGAGCAGGGGGTTGCACCAAGGCAGGGTTCAGGTGTGGAGTCACCTCTGGTTTCTGGAAGCACGTGGGGAAAAACACCCCTGTGTTTGCCCCCGTGATGCTGTGGAGCTGCAGCCTGGGCTGTGGGATCACTCTGGCAGCTGGGAAGCAGCCGGGCAGTCCTGCAGGGTGGCGGATGTATTAGCAGCACACTGTTACCCAGGTAACTGCCTTTCCTCCCCTGAATCCTGATTATTCGGTTTCTCACCATACCCCGAGGGACTGTGCTCCTCATTCCATTCCAAACCATTCCACCAGAGTGGTGGCAGATCAGTTCCCTCCCTCCCCAAAGGTCTTTTTACCCCCTGGGCACAGTTGAGGCTGAACCATCCTGTCTGTGGGGAGGTGGAGGGAGTTTGAGATCTTACCCTCCACTGGGACCTGCTGAACAAGCTGCCCTGGGGCTTGGAGCAGCCAGGCAGAGCCCTGGGGGTCTCATCCAGCCCAGCAAGTGCTCATAAAGGGTCCAGTGTGCCAGTGGTGGTTTCTTGCATGTAAAGGCTGCTGGACTGGAGCAGCAGCAGTTTTATTGCATGAATTGAAATGAAAGGAGTTTCCAATTGTGTGTGAAACCTCTTGGCTGCCCCAGGACAAAGGGAGCAGTGTCAGGGTGAGGCAGTCAGGTGCAAACCAAGCTCACCTCCAGCTTTGTGTGTATTCAAGGTCAGCAGAGCATCTCTGCTGCCAGCAAAGTATCTATGGGCACAGGGACCAGCCCTGCTCTATTGAAGCCTGGGCTGTGCATCTCTGTTTTCTGGGGAAGCTCATAACAGCCAGGAGAAAAGTCCCACAGCTCCCAGCAAGCAAAAGCCCCCTCCAGCACTGGGCAGGTGGTTTTCATGGGCACAGGAGGCTTTGGGAGGTTAAGTGATGTTTCAGCCAATATTTTTTCCTCTGTCGTTTCAATCCCTCCTGCACCTTTCCTGAGTTATCCTCAGTGCAGACTCCCTTCCCAAAGATTTTCTCCCATCTCACCCCGTCACCTCCCTCAGTGCTCCTGGAGCATCCTGGCTGTCCCATATGGAATACAAATGTCTGGAGCCCACGGCTGTGACATCCGAGTGCTCTCAGCGACAGCACAGACACCTGCCTGATGCAATCGATTATTTATTCTGGGGAGGAGGAGCTGCAATTAATCTCTGCTTGTCTTTAGTGCTTTTTGTTGTCTCTCTGACTGTTAAACTGCTCGTGTGGAGGGAAAGGTGTCTGCCTAATGGGGAGGAGGCACCACGAAACCTTTGGCTTCTGGGATGTTCCTGTTGTCCAGCATGTCTCTGGTCATCCAGCACTCAGAGGGGGGAATGAAGAGGGATATTCTGTGGGTTGGGCCATGGGGTGGGCTTGAACCCAGTGATGTGCTGAAGTTTTGGGGCTGGTTGTCTTGCCATGAATCCCTTGCTCCTGCTCCGTCACCTTGGATTAATTACAGTACAATGCAATATACATTTATATGGTGTCTGCACAAGTGTCTCAGGGCCCTTTGCAATCTGAAAAATCTAATTAAGGTGCAGCCTCCAACATGAATGCTTATCACCAGAATGTGTGCAGCGAGAGGAGGCCACGTGCCTCCACGGCTCAACCCGGAGCTGAATCCACACTCTCCTGGCATTATTAATTACTCACAGCTTGGTGTCCGAGACACCAATCGATACCACAGGCCTGGATAGATAGAGGAGTTTGAGGGAGCGTGAGGGAGCTGAAGATAACCATCAGCTAGAAACGTGGTGGAGGCTGTTCTTGGCCTGGGAGGAGGAGGAGAAGTCACTTTGCAGAGATATTTGCAGGAGCAACAAGTGTTTTCTGGCGACTTTGGTGCTGGAAGGTTATTTACTGATGGAGAAATGTATGGCTGATAGTGAATTTTGGCCTGGGGAAGGTCCTGCCTTGGGGATGGGGCTGGTGATGGACACGGCATCATTACAAAGGGCTTGCTGCAAAACTTATTTGGCATTTTCAGTTGGTCTCATGAGTGGCACCAGCTGTTGGGAACACCCAGAAGGGAGGGAGGGAGTGCCACAAGTGTGACAAGAGCATAAATAACCAGGGGAAAAGGGAAAGGAAATGTGAAGTGGCCCTTTAAATATGAGCCTCCAGAGCCCAGAGCCCAACTAGCGTTCCCTCAAGTATTCAAATGAGATTGCAGCATCAGATTGGTATGCATTAGGCTGGTCTCAATGAAAATTAACATGTAATTGCTTCAAATGAAGTAAGTGAGGAGGTAATCTGTTCTTAAATTGGATTCGCAGGATTTTGTGGTACCATAATGCAGCTGTGAAATGAAATATATTTTAAGGATGATGTCCTCAAGGGTAGAGGGAAAAAAAGGGGGGTCTTTACTGGGAAGGGTCCTTTCCCTCCCTCGCTCTTTTGTTTCTGGTCTCATTAGTGCCATTCCATAAATGAGGAGAGGGTATTGGTGCCATGGCATGGCTGGAGAAGGTCCCATTGCTTTTGGCTCCATCGTGTTCCTTGACATCCCTCCTGTCCCTCCCCTTCCCTGCCTCTGGTTCTCCACTTTCCTTGCTGTTCCAGTGCTTCTCCAGCCCCTTCTCTCAGGGACAAGTCCCTGTCTCACCCTGATGGGAGTCATGAGGTGAGAACTTGAACTTTGTGCATGTGGCAAACAACCCTCTGGTTATGTGGTGGGGGAAGTTCTGTCGTAGTGGTTCTGAGTGTCTGTGTAGGTTCTTGAGAGGGAAAAGAAACATGTCAAAGCAAGAGGCACAGTTTACCTTCTTCTCTTGGCTACTTTTGCTCTTCTGCCAAAGGGGAAGGTTCTCCCCCCATCACCTTGTATCTCAACATGGCACTACAAGGCTTGGGATTTCATCCCCAAAGGTTTGGGATGCCCTGCTCCTCCCACACAGCCTTGTGTTGCTGGGACCACCTCTCTGTTTTAATTTTAAGGCTTTGCTGGTTGTCCTCGTTCTATCCATCTCTCCCCACTTGCCAGCACGATGACCTTGGGTGTTGTGGTGAAATTAGGAGTGTGAGGGAGAGTTGGTGTAGGAAGGGGATGTTGTAACCTGCAATTACTCCCAGGCTAGAATGATAGAGATGGTATAGTATATATAGATATAGTATAGATAGCTAGAGAATATATAGCTAGAGAATATATAGCTAGAGAATATATAGATAGATATATATGGATATGGTGTATATATAGGTAGTATAACAGCATATATTTGCTACGTGTGGCTGCTCCATCCCTGGAAGTGTTCCAGGCCAGGTTGAACAGGACTTGGAGCAACCTGGGCTAGTGGAAGGTGTCCCTGCCCATGGCAGGGAGTTGGAACAAGAGGAGATTTAAGTTCCTTTCCATGCCAAACCATTCCATGATTCTATACAGACCCAGCTAGTCGAGACTAGTGCGAGCTTCCCCCATCTCCACATCACAGCCCTGTGTTTACAGCCTCCTGGGCAGCTCTGCCAGTGCCTTGCAAACCTGATTCCTGATTTTGTACCCTTCCCAGGGTTAATTTCCCTGAGTTGTCCCCATCACTGCTCTTCACCCCTCTGTTTGCAGCACTTCTCCCTCCCACTTACCCCCTTCTCCTCCTCTGAGAGCCCTGGATTTGCATCATCCTTCAGCAACCCCCAGCTCCCTCCTCCTTCTCTCTCCACAGTCCTGGCAGAAAGCGCTCACCCCTCACCGTTCCTGTTTTGTGCCTCAACTTCTAAGGAAAAGCCACTTCAGTGATAATTTCCCACTTGTGATAAGTTAAGTGCATCGCTTCCTTTGGAATACATTTTCAGTGCAGTTGAGCTCAGCAGTCCCTTGCCTGTGTGCGTAGTTAAACGCTCTCCTCTGCCGCCCGTTGGGGTGGATGGCATCACTTTATTCCGGGGCCATTAGTGTCACTTGGCAAAGCAGAACCAGGATTTATTCCGGGGGCACAGCTCGTAATTGAGCGAGTTCAGCGCCGGGGATCGGTGGGAAGTGCTGGGAGTGCAGCTGGGAGGAGGAGAGCGGGAGCTGCCAGAGGGGCTGAAGGATGGGGAGATGGGGTGGCTTCAGTGGCTCAGCCCAGGGCTTGGATTTTGGAGCATTTTTCTAGAGAAAAGTTCCTAGCAGGGAGACAGACCCACGGTTTTTTGGAGGCAGAGAGAGGAGATGACTTCTCTGCGCCCCTTCTTATGAGGAGACCTTGTTTTCCAGGCTTTAAACTGCTCTGTAACGCTTGTGGGGAGAGGATGAGATCATTACGGAGTTATTTTCTTCCCGTGGCATTTTCCACGCCTCTCTTCGAAGCTGCCAGAGCCTGGCCCTGGGCTGGGCTGGTGCCCTCTGAGCAGGAGTGAGGATGTTTCTGCAACCCTGGAAGACTGCCAGGGCTTTCACCCATATCTGTTCACCTGCTGGCTTCCAGGAGCCCCCTAAGCATTACAGGCTTTGGGAGAAAACCCTGAGGAATAAATGTCCCTCAGCTCAGTGCAGGATCCTGGTGCTGCAGGAGCTCCCTGGAGTGGTCCATGTCATTAGTAACCCATCCATGTTCCCCACACAGCTGCCCACAGGCATTTTGGTGCTGGCATCACCCCAGTTCCCTGGTGCCATTGGCACTTTTGGAGGGCACCCAAGCAGATGTGCCAGGAGCACGCCCTGGTGATGCCCCACAGGACTGGGAGCTGAGGTCAGGGACGCGCTTCCTCACCGTGGGAGCCACTGCCCTCATTGATGTTTTGTGGCACGCGCCGAGATGGAAGATGCTATAGATGTGCAGAGCCCTGTTGTTTAGCAGAGACAATAGGAGGATAAATAGAAAGGCTGGATGAGCCGAGCACGGGACTTGGAAAGGTGCTGGTGCACTGCTGCATTGCAGAGAGATAAAGACTTTTCCAGACAAGCCATCCCTGCCTGCTGCATCACGACCTGCCTGCTCTGCACCAGCCCTTGGTGCTGGCACAGGAGTCTCCCAGGACCATCAGGGTGCACAGCGAGGGGCTCATGGGATCCGTGGCTGCTCGGTCAGCAGGAGCTCCAGCTCTTTTTGCAGCTCTTCCTTCCTTCCCAGTCCGGTTTCCTCCTGTTTCCTTGGCATTTGCCAATAACCGTGTCTAAGGCAGCACACTGGGAGTTGTTTGCAGCTCTGAGAATCCCGGGCAGTGAACCAAGGCGGATCTTTTCGAGCCCAGTATTATTATTAATGTAATTAGTGTGAATCATTTGCATGTATAAACTTTCAATTGAGGAGATCAGGTACTTTATAAACATGAGTTAACTCACACTCCCCATGCAGGGAGGTGCCAGATATCTTTAAAGCCTTGCAGAGGGCAGGAATGAAGGGCAGGGACTTGCAGGTGGGAAAGGCAGGACCTCCCAGTCCAGAGCCCTGACTCCCTCTGCAACAAGCAACGTGAAACTGGCTGGGCAGGGAAGAGGGGGAAGCACAAAGGGGTTTTATTCTTCACTTCTGAGCGCTGCTTTTGAGCAGCTCAGTGTGATTTTGAAGAGACACTGGGGTGGCAGCTGATCTGAGGGCACCTCCTCACCCTGCAGCCTTTGGAGATGCTCCAGATGCTGTGGGGGGAACAGGAGGAAGGCGCCAGCCCCAGCAGGACCCCCCTTTTGCTGCTGGACCCTGCTGCTGAGTTAATCATTGGGTCAGCTTCTGCCTGGCAGGCACCAGGCTCCCCGTGCAAGGAAGAGGTTTCTCAGTCCTGTCAGCCACCCTGTGCTGTGAAAAAATCCTCTGGCTGTATTTTTGGTGGTGTCACATCAGTGTGAGCTCAAGGGATGCTCTCCAGCTGATCCTGCAGCGTGGGTGGGGATGGCTGGGGTGGTCCTGGGAAGCAGGTGAGGAGGGGAATGCCCAGAACTCAACCTACAGCCATTGGGCTGAGCCTCCAGCTCCTGGGTGACCACTCAGGGCTTTCAGCAGGACAAGCCTCCAGGGCACTTTAATCCAGGAAGGATGCTGAGGTGTGTTTGAGCAGATGGTGCTGCAGTGAGTGTGTGTGAGCAAACACCATTGAGGTGTGCACAGAAAGGGAGCAGATGCTGTAAATCCTGCTGAAGAAGGGCTGCACTGGTAGAAATTGCTGGTGCATGACTTAACCTGATACAGCAAACAGAGGGAAACCAGACTGGGTTGTGAAAATGAGAGGTTTGGCTTAATATTTAGTAATAAAAAAGCTTCCAGAGCACATTCTACGTGATATCCACACCTCGAGCTGTCCATGATATGTTCATCCCAACATTATGGGATCATGAGCAGTGCCTGTTCCACAATCTGACCTCACCTTTCCCTTTGTTCAGGAATTGGTGGCCAAAGTTCTATTCTAAACAACACAGGAAAGTCTGAGAGCGAGAAAGCTGTGCCTGACTGGGATTGAGTTGTTCACAGCCCGGCCTTTAATTAATCCTAATAAATAACAATAAAATGTGATAATCACAGAAATAAATCTGAGATGTGGAGCTCCTGCCTCCGGCAGCGGCTGGTTTAGTTGATCATTTATAGCTTGGCTGGTGAGGCAGAGGCTGGAAGGTGATGTCTGGGACATGAGATGCTGGAGGCAAGGCAGGGCCAGAGCACCTTGTCTCCTTGCCCAGCCTCAGTGGAGGGATTTACACCCAGTTTTAATCTAAACCCCAAGCTTATTCCCAATTTCCAGCTTGGTTTAGCAGAGACACAACACTGCTGGTGTGGAAGGGATTGATTCAAAACCCAGAGTTGCTGAGTTGGAAGAAAAAGAGAAGACATCTAGGGATGGCAGGTTGATGGTAAATGTGGCACTTGAGGACATGGTTTAGGGGTGTGCTTGGCAGTGCTGGGTTAGTGGTTGGACTGGATGGTCTTAAAGGTCTTTTCCAACCTAAAGGGTTCTGTGGTAGGTCAGTGCCATTTTAAAACTCCATCAAGTGGCTTGAATTTGGGAAGGTGATTTCTCTACAGTGGGCATGCAGTGAAAATTAGGTGGTGGTGGAAGAAGAAGTGAGCTCAGGGAGGGCCAGCTTGGTCACAGCCCAGGTTGGGCCACCACACTGACTGGGGTGAGCCAGGCTTAGCCCTGTCCTTGCCTCCCTGTGATGGAGCTTGTACCCTGATAATTGCAATGAAAGCAGCAATCAGGTTGGTAATTTTGCTGAGCTCTTTTCAGTTCTAATTAACATTATTCATTTCTTGTGTGTCCTGCTGGGTTGAGACAATCTGTGCTCTCCAGCCCAGCCCTCTGGAACACCAGCAATCTGCATAAGAGGCAGCAAAAAAAAAGTGTTGTGTGCCAATTACTGCACTTCAGTAATTAAAAACCTCCTTCCCCCCACTGCCAGCCCACCTCTCCTCCCGTCATTTGCTGTGTGCAAACTCATGAAAGCAAGGAGAGGAATTCAGGAGGGCATGTCACTTCTGGCATGTGCCATCTGTGTCTGTGCTGGCATTGCAGGGAGGTACTGAGGGCTGCGTGAGGCACGGGTGGGATCAGTGGTCAGGGCACTCATCTTCAGCACCCTGTTGCTTTTCTATTCCTGGTAGTTGTTTGTGGGGATGGTTTGCCCCCACCAAGGGCTTTGTTGGCATTTTCATCCCTGCTCATCTTTGTGCTTGTGTCACCTAAGGTGGTAGAATCCTTATGGCTGTGCTTTTCCTCTTCCAGTTTGTCTTTGAGTGGTGTCCCTGCATCAAGGGCTGTTGGCTGCACCCATGGGACCCTTTGGCTGCACGATCCCAGCCCCTCAGGCTGTGGGGATGATGGTTTGGGGGAGAACAGCCTCTCCCTAAAGGATCAACTTGGTCAAAGAAGGTGGATAACAAAGCCAAGAAGTTTTGGCTGCGGGAGATGATGATGGATCTGGAAAGGCCGGCACCAGCCCCTACCCCATTTGTACCCACCACGGGTCACTGAGCTGGGAGTGTGGGGAAAAGGCAGGAACAAGCAGGTCAGGACAGGTAGGGAGGATGCAGACATGCAGCTCTTGCCTTTTGGCAGTGCATTTAACTCTTAAAATGCCCACATTTGTGATCATTTGGAATCATTTGGCAGCAGGGACCTGTTATAGCATGAGGAGCTGCATCTCTCTGCAAGCCAGCCCTGCCTGCCCCCAGGATGGTGCAGCAGTGGTGACTTAGCAGAGCAGTGTTCCCATCTCCCAGGGGAGAAACCCTGAGGCTTGGGAAAGAAGCAGCAGAGAGAGAGCAGTATCCAGAGCAGTATCATCTCCTCCTTGTGCTGTCTGACAGCAGTTTCTCATCTTCCTGGAGGAGAAGTCCTTGCCGTCTGAGCAGGAGTGAAACAAGGATTAAGGATTTTGAGAGCAAAAATTGCCTCATCTGTGCTTAATTGTTTTTAGATCATCTTTTTGGAGGCGAGCGCTGTTTTCCGGCACCCCGAGGACCTCTCCCTTCCCTCCCTCTCTGGCACATCATGGGGCAAGAGGGAAAGTGAGACCTTCCAGCAAGGTGGAGGAGGTGTCCCAGAGCTTTGCACCTTGCCAGGAGCGGGGTGGGAAGGGGGGCTTTGCTCCCCACCTGTGCCTGGAGCGTGGCTTCCTGGCCAAAGCCAAAGGCTTTCCGCTCGGCTGCCTGTGTGTGGGAGAGGAGAGCTTCCCATCCCTGTGCTGGGCTGCTGGAGAGAGGAGCTGCTGGAGGAGGGAAACGGGAGCAGATGGAGGGGCTGGAAGAGTATCAGGTTGCTGTGACCAGCCCTGGCCATGGGGACCCCGAGCCGTGCCCGTGTGAGGAGGAGCAGGTTGGACACGGTGCTTGGAAGGATGGCACAACCTGCCATCCCCTAAAGAGCCCAGCGCTTCCAGAGGTCAAAGTGCCTCTTTCCCAGGAGCTGTTCCTGTGCTTTATTATTATACATATATATATATACATCTATTGGCTCAGGAGCCTTAAGAGGCAGAGAGGAATATAAAATAGGAGCTTGAAGCTTGCCGATCCCAGGGACAGGGAAGCGTGTCTGGGTGATAAGAAGAGATTGTGCCTGGGTGCTGTGAAGGGCGAAAGCACTTATTTCACTGTTGCCTCATGCGTTACCTGAGCCCCGTTGCTTTTCAAAAGCACTTAAATGCCCATATGATAGGGGGAATGCTTGGATTGCACACTGTCTGGCTCCATTATTATCCAAGGATCTCCAAGCTGATGCATTTCATAAAGAAAACTGGTGTGGAGGAGGAGAGAGGAAATACATATTTTTAGTTCAGCCTGCTTACAGGTGCCCAAGGGTAATGCCTGCAGAAGGGACTGGCCTCAGAAATTCAAGCCACGTCTGGCTTCTCATCACCCAGCCCTGGACACCCCTGTGTTTGTGCAGAAGAACCACCACAGGAGCCTATTTCATGGTACCAGAGCCAAACACCAAATATCCAATTCATTTTATTTGTGCCCCATAGGTCTGAGCTACCAGCAGAGCTGAGGTTTGGAGTTCAATAGACTAAACCCATCCTCTGGGAAGAAATTTCCAGTTTAATTCAACTTGAGCAACTAAACTCTCAGGTTTTTTCCTCAAGTTGTAATGCAGCTCAGAGCAAGAGCCAAGTTCTTGGTGTTCAGCCCAGGCTGAATCTATTGCTTTTTTTTATGTAGATCATAAAAATCTGCTCACATTTAATTTATTATTATCGTAATATCATTATGGAACAGCAGTAAAACGGTTTAATTTATCAGATGTTTTTCACATCAGAGTGGGAGGATGGTACAGGAATTGGGTATTGGCAAATCAGGGGTGTCCTGGGCTGCAGACAACCCCTTTCACCTTGGGCATGTCTCCTCATGAGGGTCCATCACCTCTAACTTCCAAATATTGCCTGTTGAGGCTGGCTGGGTTAATTTGGCTTCTCCTGTAGTCCCTGGAGCCAGAGATACCTCCAAAAAGAGGCTGAGTGAGATGAGACAACTTGTCCCCAGGCAGGTACCTGTGTCTCCCCTGGCATCAGTAGTGGACATGGGAAGAGAAGTCTCCTGTCATAGAATCAATAAGGTTGGAAAAGCCTCTGGGATCATCCAGTCCAACCATTCCCCAGCACTGCCAGGTCCTCCACTAAGCCACGTTCCCAAATGCCACACCTACAGGGCTTTTAAATCCCTTCAGGAATCGTGACTCCACTACTGCCCTGGGCAGTGCATGCCCCAGGCCTTGACAACCCTTTGGAGAGTAAAGAAATTATCCCTAATATCCAACCTCAACCTTCCATGGTGCAACTTGAGGCCATTTCCTCTTGTCCTGTCTCTTGTTACCTGGGAGAAAAGACTGGCCCCCACCCACCTACAACCCTGAAGGAGGTTATAAAGACCTCAGGGTGGTGAGAAAGGACAGTACCTAAAGTTTTGGGGTAAGTCTGCACACCACAAATACATCCATCCTTGCTGTCCCCTCCCTCACTTGCTTGGTGAGACTGAATATAGAGGATTTCTACCTCCCAAACATTCCTCAGCAAGTGAAATGCTCAGCTGGGTTGAGGTGCAGTGAGGGAGGTGCAGCGATGCAGGTGATGGGTTGTGAAGGAAGGGCTGACAGAGGGGACAAATGGTTGGATGCTCAAGGTTTCTCTTTAGAGGTGTGTGTCAGAGCTGGCTTTCTCCAGAGATAAATTTTCCTTGCTCCTTTGTAAAGCAGCACAAGCAGCTTTCCTGGTGCTGCTTTGCATTTCTTTGTCTGGCTGCAGGGATGTGAAGGTCTGTGGAGAGAATGACAAGTGATGGGCTTGGGCAGGAGTTAACAACCTACATCCCCCCCCAGAAAAGTGTGGTTTGGACTCAGGGTGTAGGTTTTGGCTCAGCTCTGGTTGTGTTTGTGTTGCAAAGGAGTAAATAGGAACAGAGGAGTGAAAGGTGTTTTGGTGTCTGGTACTGCGTGGCTCTGAACTCCCTGCATCTGAAAACAGTGTGAAGCTCTTGGCCAAAGCCCTGGAGCCAGCAATTTAGATGGATATTGGTGCCCTGAGCACCACAGGTAAAGTGCTGACCTTGTCCTCTTTGGACACTGAAAGCACTTGGTCTCTGAAACCGCTGCTGACAGCAAAGCTAAAAATAGTTCCCCGAGGACCAGGAGGGCTGGGGAAGGGAGGGAGAGCACCCAAGAGCAGCACACTGATGGGTCACCCCTCTGCCTCCCCCCAGGTGCTCCGTGGACAACCGAGTCACCCGAGTGGCCTGGCTGAACCGCAGCAGCATCCTCTATGCCGGCAATGACAAGTGGTGCTTGGACCCTCGGGTGGTGCTCCTGGCCAACACCAAGACCCAGTACAGCATCCAGATCCAGGATGTGGATGTGTACGATGAGGGCCCCTACACCTGCTCCGTGCAGACAGACAATCACCCCAAGACATCACGTGTCCATCTCATCGTGCAAGGTAAGAGGGAAGGGATTCATGCAGGGGTTGGGCTTGGGGCTTTGGTTTCTGGTCCTTTTGCCCAGGTGTCTCCTCACCTCCCGTTGCTCCTGCACGGCTTGGTGCAAACACAGAGTCTGACCAGCAGGCGTGGAGTGTCGCAGTGAAGCTGGGCAGTGCATTTATCCAGCTTTCCTGGCACAATCCCAGGGCTCTGATACAGGCAGCTCTGCCTCCCGACATAGTCGCTGGCAAACCCGCGCTGCTGTTTTTGTTGTCGTATTTTGATGGGTTTTTGTTTTCCATGCTGGAGGCATTACTTGAAGTAAAACTTGTGTTGGGGGAAAAGACAGATCTGGCAGATTTGTGTGCTTTGCGGGGGTTTGTATGCCTAGCAACAATTTGTGTTTGTGTGTTGAAATTCCATACTTTTGGGAGCAGGAGGAGGAGGAGGAAGGCCAGCACGGGGTGCTGGAGCACTTTTGGTGGCTAAGTGGGTGCAGACATGTGCTCTTCAGCAAGTGTGTGAGCACACATGGGCTTTTGAGCAGGGACAGACAGGCGTGGCCACATGTGATGGTCAAGCAGATGGATGGTCATGGAATATAGCTCCTGTCTCCATGTGGCATGATGTGTGCTGGACAACGGGGAGCCTCGTGGTGGGACATACAGGGCCAGGTGAGCTCTTAGCCTCAGGGAAGATTAATGGAAAATTTCTAATCCCTTGCTAGCAACCTTTTTTTTCCTGCTGCTTCTTCTGTGATTTGGCCAGGAGCCCTCTTAACATGACAGGCCAGCTTGAGTATTGGAATCTCGTCTCGGGCTAATTTTCGAATGCTGATGGGTGTATTGATTTGGAAACAAGCTGGGTTAAAAAGGCATTGGTCTTGTACACAGAGTCGGGTTGAGCTAATCCACTGTCGATATGCCAGGCCTGAGCATTATTGACAGCCTAATGAATAGAAAGGGGGAAAAAACCCAAACCCAGGGCCTTTATTTTCCCTCTTCTCTCCCTTTTCATTTTGCCTTTCCTGTTCAGGCAATCAAGCCAACTAAAGAGAGCGGGACTTTCTCCATCTCCATTAACCGTGGAGGGGAAGTGGATGCATTCCCAGCCCGGGTTCTGGCTGTTTATCTTGCAATCTCTTATTACCTGCCTGAGTTTCTTAAGCCAAAGTCGATCACCTGCAAGTTCTGAAGTCGCTATCAGATGCTGGGGTGATGCAGGACAATTTCTATCTGTTCTCTTCTGATTCCCGTTTCCTGACCTAAATTTCCTGTATCACCAGACATCCAGGTCCATCCCTCCCGTGTCTTGCTGTATCATTAGGAAGAGATATTTGGGGGCTGGCAGAAAAGGTCAGAGCTTAACTCCTTGCAGTGGTACAGTTAAGTACAGGAGGATTCAGTGATGGGCTCAGTCCCATAATATGCTGAACATCCTCATTGCTGCTGGTAGAAATTTCAGCTCTGGAGAGCGAGCCCCCTAATTTGAAGAGCTATTGCTTGCCTCACCCAGCCCTTTCTTGGAGCAGGACATGAAAGTGAATATCATTTCCAATTAAAGGGAAATCTGCCTTAATGACCTTGGTGAAGATTTGACTGGGGTGCCAGGATTACCTCTGCTGCCTTGGAAAATGGGCCCTATAAATATGCATTCTGGGATAATCCTGTCCAAAATGACATTGAGCTTGTGGGAAGTGGTGCTTGTCCCCTGCCTCAGGAAAGCAGGGTGTCTAAGCACTAGATTTCAGGGATGTGCCCACTTCAGCACATGGCTCTGGGACCTTTTGCCCCTTCCTGCAGCCTGATAGGAAAGGAAAAGTGCTGAGAGGAGGCGGGAAAGGGGGTGTCCCCTTTTAAACAGGATTAGTTGAGGTGCAGCCAGAAAGAGGGAGGTGTTCAGGTTGCTGTAAGCAGGTCCTGACTTTCCCTTGCTGCACCAGGAAAGGGCCTGGGGGCACAGCTCTGGAGACAGGAGCACTCCAGCCTCTCCAGATGCAATTAAATCGTGCCCTGGGGCACGCTGTGCTCTCCAAAGGGACTGGCTGCAGGGGGCAAGGAGCTCTTCTCCTTCCAGCCAGGATTTCAGCAGCCTGCTGCTCCCCCAGGCAAGGAGGATGGGTGCATATCAGCCAGAGCCCAGACAACCTCAGGCCATGCCCTGCATCCCTCCTTTCCCCAGGGTTAGGGGATATCCCTGGGAAACAGCCGTGGATGGAGGGAGTGTGGAGCTCTGGGGCATCATGTTGGCCAAGGATTGCTGGAGGGAAGTGGTGATGATACAAGGGAAAGAGCAAAAAAATAGGAGAGGGATAGGAGTGGGAGAAGGAGCTTCCTTTAGGGAATGAGGGTTGAGAATAGTCCCCTAAAGCAGTGGGAAAGAATCAGCTGGTAACACCCCGAACCCAGGATGACCACTCTGCTGACCATTCATTTCTAGGCTGGCTCTATTGATGGCCAAGATCCCAAAATAGGTGGGTAGAAGGCACCTCAGGAGCTAATTTAGCCCATCCCCCTGCAACCAGGCAAAGGCATCGCTGCCAAACACTTGTGAAAGCTATTCTTGAAAATCTTTAACAAAGCAGGTTCTTCAGTGTCCCCAGACGATCTATTCTACTGCTTTGCTACCTTTATAATTAGAAAATGTATAGCTAATATCTAACTTAAAGCTTCATTGTTGCAAATGAAGTGGAGTTTTTCTCAGCTTATTCCCAGCGGATGTAGGGAACAATTGATCAGTGTCCTCTGTAATAACCTTTTGCTTTTGGGAAGGTTGTTATCCTGTAGCCACCTTCTTTCTGAAACCATCCAAGTTCTCTTTCTCCCACTTTTTCTCTTCGGTCAGGCTTTCAGAAACACTTGTCAGTCTTGAAATCCTGGTACAAAAGGGAAAAGGTGATTGCTGCTGATCCAGGAATAGAAGGTCGGTGCCTCTGTGCTAATGTGGGACAAATGAGCCCGGGAATGAGACAACAGACCCTTGGCACTGAATGCATCAAAGTTCAGACTTGCTATTTTGGGGATTGCTCTAAATGGGGTCAGGCTGGTGATGCCAAGTTGATGTGAGGACAAGGAGGTCCTTAGCACCTGGATCTCCCCTCCCAGATTCCAGACAGACCTAAAATGAGCAGCTCAGGGAGCATCCATGTCATCAGCAGGGTCTGGAAGGTGGTCCCACTCCTTCAGCACTCATTCTTTCCCATAAGGAGCTGTCATAAGACCAGACAAAGCACCACGAAGCAGCACTGCCTGTGTTTGCAGGAGTCTGCCTTGGACCTTGGGGAGAGCGAGGTGTTTGTGGGTGTAAATCCCGAAGAGCCAAAATCCAGGCAAGCTCCACTTTCAATAGAGACGCTCTGAACTTGGAGGGAGTTGGAAACCCGGCGTGAGAAAGAGGATTTAAGTCCCGTTGACCTCCGAGGAGCGATTCTTTCCCTTTCTCTCCTCTCTTGCATCCCACTCTGGTTTCCTTAGCAAGTCCCACTTCTTGCAGCACCTAAGGCACAGCCTCCCCCTTCTCCCTGCAGGACACCTCAGCTATTTAAGCTGTTTTCCGGACTCCTGGGTTTAAAAGAGACAGGGGAGGGGGGGAGGAGGAGGAGAAGGCCGATATCTGGAAAGCTCTTATTTGTGTTGATAATAAGCCGTCTCCAATGTGTGTCTGCAAAACACTCCCACTGCCTTGTAAGATGCATTAAGGGAAGTTGGCCTTATCTCAGCGCGGGAAATGGACTTGGGGAAGGAGGCACAGCGCCTGCCAGAGTTTAATCTCACTTAGGCACACGAATTTGCATGATAGAAAATGGTGGAATTTTAGTGCTTAAAAAGAAAGAAAGAAGGAAAAAAAAATAAAAGGCAAAAAGCAGGCAACTGGGGGATATTAGCGCTTTCTCGCTTCTTTATCAGTTTCCCTGGCCCTATCTGGCTCTTGCTGTTGTCACTGGAGCAACTAATCACCCCTCCCCTTTTGTTTGGTGTAAATGAGTTTTCCCACTCTTTCCGGAGCCCAGGTTAATCTCCAAATCCCTGCCTTTGTCTGGGAGTTAATTACCTGCTCGGTGGAGTAGCGTGGGGGGGCCTCCGGGCACAGGTGGCAGGGGGTGACAGGGGCAGAGGTGGCATTGCCAGTGGCACCTCTCCCTGAGCTGGGAGCAGCGCTGCCAAGGTGTGTGTCGGCAAGATAAAGCCAACAGTGAGGCTGCAGCACCTGAGCCGCCTTTGTTTCAACCACCAAACTCTGCCCAATTAATTTTCCTTTGATGCCACAAGCCCTTTCACCCGTGGGACAACAAGGAGAACTTTCTGTGGCTGTTTTCCTGCCTTAGTGCAGGGCAAGCACCTTCCCTGCGAGCAGAGAGGGGCTGGGAGGAAGGCTCAGTCCCTGCAGTCATCATCACCTTACTGTGGGGCTGAGCTTGTCCCCTGTGCCATCAAAGCCATCAGTTCTGGGAGCAAAGGGATTTGCCCAGGGCTGTTGGGAACCTCATTTCCAGAGGATGTGTAGATATTGGTCGCGTATGAAGCCACGAGCTGAAGTTCCACACGGGACAGGAGGTTTCCCCTGCTTCTGGCATGGGTTTTACTGCTGTGTGCACACCTTTCGCCCCGTGGGAGCAGCTGTTCCTTCTAGAAGCAAAAGCAGGTTTGGGTAATACCTTCTAAAAGGCGTGTGGGGAGCTGGGAGAGCCTCCCCAAATGGGTGGAGGGGAGGAAACCAGCGGCACGAACTCGAAATCCTCCCTCGCCTTCCCGGTGCTCTCGGCTCCTTTGACTGATGCATTCCTTCCCGGCTCTCTTTTGTTGCTAATCACCATCCCTCTGTCAAAGCATCTCTTCCTTTGTATAAGGGCTGCTGTGGAGGACTCAAGGTCTCCCACACGCTCTCACGCACTGTCCTAGTTTTTGGCTCTTTATCCTCATTTTGCTCTGCCCCCGGGAGCATCTCTGATGTCCCACATCCCTTATGGCCCCTGGATCTCCCCATCTACCCCCCAGAGTTACCAGCCCGTGCTTCTCCATGATGTTCTTGTCCATGTGCCCTCGTGGAGTGGCCTCGTCCCCGGCCAGGCTCCCTCCAGCCTCCCCCAAATCACTTGACCTCTTTGCAAATCAGTTTAACATCTGTGAGGCAGAGATAATAATTGTCACCTACTTCACAGGGGGGTTGATGAGGATTAATTCATTAATGTCGACAGAGGTCTTTGAAGATGGAATGCGCTATCTGAGAGCTAAACGTTATTATTAATTAGCAATTATATCGTGGGGCGGGAGCAGGGGCGAAAAGAGACTCCAGAGTCTCTACTGGAAGAGCATTGGCTCAGGGCTCACATTCTGCCCTTGCTGCAGCTTCAGGCTGCCCCAGTTTCATGTCCATGCTGCTGCTGGAGGGAGACAGGCATGCTGGATCCCACCAGGAATATGTCCCACTAACGCTGCTCCTTCTCAGAGCATGTGGGTGAGCCCACTGATGCAGAGAGTAGGAGGGGATGGGAAGGTGAACAGTGCTCGAGTGCATTGACCTTGTTACAAAGGGAGCAAGCTGGTCATGGAGAGGTAGGGATGAAGGGAAGGCAGAGAATCCCAGTCTGGATTGGGTTGGAAGGGACCTTAATGCTCATCCCATTCCATGCCCTGCCATGGGCAGGGACACCTTCCACTAGCCCAGGGTACTCCAAACCCTGTCCAACCTGGCCTTGGACATTTCCAGGGATGGGGCAGCCACAGCTTCTCTGGGCAGCCTGTGCCAGGGCCTGCCTACCCTCATTATAAAAAACTTCTTCCTTATTATCTAATCTAAATCAACCTCCTCTTCTCCTGAGGCATCCTCTGGACTTGCCTGGCACCCCAGCGATGTGTGGGCCTGGCACTGCCACATCCATGGGAGGATGTATCCTGTCCCCAAGGAGAAATAATTGGCAGGAGAATGAAGCAAGGGGAAGGAAGATCCAGTGATTCATAGGGCACATATTTCCTTCCCATTTTCACGTCCCCCCAGGCTGTGGCTAATTTCTGTTTGTCCCAATGTACTGCTAAATAGTTCCATGTGTCACTGGGTTCTCTGGAGCAGCACCAACAGGAACCCTTTGTGATCCCACCCAGCTGCCCCGTGCCTTGATGCTGGGGCATTGCCACCTCCAACACCCTCATGGCTCCACTGTTTCCATCCTCCCGTCTCGGCTGTGTGTGCTTTTGAAGCGAGCTCTGTGAAACTCTCTCTGTTACTCCCTCAGAGCCGCAAAGGTCACCCTCTGGTCACCTCTTTTCTAGAAAACAAGACTCTGCTCCTCTTTGAGCCTTTCTGAGCACGCGAGCTCCCGGCATCCCCGTTCACCCATGCTCTCCAAAGGCTTTCAGGGAGAGGTCGCCCGCCTCACCCGAAGCCATTCAACACTGACTCTCTTAATCCCTTCTCCAGAGCAAGTGAATCCAAGAGGTCAGTTGTTCTCTCTCCCAGCAGCTCTCCAAGCAGGGAGGACTGGATTTGTCTGTGGGTCTCCTGCTGCACGATGAGTCCCCCTCCCTCCCCCATGGCTTTGCCAACCGAAGGGTGGCACAGCAGCACCCAAGGATGCACATTGGGCATCTCCCACTGCCATGTGCGGTTTCCAGAGGAGCCTTGCTCAGCCTGATAAAGCCAGTGGGGGTTTAATGAGGTCACTGCAGTTTAATGTTACTGCAGTAATCTCTTTTGTTTTACTACATTAAAATATTTGTGGTGGAACGGTTGGACCACTGTAATGTGATAGCTCTACCTTAATGTTATTGTTGCCATGGCAACGCTAATGGCGGCTCAATAACATTATTGCAATTTAATCTTACGACAATAAAATTAAGGGTAGAACAGTGAGACCTCGACTCTGTAATGTTACTACAGTAACAGCATTGTTATCGTAACCACGGGAGCGGAGTCAACTCGTTGTAGTGTAACATTGGTACCAGCGCTTTGTTGTTACTAAAGGAACACAGAGCATCCACCGAAAATCGCGGCAGGGGATGAATGGGAGGAGACATCACCCGTGTGCCGGTGCTGCTGCTACCCTGGGGCTGTCAGCACGGGGAGGTCACGCTGTAATCCCCTCACTTATCCACCTAATTCCACAATCGTGGTGTTTTTATCGGGGTCTTTCCTCTTCTCCCTCCGTTGCCGGAGCTCTTTGGAGCAGATCTGTTGTTTTAGCGGCTGTAACTCTGCAGGGAAGGATTTAAAGCACTGCCTCCATCTAGTTCCAGATCCTTCTGCCCGGCGTTTTATAGCATGTGGCTGTTATGGAGTGATAACATTTTATATTTATATGTCATCTTTCAATGTGAAGGATCCCGGCACAAGCTACAAATTATTGCTGTGCTGCAGGGCCAGGCAAGGAACCCGGCACAGGCGGGGAGTGAGGGAGGGGGTTTCATCCAAGGGCACCCATTCCTGTATCCTTTGCTTACAGGATTTATCCAGAGTCCCCAAACTTTATGAGAGGGGGCAGAGGTCTTTGTGCACCCCAAGCTGTGTGCCCCCAGGTGGCACCTGCCCTCGCTGGGGTGGGCATGGGGGTAATTCCCCCCTTTCCCAGCTGGCAGCATGAATTGTATCAGGGCTGGACAGGCTTGATGCAGGCAGTGGGGTGGCACGGCTCAGGTGACATCTCTGTGCCATGCCGGGGCTTGCTGCAGTTTTCTCCAGCCTCCAGGGGAGGGAGGCAGAGCTGCTGATCTGTCCCTGGCATCGCAGAGCTTCCCTCATCCTGCCCAGTCCCAGCACTCTCAGGGATGTGTGTTTGCTGTGCCCAGGGATGTGTGCTTGCTGTGCCCAGGGATGTGTCCTTGCTGTGCGCAGGGATGTGTGCTTGCTGTGCCCAGGGATGTGTGCATGCCATGCCCAGGGATGTGTGTTTGCTGTGCCTTGGGATGTGTGTTTGCTGTGCCCAGGGATGTGTGTTTGCCGTGCCCAGGGATGGCAGACTTGCCATGCCCAGGGATGCACACTTACTGTGCTCAAGGATGTGTGCTTTCTGTGCCCAGGGATGTACTCTTGCCATGCCCAGGGATTTGTGCCTGTCATGCCCTCTTGCCATGCTCAGGGATGTGCACTTTCTGCCCAGGGATGCAGGTTTGCTGTGCCCAAAGATGCAGGCTTGACATGCCCAGGGACTCACACTTGCTGTGCCCAGGGATGAGTGTCTGCCATGCTTAGGGATGCAGGTTTGCTGTGCCCAGTCATTCATGCTTGTTGTGCCCAGGGATGTGTTCTTACCATGCCCAGGGATGCGCTCTTGCCATGCCCAGGGATGTGTGCTTGCCAGGGATGCATCCCTACCATGCCCAGGGATGCACTCTTGCTGTGCCATCACACCTGCTTGATGCCCCATTTGCCCACCTGAACTACCCACACCTCCTCCTCTGCTGCTCAGCAGGCAGGGATTTTTCCTCTGCTTTGAGCCCCTGTGCTCCCTCCTGGCTTCTCAGGAGATCCCCATCCCTTGACAGCTCCTCTCACTGCTGTTGAAACCTGAATTTGGGTGCCCTGCTGCTCCCTGCCCATGTTCCACCAGCCCAGCCCCAACCTGGGCCCGTTCAGTGCAGCAGCTGCTCAGCTCCCCTCATGCCTCAGGGTTTGATCTCTCTCCGTGGGTATTTGGACTCTGACCACTGCAGTAATTCCTTGTTTGTCCTTTAATAAAAGACCCATGAGCCCCCCTTGACACCGGAGCTGGAATCAGCGGGACCTGAGGCATCCTCTGTGCCAGCTCTTTGTGCCAATCTGGTTCCACATCCATCCTGCCAACCCGGCTCCTCCAGGGGTTCCATGTTTGAAAACACGAGCAGCAGCTCATCTCCCATTCACTGTTTTTCTCCATCATTTGCTTTATTAAATATTGATTTTCTGTTGCATTATTAAACCTTAAGTCCTGAGCATAAATTCAGAGTTGATACTTTAATCTGGCTCTTCTTTTTGGCCTTTAGAACTGATTTTTCTGGCCAGTCTCTCCAGAGGCGAGTCCAGAAGCAAAAACCTGTTGCAGGGGCTTGAGGAGTCAAAGGACAGAAGCAAAGGGCTCTTCTCAAGGGATTTTTGTCTGTTTGATGTAGCCTTTGCTATGAAGGTGGCATCCATGGGGATCCTGGCTTGCAATCCTGCACACAACATGGTGAAAGGAGGTTGGGAAGGCATCAGCCAAGCTTTTGCAGGGAATTTTGTATGTTCCTGGCTGCAGGAAGGATATTGCCCTCTCTTTTTTTGGTAGCATGGGGAGATTGCAATCTGGAATGGGAATTTTGCCTGGATCCACTACGTGGATGGGGTGGAAGTGACCAGCTCTGCTCCCTGAGGCTTTTGCTGCATTGTTCTGCCAAAATTGCCATACTCAGGAGCAGGACTCTGCCCAGGAAGGGAGCCACAGATGGCACTGCCTTGTCCTAAATGCATCTCCAGCACAACTCTGTGCTTTTCTGCTCTACAAAACCAGAAGTGGCCTGGGCCAAAACTGCAGGCAAAGCCAGAGGGATGTGGGTGGTGGGATTGCCACCAGCACCTGGAATGCCACCAACAAGCCAGGAGTGGTGCAAGTGGCCACCAGCACATCGCTGGTAGCCAAGGTGGGTCCTGCTGACCCCCACTTGCCTCCCCTTCCCTATCAGAGAGCTGCATGAGCTGGCCTCTGCCAAACCCCACGCTGCCAGCAACCAGGTGTCTGAACATGTTTCCAGAGCCAAGAGAACTCTGCAGCCAAAAGGGAGGAGGGGAAAGCAGTGTGGCAGCGCTGGCAGGTTCAGGAGGATTAAAAAAAAAAAAAAAAGAAAACAAAAAAAAAAGAAAATTAAAAAAAAAGGCAGAGGGAGTTTTGGAAATGGCTTTTGGATCCTCCATCCAAGCAGGGCATGGAACCTGTGCCTGGCAGCTGGTGTGCTGAGCAGTGATTTAAAAGCAGGCTCCCAGCAGCAGGGAAAGAGGCAGAGGGGGAAGCAGATGTGAACACAATGCTGGAGATAAAGGAGAGGCCAAGGGAACAGCTGCTGAAGAGCCGCCCAGCCCTGCCACCTCCAAGGGCTAGAAAACCTCCACTGAACATCCACAGGCTTGAGGACAGGCTGGAGGGGGATCACTCAGAGAATGAAGGGGGGAACTGGGTGGAAAATGTGTGGTTTTTCCACACTGTTCTGCTTGGGTTTTGAAGGAGAGGTTGAAGCTGGGAAGAGGAGATCTGCATTGAAACATCAGGAGAGTTATGATCCCATTTTCCTTTCTGTTCTGGTGCTACAATGGAGAAGGAAGAGATTTAGAAAGGAGAAAGAGGAGGAGAAGTGGGAAGTGGAGAACAAAAAGGCAGGGATCTTTGGAAAAGATATGACAATGTGGTCCTTCAGACAAGACATGGAAAAATGGTCTTGAAATATTTCTGGTTTATGGTTTTCTGCATCTGTTGTGAGACAGAAGTGAAATCCCTCAGTCTCATCCCTCAGAAAAGAGGTGATTTTGTTCCTTAATCCAAGACAGGATCCCTAGAAGGGATCAGCACAGCCCCACTGGGTGCAGGGGAGAGGGTAGGAAGTCTTCTTGCTCTAGGTGGATCCATACAGAAGGAATCCTTCCCTGTGAGGGTGGAGAGGCCCTGGCACAGGCTGCCCCATCCCTGGAAGTGTCCAAAGCCAAGTTGGACAGGGCTTGGAGCAACCTGGGCTAGTGGAAGGTGTCCCTGCCCATGGCAGGGGGTGGAACAAGATGATCTTTAAGCTCCCAGCCCAAACCATTCCATGATTCTGTGATATTTCATGTCTGGGTCACTGGTCCCATCATGCTGGCTGTACAGATGCCCAAAAGATTTCAGCTCTCCTTTGCTTGGCAGCATCTGGTGTAAACATCTGGGTAGGATTTGGGATGAGGCAGGAGAGGTTGCAGACCCTGTGCTGGTTTGCTGCCCTACATGAGATGAGATGAGCAGGTCTCAATCCACTCTCCTCTCTGCCAAAGCCCCCCCATCACCAAGCCCCCACAGCCGACAGACTCCCCAGTTTGTGCCCAGGGCTCTCCATGCCTGGACCAGCCTTGAGCCAAGGCATCAACAGAGATGTCTTCTCCATGGTTTGCCCTCTTTGTAATCCCTCCTCCTCGCAGGCAGCCCGAGAGCTTCAGCCTTTGATCCTCCTCCTCTTTTGCAAACACTTCTCTCTGCTAGTGGAATTAAATCTCTCTCACAGTGATTTCCTTCCCTATCTTTTCTTTTTGGCCGAGTCTGTCTGAAATATTCTCTTTTTTTTCACTCCTTCAGCAGCAGGGCTATATAATTGATGGCCTCGCCAAGCTTTCTGTGCTGAACATTAAACCCTTCCTGCCTTGGCTCTGACCAGAGTTCATTACTTTCTGAAAAGCTCCGTTGTCTGTTTGTGCTCAGATGATTGTTGTTGTGGAGGGGAGGATGTTGTCGGCAGAGAGAGAGGAGGAGGAGGGGCTGGATTTGGCCAGGGCTGCTTTGTAATCAAATCCTTCTCTCTTTAGCAAATTTTCAAGTGGAAAAGACCTCCTTTTAGTAAAATTGAAATACAGCACTCTCCTGAAGCAGGAGCACAAAACTCAGGGCCTGAATTAGTGCAGCAAAAGGTTGTGTCGCTCCTGGAGACGGTGGGAAAACACGATTTTGCAGTGTAGTGAAGGATGCTCAGCCCTGGGCTGGCAGGAACAGGGGCTGCTCCCATTGCCATGGCCTGAATTCCTGGGATAGGCATCTATTACCACACCACCTTTTCCAGTGAGCCTGTTGTGGTTGTTCCTCCCAAGCCTCTGCATCCCAGGAGCTGCCCATGCAGTGCTGGCAGTGTCCCTCCATGGGATAAGGACAAGGACACTGTGATGTCCTTATCCTGGTGCTGAGGATCACTCTGTGTGTGTGCTTTTACACGATGCAAATTCCTTCTGCACCTCTTGGCCTTCTCTGGCACCAAGTGGTACTTTCTCTGCTTTGCCCTGCGCTGACGATGCCTCTGGCTCCCCGTCTCCCTCCGTGGGTTTTCCGCACTTAAAACACAGCAAGGCTGAGGTGATTACAAGGATTGGAGATGCAGTGACACTTCCCTGCCAACAAGTAATTGATTTATTAAAGACATTACAATACATTCATGGTTGAGCGTAAGAGTTTCCTTTGAACTCGCTCAAAAATCCGAAGGGATTGTGCCTGTTTGCAAGTACCACGGGCAGAATAAATCTGTGCTCCCCCTTCGCCTCCCCCCCTGCACAGCCACAATTTCATTTCCCTTTGACTGGCGCAAGTAAATATCACAGCTCGACAACTCCAGTCCAGTGACTGGTGTGATCCAATTTAATAGCATTTAAAAATTCAAAGTGATTGTAAGCCAAATGGAAATGTAAGATTTCATACCCAGCCCGCCTTGGGGAGGAAAGGAAGAATGAAGGGAGGGTGCGGGGGATGGAGACAAATGGACTAGATAAAAAATAATGGAAAGTAACTTAATTAAGAGGCTCGAGTCAAGTTAAAAACAGTAATGATTTTGAATCGGAGAACCACAGGTTTTAAAAATGAAAGGGGAAGAGGAAAGAAAGGAAAGGAAAGTGTGGATAAAAAGCCTCCAAATGATTAAATGGGAGGAAAAAGAGGCATAGGAAGAATGGGGTAAAAATAGTCCTTCCGTGAAAAGCAGGAGCACATGGGGAATAGACGGTGCCGATGATGAGGTTGGGCATTAAGAAGACAAATAGGGAAATTAAGGATACTCTAGGGGGGATAACTCCCTGTGGCTTTTCTGGCATTCTCATAGGCAAGAGTGTGGCCAAGAAGAAGGCTCGAGGGCTTTGTTTAGGAGAAATGGGAAAAGAAGGAGCAGTCCTAATGGAAAAGGAGAACAGCCCCCACATTCTCCAGGCGCATCCATAACCCTCCTTGTGGGAGCATCACTCCCTCCTTTTCCTTTGCTTTTAACTCTGTCAAACATTGCTTTCTTTGGGTTGAAATTTGGTATTGAAATTTTAATAGCCCCTCTGTGTATGTGGATATTCTGCTGTGTCTCTTTGACTTCATGGCTAATTTTTAACCATGGTCCTCTCATCCTGTGCAGACCACTGGAAACACCTGCCCTGGCACCAAGCTTTTCCATGGTTTTCTGAGCTCCACAGAGCCTGAAGAGCAGGTGCTGCAGAGCATTGATCCGAACAGGCACTTCTGGGCCATTTGGTCTCATTTTTCCATCCATAAAGTGGGAAAAATAATGCTCCCTTATCTCCCTGGGGTGTTTTGATGATAGGGATGATCCACATTGAAAGGTGTGGGAATGATGGTGAGCATCATCACACAGACTCGGGCGTGTTGATATTTTCCCTCCTGGTTGTCCCTGGCAGCTTTGGGAAGGTAGACCTGCCTCTGCCAGAGGGATGGATGGATCACAAGAGATGTGTTCCCGTGGGGAGAGGAGGAGTGGCAGCATATAGATGCATGGATCACCTCACCTGTGGTTCATTTTGAACTCCTGTACCTTGATGACCTCCCACTTCATAAGCTTTGTTCTCCCACTTTGTTCTCCCACTCTGTTCTCCCAGACAAACAAAGAGTCTGGTCATAAGTAGCAGCCTTCAGATCACGTAATCAGAGAATAAGAGTGCTGTGCTCTCTGCCTGATCCATTAATTTTTCACTGAAATCAAAGGCAAAGATGGGAAGAAGCCCAAGCAGAGGAAAAGGGTCTAGCTGGAGCACAAAGAGGCACCTGGAAGAGACGGAGCTTGGGAAGGATGGGAGGAAAGGGGCTGTCTGGGCACAGACAGTGATGGCAGTGGAGGAATGTAAATAGATAAATGAGGCAAAAAGGGCATGGAAAAGTCAGAAGATCCAAGCAGACTTGCAATTCAGTCAAAACTTGGGGCTTTCACTCAGTTCCACATTAACAAGAGCGAATTTCAATGGTTTTTGAAGTAAAGCCATCAGGTCCAGCTTGGCATTTTGGGAAGTGCAGCTTGTCCTCCTGCGAGGGTGGCAAAGCCACCACGCTCCTCCTGGGCATGGGCTGGTGGCTCCCTGAATTAGCTGAGTGTCAGTGTGGAAAGTGTAATCATAAACACTTACTTTGTGCTTGAGCTGAGGGAGAGGGAGCACGAGTGCGAGAGCGCTGAGATAAGAACAAATATGCAAGAGCATAGTGTGTTTTTAATGGAAGGGAGATTTATTTCTCTCTGTGTCTTTTTAAGCCTCTAGATAGATCATAAAAAAACCCAGCCCAACCCACACACAACCTGTCTGCCTGAAATAGCCGAAATGTAATTTAAAGAGCATCATTTTAACTAATACTTCACTTCAGAGACACCTGCCCTACATTCATTGGAGATGCAGACTGCATTAGAGCATCTGATTTATCTTTGGAAAGGACGTTTGAGCTTCTTTGTTCCTGCCAGGTCCCTTTTGAGGAGTAAAGTGGCACAAGGGCTGTTCAGAGAGCTCAGTCCTCAGCGTGATGCCCATTCCTCATGGACAGAGAGCTGGTGGGGGGTGCACAGGGAGAGCCCTCCCACTCTCCAGGAGCTGAGTGGAGAGCAGGAGAGTGGGACATGGCCTTTCTGGCTGGTTTAGGGGAGAGGAGCTGAGGTTTTGTGCACAATTTTAGCAGGACAGCGTGTGCTGATGAGCCACATGAGCAATGTCATGGATACTTGCTGTTTGTTGGTATGGGAGACTCCAGGTTGACTGGGAAGGGCTATTTACAGGCACAGCCACTTGAGATACATGTCCTAAACGAGATCTGTGCACCTCATCTTGGGTAAGTCCTGCCTACACATAGGTCATGGCTGGCAGGACTGTCCCCATGCAGAGATGTCCCCACCTCCAGTCCCTGTGGCCAGAGGCTCTGGGTATCTTATAATTTTATATGTTAATGTCTTTTTAATGAGCCTGCAAGGATGAGAAATCCTTGTCATTGTGTTGATGGAGAGATGAGGCCCAACAAGACCGAGGGTTCTGCCCAGGAGCTCTGTGGCAGAGCAGGCATCAATCCATCCTTCTCTGCAGCCTACTGACCTGCAGCAGGGAGGCTTTTCCATCATGATAAAAAAGGAAATTCCACAAATCCTGATTTTCTGTCAGGGTATGAGCCATTGGAGGGGAGATCCACTGTTGCCCTGCATGTCCCAACCAACCCCAAGCTTCTGCTGGGGGACAGCAGAATGGAGTGTGGGGATGAGCACAGGGAAAGACAGGGAGAGGAGAGCTGCTGTCAAATCCCTCTCTCGCCCTTTCTGTTCTGAAGCTCACTTGTAATATTTTCCTCGACTCGGGTTGCTAATGCGTTTTGTTCTCCAGAGTGCGCGTGGCCCGACTTCCCGCGCAGCCTTTAATTAGTTTCTGGATGATGACATCTCCTCCGAGAATCATCTCGGCGTGTCCCTCCAATCTCGGGGGGAGATAAAGGAATCTAATAAAGACATTCAGCATTTTGAGGTGATGAGTTTGACAAGCTTTGTATTAGCCACGAGTCGCGTTCAAACTTCGTAGGGTGCTGTCGGCACAGCGTGGCTCATCCTCACGCAGGGACTTTTCCCAAGGGGTCTTCACTTGTACCCAGTGGAATGAGAGGAGCTGAGGACCCTGTGTCCCCTGAGCAGGGTGTGACAGAGCCCCTGTCATTTTGATGGTCACCATGGAGGCAGTTGTGAGAGAGGCTGTCGTGCCTTGAGGAGAGGTGTCAATAACACTGGGAAA
Source organism: Xenops minutus (assembly GCA_035221455.1). Taxonomy (NCBI): domain Eukaryota; kingdom Metazoa; phylum Chordata; class Aves; order Passeriformes; family Furnariidae; genus Xenops; species Xenops minutus. Next base: position 2,638,968 of record JAWWEE010000062.1, read on the forward strand.
ATGATGCAGGTGTCTTAAGGATTTGAGATCCTTCAATTTTCTGCCTTTCATAAGGCGTTGGTTGGCTTGCAGGGGGAATCCCAGGTGGCTTGGGGTGCAAAAACTGGAAACTAGATCCGTGCAGCGTGTGTGGAGTTGAAAATGAGATCTGTCTAGACAGGGAGCTGAACTGCCAAACACTCCTTGTTTGGCTGCATTTCTTCGTGGATAATAAAGCAAAAACTTTACTTTTACATCTTTCTTCTTGTTTCCTTTTCATTCAGCATCATTGGACTCATTTTGGAGGAGGCAATGAAGCCCAGAGCAGTGCCACGACTTCCTTCAGGCATTGTAACATGAATGCAGAACTCTTCCAAACCTGAGCAAGGGATTCTGCCTCCTCTTAGAGCTGCTTATTAATAAGCATGAAAGCAAGTTCTAGTTTGGTTCCCCACAGGTGTGGGGCTTGCTGTCATGGGGTTTCTTGCTTTTTGTAGTAGGAAAAAGGATGCAGAACCCTTCAGAGCCTTAAAAGCAGGGGAGTGAATCTAGTGAGGCAGCACCCTGACTCCTTGGGGAGCCACTCTTCATCCAGGCTGGAGACCTGGGCCCATCCAAAAGTCAGGAAAAAAATCCTTGTGCTGGAGACCTGCCTTCCCTCTCGTGCCATGTTTATTCTGGTGTATCCCTCGTTGACTGCAGCAGTATTGCTGATTTATGCTGTCGTAAGTGGAATCAGATTGGGCTCCCTTTTGGCACTTAGCTATAAAGTTTGTGTGCAGAAACCCTGCTGTTTATGCGGTGAATTATACCCGCGTTCACAAATACTTTACTAATGAATGATTGGGAACGTCTTGTTTCCCCCCTCCTCCCCTGAATTATTGTGATGCCGTGCAGTATAACCTGCTGCAGAGACGGGTGTAAAAAATCTCGTGTCCTCCAAGCTTTGCTGCCACAGGAGCTGTTACCTGCTTGGGAAATCATTTAGACACATCTCGGTGCTGTATGACACATCTCATTACGCCTCGCTTTAAAACGAGCAATTGTCATTAGTTATTTATTAATTGCTTATTAAGGTCGTTATGTATGTCCTCTTAGTTTCCAGCCTCCTTTCTTCATGGCTTTTCCTGCTGCAAGGTTTATGAAGAGGGGGATCAATGCCTGGGCAAGGCTGTGCCAAACCTGGGAAGGGGGTGACAGTGCCAACCCAGAGTCCAGGCAGCCCAGGGGGGACAGGATTGGCACCCACAAGGGGTTTGTGTACAAATCTACATGACCAAGCAGGCTCTAAGGCTGTGCTTGCCCTTCCTCACACCCTGTGGACATCCTCAAAACAGCTCCCGAGCTGGGTTGATACAATGGAAGGATGATGTGATGGAAGGATGATGTGATGGAAGGATGACACGATGGAAGGACAAAGCCCTCTCTGCTTTTCTCTGTATTATAATTGTGTTACAGCAGCACAAACTGATTTAAAAGGCCATTATAACACACGTGTAATTGAAGGTGCAGGGCTCTCAATTTGCCCCCTAAAGGCAGAAAGCTTTGAAACACAAAAGAGGGAGAAGGCACAATGGAGGTGCCTGGCACTGCAGCAGCCAGAGCACTGAACCTTCTCCCAGCCTGGATCTGGTTACAACCTGGAGCCTGATTTTGGGGTCCCTGCCTTGTGCTTGGCTTTGGCAGACCCCTCCAATCCCAGAATGTGGGCTTTGATTGACTTGTAACAAGGATACCCAGGACAGCCAGGACTCCCCCTTGCTGAATCCCAGAGGCAGGACCCGTGGTAGCAAACTCTGTAGAACACAGGGAAGTCAGTGTGTGACAGCAGTAAGGAGCTGTTACTGAAGCAGGAGCAGCGTCAGGCTGATGCTCAGGAAGCTGCCAGTGCACATCACAGATCGCCTGCAGAACGCAAGTCTGACTCTCCCTCTTTTTCTTTCTTCAGACACTTTTATAGTCGTTCTTTGTTGTTTCCTTTGATCTGGAGCAGATGTTGCTCGTGCTGGAAGATGGAGGTTTGCATGTTTTATGAAGGGGAAGCAGGCACTACGAGGCTTACCAGGAAAGCCACTTGCTCCCGGGCTGTGCTGGGGGCTGTGAATCCCCTTCGCTGGGGTGAGCACCTGCTCTGCCTCACTCTCACACTTTCCAAGTTTGCAGATCTGGAAAGGTCATGGGTGTGTTTCTGCACAACTTCCTTGGCTCCCAGAAGTGGGTGGAAAGGAGGTGGTTAAGGCAAAAAAATGCAATTGCTCCATGAAAGGCAACCAGCTTGGTGAGGCTCATCTGAGATCTCCTTCCCAATCTCTGCTGGAGAGGTTGTTCCACATCCACGCTCCCCTCACACTCAGGCAACTCCTTGCCTGATGCATGGCTGAAATTTGGGGTGCCAGGTGTGTCAGGGAGAGGATAGCCCAGCCAAGCAGCAGGGTCAGTGCATGCAAGGAGGGTGGGTGGGAGGTGATCACTGTGGAGATGGCAGGGCCTCAGTAAGGAGACAAACCTGTGGCTGGTTATGTAATCTGGGATAAGCTATAAAAGGCAGCTGGGGCAGCAATCAGGGATCAGTGCTGTAATGAGTGCCATGGGAGAGGCAGTAAGGGAGATGGTGTAGATGCCAGGGGAGCTCTGCAGCATTCCCAGGATGTGATGAGGTGGTGTAGATGGCTAGGGGAGCCCTGCAGCATTCCCAGGATGTGATGAGGTGGTGTAGATGCCAGGGGTGCCCTGCAGCATTCCCAGGGTGTGATGAGGTGGTGTAGATGCCAGGGGTGCCCTGCAGCATTCCCAGGATGTGATGAGGTGTTGTAGATGCCAGGGGAGCCCTGCAGCATTCCCAGGATGTGATGGGGTGGTGTCGATGCCAGAGGAGCCCTGCAGCATTCCCAGGATGTGAATATCTGTGCGTGGCGATGCCATGAGGTACGTGAGCTTTTGCACCTGTGCTGGCTCCAGAGCGGGTGTTTGGAGGTGAAGGCATAGCAGGAATATTGCCTGTGCCAGTGGCAGGAGGGTGTCTGTGCACCAGGGAATCTATCTGTGGAGGCAAGCACATATGCTTGCCTCCGTAAGGACATATATCACCTGACTGAACACCCTCGAACGTGTAACGCGCCATATGGTTTGGTTAAATATTTAAGCAAGCTGCTTTCTGTCCTGGGGACTCCTTGTGTGTGTGAGGAGTCAAACTGGGGGCACACCCTGGGCACCTGTGGAGGGCTGAGAGCAGCCCAGAGACCTCCCCCAGCATCGTGGTAAGGTTGGGGAGGGGAGGGGGAAAGAAGTCGGATCAATAAACCACCATCCTGCCTCTGGGGAAATCTGTGCTGTGTCACTGGAGCAGCTTGGCCAACACTGCCATGTTTAATCACTTCTGAGCAGGAGAGATGCTGAACACAAAAGGACTGCCCGCAAGGAGAGGGTTCCCGCCTGGGAAGCATGCATTTACTTAGCTTTATTTATTTATTCATTCCCAAAGGGGCACAGCTCCATCTGCATCCTCCTTTCGGCATAGGAAGTGTCTCCTTTGCCCCAGTGCTGCAGAAATGCCAGCTGATGGTGAAAGTCCTTTAATGAGGAGGGAATGAAAGCAGTGGTGACTGTTAAATGATATTAAATGTATTCTTGGATCACATTATTAAGATTTCCCTCCCCAGTGTAGTAAAAGCCTTACAACACACCTGTTCAGTCTCCAGAAAGGCGTTTGGAATAGTTCGTGTGGTTAAATATTCAAACATTTAATTAGCATACAATAACCACTGTGTTAAATCCTGCCACTGCACAGTTCATTCCAGGGTGAGTTAACAGCTTCTGTGATGTTGTTGCTCTGGTCTGTTGCTTCCCAGCCATTCCTGCCTCCTCTCGTTCCAGATGGGACACAGGAAATTGCATCTCCCTGAGAGTGTCCTGAACTTGCTGGGGTCTGGTGGGCTTTTTCCCTGGTGCATGAGCTGCTTTTCATAGAATTGTGCAGTGGTTTGGGTTGGAAGGGACATTAAAGACCATCTCATTCCAACCCCTGCCATGAGCAGGGACACCCTCCACCAGCCCAGGCTGCTCCAAGCCCTGTCCAACCTGGCCTTGGACACTCCCAGGGATGGGGCAGCCACAGCTTGTCTGTCCAGCCTGTGCCAGGGCCTGCCCACCCTCATTGTAAAGAACTTTGTATGTCTGTTGTAAATCAATCCTCCTAAGGTTAAAGCCATTCCCTTCTGTCCTGTCAATGAAACCCAAGTTTAATTTGGTTTAGTTCTGTTTTATAATCTGGTCAGGTGATTTTTGTCTCTTGCCTGGGTGGGAGCAAACCTGTCTGTGCAGTCCCAGAGTAGCAGCTCAAAGTCTGACTTGATTCTTTATTTTAAAGTCATGCTGCAAAACAAGCTGAATTGGGTCGATGTGGATTCAGCAGTTAAAGGCATCAGAAAGGTTCCTCTGTGATGCAGCAAACAGCACATTAAAGATGATGGATACTGCTCTAGTTTGTGGGAACTTAGAGCTGGAAGCTATTGCTGTATCCCAGGCAGTGGTGGGTGATCCACTTGCCTCTGCTTGTCTCTTCCCACCTCCAAAATGACAGTGGTAATACCCCCTTGGCCTATTTTTGTTGTCCAGCCAGTAAGCTCTGTGTTTTTACAGCACACATGGATTTCTTGGCTGGCAGTCCCAGCAGGAACACAGCAGGGCAATCACAGCACTGTTGTAATTAATTGCTGCTCCTCAGTGAAATACCTGGCCGTGGGCAGAGCATCTCTGGCTGCTCCCAGGAGAGCTGTGCTGTCCCCTTAATGACACCAGTGCATATTAATGGTTCTTCTGGTGTTGTCTTCATGCCCTCCACTGTCCTGCCCCAGAGCCCCAGCTGTTTGGGAGCATCTGATCCATAGTTTTTCTCCAGTGCATGATTAGCAGATTAGCCATCATGCCCAGAGCAGCAAAAAAAATGAACTCCCAGAAGCCCTTCAAAACAGAGAATAATTCATTACCCACCTTGATTTCCACTTAAAATCTACTTTAACTACACTTCCAACTACAAACCCTAAATCACCATCATGTTCACAAAAAATCCATCATTTTTTATTTTATTGCACGGCACTGGCATGACATAATCCCTTCCAGAGAGTCTTGGAGTGCTTTACGGATCAATAAATTACTTACCTGCACAGCAGAGGCATTGCGTGCAAGGCCATTGCAGTCATTCCGGCTCGGCGCAGACTGGGAAGGTGTGGGAGGTGGGGAAAGACAGGGAAGGGATGCTCAGGAGTGGGATCCAACAGGAATAGGGGCACTGAGATGGCCTGGGCTGCAGCTCGGCGTGGGGTGATGGATGGGGCTCGGCCAGGAAGGGTGGAAGGAGTGGGATGCTTTGGGAGTGATTTGTGGCTCTCCTGCAAAGCGCCGCAGCGGGTGCCAATCCACGGCGAGGCTCCCGAGAAAGCCTGGAAATAAACCCAGGGAGGTGATGGTCTTTATTATGTTCTGCAGGTGCAGGCTGATAACAGCAGCAGATCGTTTTTCCTCATACAGCCTCACCACGGAGCTCCTGGAAACCCCAGCCCTCCCCGGCAGCCGCATCGTGTCCTCTGCTCACACAGCTGCAGCAGCTGAGCACTCTCTGCTTGTTCCTCAGCCCTCTCCAGCCCCTTCCTCCCCTCCCCCTGTCTTGCACGTGTATCCTCTCCTTAGGTCTGGACCCCTCGTGTCTGACCCTCTCCTGGGTGTTCATGATGGCAGTGCCAGTGCAGGGGGATGGCTTTCACCCCCATGGACTTTCCCTTCCTTTGCATGGTGGTAGAACCTGGAGGCTCCTTGGTAGATTAATGGACTTTATGCCCAGTTCCTCTTGGTGTTTCTCTGGTTGCAAGGGCCTGGCAGAGATCCTGCGTGGCTGCAGGAGTTTGAAGGAGTGGATGGTGTTTTCTGAGGATGCAGCTCTGCTGGGAAGGGTTTGTCATGGCTGAGAGGACGCAAGGCGTGCTGGAAGGGGGGTAGGAAGAAGCACTGTCTCACACTGTGGAGGTGCTGAGGAGTTGCTTCTTGAGCCTCCCTAAAATGACTGAATCCCCTCTGGCTACAATTTTTTCCCACCTCAGCCCTGTCTTCTCTGCCCCCTCTTTTCCCTGTGAGTTCCTGCCAAGTCAGATGAGACCAATGGGCTGCTGCATAGCTGGTTGAAGTGGAGGGAGGATGGAAGCAGTCTCCTCCACCCACAGTTTGAGATTTGAGTTGAAGCAGAACCGGTTTCAATTTGCTTCTCCTCTTTGTGTCATTGCAGTGTCTCCGCAAATCATCCACATCTCTCCTGACGTCTCCATCAACGAGGGCGGCAATGTCAGCCTCAGCTGCATAGCCACGGGCAGGCCAGACCCAACAATCACCTGGAGACATATCTCACCCAAAGGTAAGAACCAAATGTTCCCAGAAATATTTTGGGAAGGGCACAGCATCATTTGCAAGAGGGGGAGAGGTGTTGTTGGCTGGGTCAGTTGCAAAGAGAAGAAGAGAACCAAAAAGATGTGACTTAACCCAGGATTTGTTGGCTTTGGTGAAGGAATATCCATCTTGGTGGTCTGGAAGGACAGGTTATGGTTTTAGTCAGATGGAGGACTGGTTGTAGGTGGCAGGGTTGGCTTTGTCATGCTCAGAGATTCACAGAATCAGGGAATATCCAGAGCTGGAAGGAACCCCCAAGGAGTTCCTGCACAGGGCACCCCCACTGCACATTGAATGTGCTTGTCTGGCCCTGTTTTGAAAAGTTTTCAGGCAATTCTTACACGTTGCTTCAAAGGAAGATTGTAAATAGTGCAAATGAGCAGGAAAACACACGAAGCATTAATTGGTGGCCTTGTTAATTGGTAAGCAAAGCCTCAGCAGAACTGTGTGGGTGTGACTGCTGGGAAGCAAATCCCCATGCGTTGGGGACCGTATCATTTGAAACCCTTTTCCCAGCTGCTTTTTGGCACCTGCTTTGTGTTTTGCTGCCCCGTTATTCCCCGCTGGCTGCGAGGGTGCTGGGGCTGAGATGCGGGGGGCTCTGGGTGGGATGAGCTGTGTGGCCAAGCAGCACTGCCTGGCTCCCATCCTGTCTGAGCGCTTCAGAGTCATGTTTCCCCTGAGGTTTTACCAGTGTGGGCTCTTGTTCCAGGCGAGTGCCTCAAGTTCTCCTTGGGGACAGCGGGCCAGGCTGTGGAGGAGCCGGCGCAGGGGCGGCAGTGACGGACGGCGCCGTGTCTGCTCCCCCTGTCCCCTGCCTGCCCATGGCTGTGCTGGCTCGATGCAGCTCCATTGATTTTTTTTCCTGTTAGTCTGTGCTGTAGGGAATGGCTGGGCCTGATCCATCACTCTCCAAAGCCCAGGCACAGAGAGAGCTGAGTCAGTGGTGTCTCAGCCCCTTCCCTTGACAGGAGGCTCTGTAAAAACCCTTCCCCCAGTGCATGTGTTGGCTTACCCGCTGTAGGTGGTCTTGCCTCCAAGCTGGGGGCTTCCTTTGAGGTCTGTGCAGGGATAACTGATGAAATCCAGGGTGCAGATCTGTGTGCTCCTCCCATCCCTGAGCATCTCTCTATGGAATCAAAGTTGCTGTCACTCTCTGTCACCACCAGGCAGCGTTTATGGTTGAGGCAGTCCATGTGCTCCCACCTTGAAGCCTTTTCTTCCTCCTCTTCCCCTTGTCTCCCCTGACAAGTTGTTTTTGTTTTGCTCAGCCTCCTCACCGCCTGTTTTTCACATACATCTTGTTTTCCCCACAGCTCCACTCTCCATCCCACATTCTCTCCTGCTCCCCCAGGACCATCCTCTCCCACTCCCATGCCCCTTGCTGCCTTCTCCCACACACCATCCATTCTCTCCTAACCAGGCTCCCGGCTCCTGATGCCTCTGTCTTACATGAGGACTATTTTCTGTGTTTGCTGCCATCCAGCAGGTTTTTTTCCCCAGGGAATCTTTACCTGCGCTTGAACCAGATGTTTCCATTTTACTTAGGACTTAGCTGCTATGGAAACTGAGGATGCACCAGGAGAGGAAGAGTGAGCTAATCAGAAATTACCTGTGGTGCTGTGTAATTTGCAGCAGCAGCTCTTTCCTGATTTTGGCCATGATTAGGCATTCTGCTTTCAAAACTCAAAGGGAACAAATGATCACAGAGATTTATTTGAGCCTCGTCTCCTGCTGATGGAGGTGCTGAGCCCAGAGATGGCCCAGGACAACTTCCATGGCTGCCATCTCCAGGGGCAGCTCCTCTGTTTGTGGGTCTGCCAAGCCACCAAGGGGAACCTCTACTTCTCCATCTCACATTCACCACACACAGCAAAGACAAGGATTGGAAGCACAAGGTCTGAAATGAGAGCCAGGGAAGACGCATAGAGATGCTATGGTAGATGCCAGGATGGTATCCCTTTTCCTAGAAGGATATCCTCTAATTTGGAGAGCCAGGAGGAAGCAAACCCCAAAGCTTGCTGCTGGCTCCTCTCTCAGTTGTTGGTCTGCTACTCATCCCACAGGAAGCTTTGAGCGAGCCGCCTCCTGTTCCTTCTCACAGCCTTCCTCTGTCTCGCTTGGAGTGGTGCAGAAAAGGGATGAGGGGGAATTGGTTCAGGGAATGCTGGTGCATAATTTAAGGATTTACACAGTGGATGGTAAGTGGATCTCACTGCCATCACTGGGGACAGGCTGTGCCAGTGCTGTCTGTGCCAGGCACGGACACACCAGGAGCTGAAGGACTGTCCCCACGCTGCTGCTGGCGAGTGCTGCTCTGTGCAGAGGCACTTTGTGGGCTTTATTATTTCCTTGGCAGGGCTCTTGGTGGGAAATGGAGCAAAGAGGAGTGTTTGCTCACCAGGGCAGCACGTGGTTGGGTCCTTCAGAGGATTTACACCAAGAGCAGCCCGGCTCCTCGGGGACTGATCTCACTGGAGATCCTTTTCCAGCCACTCAGGCTTCTCTGACTACTCAGCTGTTCTCTCTCTGCTCCAGTGAATGTTTTTAGTGGCTTGGGCTGGTAAACTCTGCTGAATTTTCCTGTGTGCAGTTGTTGCCATGTTCTGGGAGTTGTTAGGATGGTTTTTGAGGCTCTGGTTTGGGGACTGGAGGATTTTCTGCAGCTGACTGAGGATAACAATTTCATGGTGTGACTCAAGGGCTCAGTGAACATGAGCAAGAGAGTTTTCTGCTAGTGAATCACATGAGTGCTGGTCCCATCAGTGCCTCCATCACCGATCAGAGCCTTGTGTGGTGCCTGGCCCTACCTGTGCCCATCTCCTGCCAAGAGCTAAAGCAGGATGCTGGCTCTGGAGAAGGGTTTTGTGAACCCATGACCAGTCCAACCAAGCTGTGGTACAGCCTAGCTTCTGTCCCTCTGCCTCACTCCCTCCTTCCTATTTTATTTCTTGCTCCCACTGGCAGCACAAGTGCCAGCAGAGCTGCCAGCACTGGGACTTCAAAATGCAGCTCACCAGAACCATATTGGGATGCCAAGCTCTGGCATGGGATGGGGCAGCTCCATCCCTTCTTGGCACCCCTGTAAGGTCAAAACTATTGAGATGGCAATCAGGAGAGGCATCACAGCAAGGTGAAGAAAGGGAGAAGGGCAAAGAGGTAGAAAAGGATGTGGCTAACCCTGGTCTGGATATAACATCCAGCAGAAAGGCAGCAGCAGCATCTTTCCAGAGGAAGTTTTGCAGAGGACTAGGATTCAGGGTTCTGAAAGGCAGCATTGTGTGTGCCCATGAGCATTCATTTTGCACCCTTAGGTGCTCAGCATCTCTGTGTTTCCAGGCTTTGGATGCATTACAGCCTCCAGCCTCGTGGTACCCAACGCCATCTGTGAACTGCAGCGAGGTCTTCTAGTTACTAACCTGGTTTTGGTCACTCAGGTGTTTCCATAGTTACTGGGCTTTTTATTTATTTTTTTGGGGGGTAACTCTGATGTTGTCATGGCAATTGTCACACTGTCAGGCCAGTTTTCATTTCTTGGTAGATGAAGGCTGGGATTTCTTGGCATCCCAGGCTGTCGGGCTCAGGGTGACGCCAAAGCCCTGGCAGAGCAAGTGGCACCATGTTGAGCTATCCAGGGGATATTTATCTGTGCTGCAGACACGAGACTCGTCATGCCTCCCATTAAGCTCAGGAAAAGTGCCAAGAAATTGAAGTGAGGGATCTTCCAGAAGGGGATGAAGGCTCAGCAGCCTCTGCCCCAGGAGGAGCAGGGGTGGCTCATCAGTAATGAGTGGGATGGCTGTGCAGGCAGACAAGTGTGGTTATCCTGTTGTGCCGGGGCCAGGGGCACAAGGAAAGGGTGTAAAACTAGGTGTGTGCATGTGGATCCCTCCACTGCCTCATCTGCCTGGCCACACACAGACATCTTGAGCCAGAGGCTGCATCCAAGTCGTCATCCTTAACAACCCATGATGGACTTTTCTGCCATGGTTTTGTCTAATTGCTTTTTGATTATTGCTGCAGCATGATGGATTCTGGTGTGAGGCTTAAGGCAGCGGCTGCCAGGGTAGGAAAACATTATGGTTTGGCTTGATGGTGTATTTACTTGTGAGAGGTTTGATCGAGAGGTCTCTGTAGTGGGAATCCCTCATTAATCTCAGGATTAGGCTGGGTGCTGAAAGTTCGACCCTGCGCGGAGTCAAGTCCTGGGCTGAGTCTGAGCTGTCATTTGTGGGGCAGGTGCCACCTTGCTGCTTCAAGGCAGAAACAGGGGAGATCCTCAGAGGATCCTGATGTTGCCACATCCTGGATATCCCCCGTGATCAGTCTGTTTAACCTCTGTGGCTTCCCTGGAAGAGGTACTGTGGCAGTCCCTTGTCTTGCGGAGCCGATGGGAGGATAAATACATTGCAGACGTGAGGCACCGGGACGCAGCAGTAATCACAGCTCGTATATGCACTTAAGACAGATGAGACACGCTGGCCTGATGTGGCAGAGGTCTCATGAGATCATCTGTCTATACATCAGCAGCAAACCAGCGAAGGGACTCTGGGAGAAGTCTGGTATATTTGGATATATTGATTCTCCCTGGCTCTTGGCGGGGCTTAAAACAAGAGGACAAACAACTGCAAAAAAAATATCCAGCTTGAAGATTTGCTTGTCCCTGGGAAGGCGACACCTTCTCAGAGGGTTGTCCATTGAGCACTTTGCTTGCTGTCTTCATCTTTCCAGCATCCTACCAGCAGAGAAGACATATGGGATATTTGTAGGCTGGACATCAGATTTTGAATTTGGCTCCAGAGACAAGGGAGAACCACTTGGGTGGGAAAATCTTCATGTGCTTCTGGACTGCCTTGTCCCTCACTGTGATCAGCTCTGTGCCCCATGAGATCTCTGCCTTTAACTCTGCCCCAAGTCACCTATTTAACTGAGGACCAGAGAGCCATGTTCTCTGCTGGCCCTTTTATCAGAGAAATACCTCCAGGAGGGAGGAGATGGTTTGTGTAAGGCTACTTCTGTGTTCATCCCGGGTTGTGTGTCTCTGCTCTGCCTCTTGTCTCTTTTGGAGATGTGTGAGCCAACGAAAGGGATGTGAGTCCTGCTCTGGCTGTATGATGAACATAGACCTGTAGGCTCTGCAGTTGGGTTAGGATGGGTTGGGTTGGGATGGCCACCACGCTGTCCCACCCCACCTTGTTGCACGTGTCCCTCCTGCCTTTTTTGGTGGCTGGATGACTCAGTAGAGATTCAACCAACTCAGTGGCCGAGCGCCTTGTCCTCCTTCCAAGAGGCAGTTGCAGGCCTGGCCTCCAGCTCTATTAAGTGAAGCATTTCAACCGGCTCCAATCCTGTCGGCAGCTCAACCGTCCCCTTGTTTACTGTTGAAATAATTACTGCTTTGCCATAATATTAGCTCTGAGCCGTGACTCCATTACCATTATCGCCGGAATATTACCCATTTATTATCTCCCAGCAACCCTGGAAGATGAACACTAGGCTTCAGAGACCAATTGTTTTACAACAGACAGGATCTTGGTGTGCATTGTTTAATGAGGTAAACTACATTATAGCCGGCATTAATTTGGCTGCGGTGCTCTCCACTAAATCACTGTTAACCTGTAAATCTGCCACCGGTTTTGATACTCCTTTAATCAGTGTGTGCTGGACACATCAGCTGGGCAAAGGGTCAGTGGTGGTCCAGCTCTGTTTGTATCATGTAGGGCGTTTAAATGGGTGAAATAAATAGGTTGGCGTGGCCATGGAGAAGCAGGGCTTTGGGATGGATGGTAGTTTTGTGTGTGGTTGTGGTGAAGGGGGCAGTGGGCATTGCCAGGGGTTGTTTCAAAAGGGTGTGGAGATGTGCTATGACCAGCAAGAAGATCCTGACAGGAGCAGGGTGACTATTTAGCCCATTGAGTGCCAGCAGCTTCCCCATCTGCTCCCATGGGAATGGGATCTGGCCCAGCAAGAGCCAGAATCTGGTGGCATCACGTCATGGGCTCCAGGTTTTGCTTTCCCCAAGGAGTGACTAAAACTCAGTGTGCCATATGAGTAGCTCCTTTTAGCATTTCCCTTCCTGATGCTTTTTCGAAGCAATGGGAGATCATGTACTTGTATGTGTATAAAAGTAATATTTTTGAATCCCTGCATGGTGGAAATGAACTCGTGGAGCTGATTTGTTTGCATATTTGGCATAACCACCTTTAAAATATGCATCTTGGTATGAATATAACAAGACCCCTTCCAGCTACAAATGAGGCAATGCCTTTCTCTTAAGAAAAGGGGGGGGAAATACCTTGGCTTCAGTATATTCCCTAAATGCAGCTTTGCAATGTCACACTTTCCCTCCTTGCTGGAGGCAGAAAAGGATTTTGCTCCTCATGGCACTGTGGAGAAGCAGCCAATTACTGCCCTACTGTTGGGGGGGGAAAGCAGGAAGCCCTGCCTGCATCTCCAGGTTTTATCCTTTGGCTTATCCCATTGGTCACTGACTGCCTTTCCCACAAAGGTGAGACCCTCTGTGGTGTTGCAAATGGCTTGATCCGTGCTCTGCATCCCTTCTCCATCCCCACCATCCACCCACAGGAAGATGGGAATGAGTTACTATTTCTCTGGCATGGTGGGATGAGGCAGACAAAACTCAACATGCTACCAGTGTCAGCTTTTGGATTTTCTGTCTCTCCTTTAGTGCTGAACACAACTCCCTCCTTCCCTGATAAATGCATGGCTTTGTGTCACTCCCTGCCTGGGACTCTCCTTTCATTCAGCTGGCCTGGGGAAGAGCAAGGGATGGGAGTGTCTGAGATTCCAGAGATCTCCACACAAATTAAAACCTTTTATCAGCCCCTAATAGCTGTGCAAACTAATTATATTTGGGCCAAACTTTGCCAGCGACTCCCCTGAGGTATTATTATAGAAATCTGTGCTGTGGAAAAGCGTCCCCATTCTGTCAACACCAGGTCGCTTCAGCTATAGAAAACTCTGCTCTGGCTCCTTTTAGCTCTCGTGATGTGCTTTGCATAAGCTGCTGCAGTTGTTTTTGGGGAGGGAGAGCCCAGCTGGGCTGGCTGACATGTGGCCCAGGTCTGCTGAGCCAAGGGCAGGGCTGTGAGGGGGAATAGCAAGGAAATATTTTGCAGAATCACAGACTTATCAAGGTTGGATGAGACTTTTAAGATCACCCAGTCCACCTGACTACCCAGCACTGCCACTGTAACCCCTGTAAGAGGAACAGGGACCTAAAAAGCAGCTGGAACCCCTAAACTGGTGGTGAGAAGTCTCTAAGAACATCTAGGACCCCCCAGATTGGTGATGAAAAGGGTCCCCAAAAACTCCTTGGACTTCCAAACATGGGGTGTAAAAGTTCCTCAAAAACATATGGGATTCCCAAATTGTGGGTGAAAAGGGACCATGATCCCCTGGGACCCTTTATTTGCACAAGCCCTGCTTGCCTGGCTCTGCTGCTCTCCCGTGGCCATCAGTGTGGCCTTGGGGCTGTGAGTGCCCAAGTGGAATGGGCACCTCTGTTTGGAGAGATGGGCCACGGGGATGAGGGGTGGGAAGGATGCTGGAGAGGTGGGGATGCTCAAACCTCAGCAGGCAGGGGATGGGAATGAACAGCATAGGGAGAAGGTGCCTGAGGCTGCATGTGGATGGTTTTTCTGGTGCTGTACTTTGCTGAAGGGCTCGTGGTGGTGCTGGAGCTGCTTTCCACCCAAATTTGTTCTTCCTCTTTCCTGGCATCACCATTTGCTCTGTTCCTTGCCTTGTGACCTTGTTCCCGAGCTTGCACTGAGGCCAAAAACATCCCCCTTGTTCACCCACCTGCACTGTCAATAGATGGAGGCAGCATAAGGAAGTGCTTGGAGCCAAACTCCCCAGTGGGAAGGAGGTTTTTGGCCCCTGCCACCATCCCTGCACTGTCCTTGTGCTCCTCCTGGGGCACAGATTGCCGGCTAATGGGGTGGAGCCAGTGCGAGCACTCTCCATTAATGGAGCAGAATATAAACAGAATAAAGCCTTCATTTCCTGGGCTGTGATTTCATTATTAATATACTTTACAGTTCACAGGTTGTTCATTTGCTTCCATGTTTTCTCAGCTGGTGTAATCTGCGGTGCGGAGTGAGAAGAGTCATAAAATTTCCATTTCCAGTTGAATGTGCGTCCAATTCGCCGTGAAATGTTTCTCTCTGTCGTGAATATTAAGTGCCCCAGGAGTCAGTAGCCATGGGATTAGGCAGGGCGGGTTGCCAGCCCCTCTCTGTGTCCCAGGGGTGCGGGAGAGAAGTGGGTGTAGAGAAGGAAAGGTGACAGGGTGATGTGTAAGGACTGTGTGGTGGAGGGAAGAAGAGGGAAAATGGGAGCAAAATGAGGATGGAGGGAAAGGGAGAAAAGTGGGAGAGTGGCTCCAGGGTGGATGTGGTGGGCAAAGGATGCTCCAGCAGAGCAGACCTGTGCTCCACCTCATTTCCCTGTCCCATGGCCTTGATACTTGTCAGGGGAGATGTTGCACCAGTGTTTGCTCCAGTTCATAAATCAGTTGATGTCTGTGCTTGGTCACTGCTGTGGCCTTTGGGGCTGTGCCCCTCCCCTGGCCTGAACATTGGTAGAAAGAGTTTCCTTGTCTCGGGTGAGGCTGAGAAATGCTGCTGTGCTTGTAAGGGCAAGGAGCTGACACGTGCTGGTGAGCCAAAGTGACTCAGCTGCCCTGTACCAAGCTGAAGAACAGCAGTGAGCAGCCACAGAGTTGCAACACTGTCACAGGCACAGAAAAATGGCTTTTTACGTGAGTTTTGGGGGGAAAAAATCATGTTCTGCTTTTGTTACACACCCAGCATGAACTTTGTTGTGTGTTTAGTTTATTCTTTTATGGCTTGCAGCAAAGCAAAGGGTCTCTGGGGCAGGGCAGCAGGAATTTGGGTAGTTAGGGCAGGTGGTGGGACCAGTGGTGGTGCCACAGCTGCAGTGCCACTGGCACTGGGCACATCTGGCAGCACAGCTGGCACGTTGTTGCAGCTGGAGGCGGTGGGGGATGTGTCCCCTGGTTACCTCCTCGTCCTTGCAGTAGTGGTGTAGGATGTGGTGTCACTGCCAGGGGAATGGGACAAAAAAAGCCAAATTGTCGTGCTGTGCCCAGGCTGTGGGCATGGTTTGGGCACTGCCTGGAGCCCATGGCACTGTTTCCTTATGACTCTTTGCTGAAATGACTTCAGCCACAGCATTCCTCACTGCAGGGGAAAAAAATGCCTCTTCCTTTCCCATCTTCTCTTGGTCGAGTCAAGATAATAATAGTCTTTTTCTGATCCCCTGAACTTTCCCATCTGCTTGGTAAAACAATGGCAATTCTTTTTCCTCCTGGCCTCTCTCTCTGTCTTCCTCTCTTTTATTTTTATTCTCCTACAGTATAATTTAAAGCCAGAGCAATGCCGTAGCCCATGGGTTTTTCCCCTTCCTGTGACACACTGCTGTTATTTAAAATGGCTTTTCCCTTGCAAAGCAATGCCTCTCGCTGCCCCCCCAGCTCGTGTAGCAGGGCCAGTACCTTCACAGAGGCCTGAGGAGGGGATGATGGGCTCTAGTGAGGTGGTTTAGTCCAGTCTTGGTCCCCCTTGTCTTCTAGTCACCCAGCATCACTCATCCCTGCAATTCCTGGTGCGACTTCTCACTCTCCATCTCCCCTCACCAGGCTCAGGGCATCCTCACCAGCCCCCCACACCACAGCCCCAAATCCATCCATCCCATCAGTCCTGCATTTCCCTGGCTTCTCTCAGTAAGCCACAATATTGTGAGTGATCCTGCAGAAATGGAGACATCAGTGCCATAAAACACGAGGGACAGAGCAAGGCCACTGGGCTGGAAAATAGCGTGTCTGGAAAAATAAAGACGGGATAAAGATGATGGAGAGGCGACAGCAAGTCTCACCCTGCCGTGATTCAGATGGCTCCAGGGGGTGAAGTGAGGTCAGGGGGTCCCAGGGAAAAAAAAAGGGATGGAAAATATCCCACATTTGCAGGAAGTCATGGCAGTGACGGCGTCTGGGCTTTCTGTGAGCTGCCTGCAGGGATATGCGTGGAGAGGGGAATGTTTCCCAGATCCCCATGACTTCTTGCCAGCACTGGGGATGGATTTAGCCAGCACTTGATGCTTATTTTTTAACTCTAATGCCATTATGCCACTTGCTTCCCATCCAAGGGATATTTCCCTAATGCGGCTGAAACGCAGCTTAACCGAGGTTACAGCCATTTAACGCTCTGGATTGCAATTGCTTCTTAAGAGCTTGTCCTATGAAGAAAGCCTGGGGCTTTAAATTTCCAGCCAGAGGGACCCTCCAGTCCAGAGCCAGCAGCTCTTTTTCACACAAATCCAGAGGAAAGCAGGGTGCCTCGAGTTTGGCAAGGGCTGGGAATGCTTTCTCCTGCAGAGCAATGCTGGTTGCACAGAGGGGCCCATGGCTGGGAAGGGATGTGGTGGATCTCCCGTGGAATTTTTTTCAGGTTCTTTGCAAGCCACCTACAGATATCAGGCAGGAGCAACCTCGTTTCTTGGTGCCTCTGTCCTTGGCAAGCTTTGAGCACCACAGCTTCTCCTACAGCCAGCCAGAAAGCTGCCAGAAATGGGATGAGCTCCAGGAGAGCCAAGTTGCGACAGGATTTAATCGAGGAGCGGCGCTCCCACAAACAGGATGCGTGTGTTTGTCTGAGCAATTTTCTCCAGCAGCATCTGTCGCTCTCCCAACATCTTGGTACCATTGCAGCAAATCATTTAAGCACTACCCACTGTACCCCATCTGTCAGGCAGCCCCTCCACACGGATGGGGCTTTACCTTCCTGCCTTTCCAAAGGAACTCACCGGCAAGGGCTGAGCGCCAAACAACAGGACAAATTAAATCAAAAGCACAGCTTCGGCACCCAGGGGGAAAATGCACATCAGCTTTGACTTATTGCACGGCGCACGCTTACAAGAGAGAAGCAGCGGCTTTTGTCACTGCAAGGGGCCATGAAAAATGAATTAGGGCTGCTGCTGGGAGAGGGCACGTAGGAGAATCTTTCATTCCAGCAACGCTGTCCTTTCTCACCTTGGAAGCAGCTATGGGGAAAAAATTGCGGGGAGGAAGGAGGAGGAAGGAAGGAACGGAGAGAGGACTTTGTGTTGGGCATCTCACTGGGAGAGAGCATGGGAGGAAGAGTGTCAGTGCTCGAGCAGGAGCACAGAGCTGCTGGGAGTTGTTGTCTCCTCGGGAACTCTCTGGAGAGGGCTTGGCTCCGTGGGAGCATCAATATTTGGTTTTCATGTACCTTTTGCAGATGTTCCTGCAAGGAGGCAGAAAAGCTGCATGGGAAGTGGCTCCCTGCTGGTTGTAACCTTTGCTGAGCATCAGTCCCTCCTGGTGTCACCATAGGGGCCACTCTCTCACCTTCTATGGGCTGAGGAGGAAGGTGTCCAGGTCATGCTTGTACGTGGGTATCATTAAGAACAGCAGCTCTTTAACGATCTCTACACCCCTCCTTTGCTGCATATCTGGCACCACTTAAGTGCTTTGTGAACTGTAACTGAGTCTAATTTGCTCCATCAGAGTGTCCTCTGGACCTTTTCCTGGAGTTTGGTGTCCTTACCAGCACCCCAGGAGGAGGCAGGGACTGGGAGAGGCTGAGGGCAGTCACTGCCACCAGTTTGCTGAGCCTTGAGCTGCCTCCCAGCTCTCCCTCGTGCTGAAATAAAAGGGCTCATTCTTTATTCGACTCATTTACTCCTGAGTTAGAGCCTCGTTCAAGGGTGGTTGGTCCCTGAGTTGTTTTGTTTTGTTTCTTTAAATATTAATTTCCATAATCCATTTATTTCCCAAGGAACTACTTCTCGCAAACAAAAGGTTTAATGCTCCTCTTTTATTCCCGGTAACAAATAAGTTGTCTGAGACGTGCAAACATCCCGGCAGCAGCAGCAGCAGCGAGCCGTGCGTGTGCAGCAGCCATCTGACAGCAAAGAACCATGCTTCAGGATGCACAGGGATGAGGGGAAAAGCATCCCCGAGGGATTACGGGTACCACAGCAGCATCTCCCTGGAGATACTCGCCCAGAGAGGGAGGGCAGCGAGCCTGGCTGACACCGGGGAGCCCCCACAGCCTGGGATTCCAATCCTTTGCGTGGAGGCGTCTCCAACATGCCTTTTTGAGATGGAAGATTGGAGAGCTGAAGGCCAGGAAGCACAATAGAAGATAGACTGCTTGTACCTCATTGTCTGGAGAATAGATGGGCTGCGGGCTCCCGGAGAATAGGAGCTGCCACTCAGGTGGCTTTAATAGAACAGGCGGCAGATAGATTTCAATAAAAGAAATGAGTATAAATATTGTTAGCAGAGAATAGAGGGAAAGTGAAAAAGATCTTGTTTAACGAGTCACAGTGGGAAACTTTCAAGGACTTTTAAGCTAAAAACTCTCCACAATGGGGCTATAATGGACGGCTCAGCTGGCTTGGCTGCGCTGCATAGCGTCGGTGAGGGGACCACGTTGGGCAGGTGTCCCCAGAGTACCACAGGGAATCAGAGAATGGTTTCCATGGGAAAGGACCTTAAGGACCATCTTGTTCCCACCCCCTGCCATGGGCAGGGACACCTTCCACTAGCCCAGGTTGCTCCAAGCCCCATCCAACCTTCCACCAGCCCAGGTTGCTCCAAGCCCCATCCAACCTGGCTTTGGACACTTCCAGGGATCCAGGGGCAGCTGCAGCTTCTCTGGGCAACCTGTGCCAGGGCCTGCCCACCCTCCCAGTCAAGAATTTTTTCTCAATATCCCATCTAACCTTACTCTCTGTCAGTCTCTTTGCCTTGCTTTGGCTGCCTGTGGAGTTGATGCCAGCGTAGGCTCCGGGCTGGGACTGTAGGCTGAGTGACCAGGAGATGTGGTGGTGTCTGGAGGGTCTCTGCAAGTCACATGTTCCAGTGACTTAGTCACTGATTGTTGCATGTGCACATTTAATACTTAACTATTAGAGTTGTACGAGATACCAGCCCCAAGTGTGGTCTCAGGGATTCACTGAGCAAGTGTAGTAACAAATGGAGGTCCTGTCTCAGTTCTAGCTCCAAGCTGAGCAGGAAGCTGAAGAAAATGTCTTTGCTGGCAGCAAAGATGAGGGGTTTGGCTGCAGAGTCACTGCCTTTGTGATGGCTCCTTATTGGAGGGTGTGTTTGCAGGGCGCTTGTCAAAGTCCCCCTATCCTGACCCCCTGGTCACTAGCAGCCAGAGCTGGGACCCTCAGAAATAGTCACCTCTGTTAATGTCAGCAGAATGTTGTGCCTGGGAGGGTCCTCCATCACATCTCGAGGGAAAACATCAGGAACCATCAGCTTTCTAAGCCCAAAATAGTTGGAAGGAGAAGAGAAGCCAGAGCACTGCATGGCCACGTGCAAGGAGGGTCTCCCACAGCTACAGGGAGAAGGGATCACAAGTGCTAGTGTAGGAGAAGGACTTTATGGCCACCCCTCTCCCTCACAGCCTGTGCTGCCACACACAAGGGCACACAGCAAAATAGGCTGTGAGAGTTCCCACAGATCCAATTTGATAGAGGGTTCAAGTAAGGAAAACATGATGTTTCCCCTCTCCTTAGTGACACTGGGCATAACTGGTGATGGTCCCCACCCCTGGGGTCTGAGGATGAGGAGGGACCCCAGGCTGCAGCAGTGGAGGGAGCTACTGCCAAGCTCCCACATCCCTGAGTGCTGTGCACTGCCAGGCAGCACCATCCCCTGGGGCCTCCTCGCACAGCATCAGGCCATGGAAACACGCTAATTAACATGGAAAAGCATGTCAGAGGAGAGATTTCGTTCCTTGTCATCAGGAAACTTCAAACAGAGAGAGGCTTGGCCCCGTGTAAGCACAATGCAGACTCTGATATGCTGTGTGCCCGTTTCTGGGGTTACGGTCCCTCTTCTGAAGGCTTGTGAACAGGAAGAAGGGGAGGTTCGTACCCCGTGTCTCATGTAGGTGTGTTTCCTAAAGGGGTTGCTCCTCTGAGAGGGGGCACAGATGGAAATGGGCTGGAGCCTGTGGCACAGGAAGGCAATATTCACAAGAGGAGGAGAGGAGCTTGCCTGGGTCGATAGGGTAATCTTAAAAAGAAATCATTTTTTTAATGATTGCGCTGGATGGTTTCCAGCAGGTTAATTACCCCCAGTCTCTGTCCACCGGAGCGTGGCACCCTTAATTTGGCACGGGGGAGCCAGAAAGAGGGGGTGCACGGAGGGGAAGCTGCCCTACCTGGGGTCATTCACCTGATCAAAGAAAAACGAGAAAGGGAATTTTAGAAATGCCTGAACTTTGTTCCTCATGTGTTAATTGAGCCATCAGGAGTGGGTAAGAGTGGTTAATAAGAGGTGAAGCAGATGTATCCCCCAGCTGGCTGAAGGCAGCACTAGCTCTTGTTTGCCCTCCTACCTGGGGCTGTGTCTTGTGTGCTTTGGGAGGGATGTGGAGTGATTTGGGGTGATTCCTCCCCCCCACCTCCTTCCCCATCTGCTCTGATGCTCCTAAATCGCCTGCTGCTGCACAAAGCAGAGGTGAAGTGGGTCTCTGGTGCCAACAATGCGCTCTTATTACCTTTGTGTGTTTTATTTATTTACTATAAACTGTTATAGGATGGCCATCAGCACCACATCGGGGTGACGTGGGAAATATATGGCTCTTGGGTTTAGTGCGTCACTTGGAGCCGGGAGTCTGCGCGATGTTAATTTTTATTGCCAGAAGTAGCCATAAATTGATAGTTGAGAATTGCTGTAGGGACTGTAATTAACTAGTTACTATTTCACCTCCAAAAGGAGCAATGTTTCACGCTCTTACTTTTACTTATCTGGAATCAGCTGCTGTCAACATCCGCTGAAGCCCGTATAAAGATTTATAGACCTTGGAGGTAAATATTGACTAATGGGCAGCTTGGCTTAATGTTCACCTTGAAGGACAATAAATTGTGTTATTGATTGAAGTGAGATGTCAATATCTGCATTGTTGTAAACATTTTAATAAAATTATCTCCATAAAATATTCTCTTTCTTCGGCTGGTCCTGGCTAGTGGGATCGGTGCCTGGAAAATGCAGTGGCAGGGTGGAGCACGCAGGGCAGCACTTTGGGATTGGTGGTGGGACTTTGGGCATCCAGAGACCAACCCCACTGTGGGACCATTGTTGGGGTTGTGCCTTTGGGCGAGGAAACATTGCAGCCTTGGATGGCTGGGCTGGCTCAGCTTGGTCTGAGATGCAGGGAGTTGATATGGACACATGAAAGAAGTTGAGAGAAGCTTTTTGAATGGCACCATGGGCAGCCTTCAGCCAGGGAAAGCCATGAGTGGTGTCCTAGAGACCTGAACACGGCTGCAACAGCGAGCCAAGGGACAGTGGCATGTAATTAATTTGGGAACATGTGTTCGCTTTCTGGTGAGTTATTATCTTGTCAGAGGCTCAATGGAAGCAATCAGGTAGGAGGAGTCAGAAGGGAGATGAGTCAGGATGGGAAAACAAGGAGAAGTGAGGGAAGGAATATGGATGCACAAGCAACTGCCCACATCTCATCTCATCCAAGCTTTGTGGGACCCCAAGAACAGGGTCTGCCTTGGTGCTCTGTGCCAGACCAGGATCTCACATCCATGACTCCTCCACTGCCGTGATGGCCAGGCTTCCCCTTCCCTGAGGGTTTTTATGGAGATCTGCAGAGCAGGTCCTAACTAGTCCCTGTTTGTCTGTGTGCAGGCTCCTGCTCACTGAGAACAAGGGTTCAGACTCTGGGTTTCCATCTCCCTGGCTCGCACTGGGTTAGTTCATCATCCTCGGCTGATGAGCAAGGATTACGCTTGTGTCTCGTCCGTGGCTGTTCCATTTCTGGCCTGTATTATATTATTAGTATTAATAATAATAATGATGGGTGCTGGCTGTGCTGGTTTTTTAGTTCCTGAGGAGATGAGAGAGCTCTCCATTAATTCCTGCAATATTTCAGCTCCTAATTGTGCTCAAGCAGAGACAGCATTGAAAGTTCCCACCATCAGTTCAGGCAGAGCAGGACTGGCACCTCTGGGGGAGCTCTTGGAGCTGCAGGGCTCTGGTCCAGTTCTGCCATGAGCATTCCCAAGCTCCAGGTGCTTCCAGGGTGCAATCCCATGGAGAAGCAGCTTTATGGTTTTCCTGAAAAGCCCTTTGTGCAGGAGGGGGACCCAGATGGTGTCCTGGTCACCTGGTGTCACCTGCTTCATAGGTGGGCAGGGATTCTTTATGTCAGCTCAACCTTTGGGATGCTGTAGCTGGCACTAAGGAAGCAGGATCTGGCCAGAGCCTCTGGATGGTGTTCCTAATGCTATTGTCATCTGAGTGTGAGTTATAGCAGGTCATGCACAGGGTGAAAACAGGTGTCAGCTCTGGCTCAGAGCATTCTGTTTCGGTCCAGGGCAGGTTCTGTGTGCCAGTTCTGATGGGCTGCAGCTGAAATCCCACGGATTTCAGACCCTAAACCCCTGAACTTTGTTCTCTGCCTCTCCATCGACCGATTACCTTGCCCATATCTCAGACTTCAGTGTGACACAGGCACAGAGGAAACCTTCATCCCCCAATTTCCTGAGCTTTTGCAGGTGGAAAGCTGACCCTCACAGTTACTTTAATGAAGTCTTTTGCTGGAGAACGAAATGCACTTGAGCTGCTTTGCTCCCACATCAAACCGGGGATGCACATTAGGACTCGACTGTGGCAAGAGCTAATTCTTGCCGTGTGCGAGCCAGCTCCGGAACTCGGGAAGGGCCTTTGGTGAGTTGGGGAGCAGTGTTATCTGAGCCTGTGCACAACCCAGAGTCAGATTTGTGCACGGAGCATCAGAAGGCCACCGGCTGTGTCGTTCCTTTATCAGCAGGCAGCGCTGTGCTACAGAGAAGCTGATTCTAGGTCAGCCACAAAAGGGACTTCCCCCCCCACCCCCCCTTTTTTTCTGCAGTGCCACAGGGCCGCTGGATGTGAGGCTGTGATTTGTGTGTCTCCAAAGGGTATTGATTTTGGGGTAACCTTTCAGTTGCCCTAAGTACTGATGAGCTCAGCGATTTGGACCACGAGCTGCTCGGGTGGGAACTTCAGCACGGGGCTGAGGGTGTGGGTGGATGTCAATAATTCATCAATGGGGAAACTCACTTCACCCCTTTCTGAAGCTCACAGGGCTGCTTTCCCAGCCTGGGATGGTGGGTTGCACACAACCGTGTGCACAGGGTCCTTGGTTTGGCCTCAGAGTGTGCAGGGGAGCAGTGGATGTGCAAAGTCCCAGGGATGCTGTGTGGAGGCAGAGGCTGGGAGGTCTGGTGCAGGGAGAGAGAGCCAAGGGGGGGATTTCCTCGTGGCTGAGCATATTTGCACTAGTCTGTGCTGACAGTAGTAGCACCTGGGATTGCAGCAGCAGGATCCCAGAGGGTATCTGGAGTGTTCACTGTGTCGAGCCAGGAATGCCATCGGTGCTGGCTCAGGTCCCTGTGTGCTTTCCATGGTGAGCATGGAGTCTGACCAGGCTATTCCTGTGCCATGGGAAGAGATGCTCTAAAAGCATCAGCTGGTGGGATGCAGGCAGTGTGTGCCCTTCCAGGAGCCTCCCACTTGTGTATTTTGCATGCATTTGTTAGGAGCAAGATGCACATGGTTGGCTGGTCAAGCACAGCGAGTCGTGGCCCATCAGGTCACTCTGGTAGCCGGGTGGGAAGCAAGGGCTGGCCGAGCTCACAGCATCCCCCAAGGACCAGGGACCTGTGCTTGGCCTCTCTGCCATTGGCACTCACTCCCAGAAACAGCTGTCCAGAGCTAATTTATTTCCTAATGCTGCAGCAATGTTAATTTATAAATTACACTGGTAATTCGAGCTATTATTAATTTCAGATGGTGTAGGGCAAGCCTAATTAAAATATGACACCAATTGCCACACATATGTACCAAGGACTACCGTTTAAAATTTATAGGAATATTAAGTGTGACACTGGGCTCGGAGATGCTCCGTGCAGCAATTACAGCATCCCAGCTGCAGGAGATCCAGTGGGGAGATGTAAACAAAAGGAAGGGAGAAGTTTTTCCTATTGGAGGTTGCAAAAAATCACTTGTGCTGTTTGTTTGGGGTACAGGGGATCCTGTGCCCCAACATCTGTCTGGCCAGCTGAGTGCTGTGGGTTTCCAGGAGTGTGTCAAAACAGAAGGCTCCTGCAAGGAATGGGGACTGAACGATGCCACACTGAAGGAAAAAACAATGATTGCATCTTTCTGGCTTTGAGTGAAACCAGGAGCTGCACTGCAGCTCAGGTGGGAAAGGGGGGGACAAGTGCAGCCCCCACAGAAACAAGCCTGGAGTGACACAGGGATGAAATATTGCAGGTGAAGGGAGATGGTATCACCACAACTAAGGGGAGTAAACTTGCTGTGAATTAACTGAAGCTGAAAATTAGAGAGGGGTGTTTGTGTAAAGCTGGAGGTGCCCAGTGGTGCCTCCCAGCAAGAGGGATGTGCAAAGGCCAAGGAGAGGTGAGCTCAGATTGTTCTAGCAGGGTGCAGGTTTGACAAGGACCACTTGGCCCATCATGCCCACATTATGGACATTATCTCCAGCAAGCGATGCTCTCAGTAGTGCTGGGGCTACCACAGAGGTCCAGTGCTTTTGGACACCCTTCTTGGGATGCACAGGCACATGGGTATGCTGGGCTGGGATGAGCAGGATTGGTGTCCTAGTGTAGAGTGACAAGGTCACAGATGGTGTCTGGCCCGACGGGCACAGGGTTGTTTTGCCTCCCCATCACTCCCCCTGTATCTCTGCAGCCGTGGGCTTCATCAGTGAGGACGAGTACCTGGAGATCACGGGCATCACGCGGGAGCAGTCCGGGGAATACGAGTGCAGCGCCTCCAATGACGTCTCAGCGCCCGTCGTCCAGAGAGTCAAAGTCACCGTCAACTGTGAGTAGCTGGGGGCCACCAGGGGACGGGGCATGTGCTGCCCCACCAGGGAGTGGCACTTGGAAGCGAGGCACACACAGGCTTCGGGCCCCAGAGCAAGACAGGCAGCAGCAGTTTTTCTGAGCAGGTGGTGTTTTGCCCTATTTTCCCCTTCTTTTCGAGCTCTGTTTTTTTCCACCACCACCTCCTCCTCAGCTGTCTCCATCAACCTGGGTTTTCCGCCCATGGAGAGATGCTGTGCTGATAACCTCCGGGGAGAGGAGAGAAGTGAGCAGTAAATAGAATTTTTATTTTTCCTTTAGGAAAAAGCGAGAGAGGAAGAAAGTAGCATATTTCATGCTCAGACAGAGGTGAAGACCCTCATAAACCCCTCACTGGTCACCCCATTAGTGCACAAGTGGTGCCCAAGAACTGAGGAGCTCCAGTTTTTGGAGAAAACGCCCCCGTAAGCCCAAAAACCCTTGGACAGCAGCATGAGAGTGGCAGGAGCTGAGCACGGGCTCAGAGATGATTTGGGCTGCTTCCCACACGCAGGGGAAGAAAGGAGAGCTTGAGGAGCAAGGGGGAGGGAGAGGATGCCCCAAGGCTCCTGGGTGTTGACCCCAGGTTTCCCACCTTCCCACAGACCCTCCATACATCTCGGATGCCAAGAGCAGCGGGGTGCCCGTGGGGCAGAAGGGCATCCTGCTGTGTGAAGCCTCCGCTGTCCCCTCCGCCGACTTCCAGTGGTACAAAGATGACAAGCGGTAAGAGTTTGGGGCACAAAACCGGGGTGGGGGGCACACACTGACCCTGTGAGAGCTGCCCCCCAGTGCCAGCAGCTTCGCCTCATGACCCTTGGCATGAGTCTGGTTTGGATACCAAGGCGGGTCCCCCCAAAACAGCAGCAGGCTGTGCTTGTCTGGGGTGAATCCAGGCATTCCAGCATCCACAGCCAGTATCTATTAAAAGCATTCCAGGGCTTCATATTTAACACTGTGGAAAATAGCTGAGGGACATTTGGGGAGGGGGATTTTCCAGGAGCCTCTCTCAGCCTCCATCGTGGCAGCATCGCTGCTGCCCCTGCCTCCCTTTGAAGGTGTAAATCCCAGCTTGGGTGAAGCATAACAGGTGAGAGGGATATTGGCAGCCCAAATCCAAGCACTTAGGAGTGGATGAAGCCTCTGTCATCTCTTTAAACACTTTGGCCAGAAGGCAGCTCTTAGAAAGGCAAAAGAAATGTGGTGTTGGTCGAGAGACAGGTTTGCTAGGCCTCAGAGACAGCCTACTCTGCTTTGGGGTGAAAACCAGCCTTTTAGGTCAACCAGCAGCTCCTGTTCTCTGCCAAAGGAACAGCACAGGGACGTGGCTGGAGAATGAGGAGTGAAGCAGAACAGCACAGGGTAGGGGCTCACTCTGGAGAAAATGCCTCTCTCTGACCCCCAGGCAAAGTGGTTTTAACCAATTTTTGTGTTATTTCTCCCTGGAAAGCCCAGAGTGGCCGTGGTGTGGCCAAATACAGGACGAGCCACCCCAGTCACTGATAAGGAGGGAGGTTTTAGCCAAAAAAGACACTCCAGAAGCTGGAGGCAGGCTGGAGCTGCCTGCCTTCCCTGGTTTAAGAGGAAAGGAGCAGCAGAGGGTACAAAGAGCAGGATGTTTGTGGCAGATGAAAGGCTCTGCTCACAAGTAGGTCAGATCATGAGGGCCCACAGAGCAGTGGCAGGAGGGGGCTCAGCCCCCCTGATCAGTGTCCTGCAGGGACCGTAATGGGGATCTGGCACCTCCCAGGAGGAATTAGCAAGGAAAACAGCCACAGGAGCAGAGCAGGATGGGGATGCCATTTCAGGGAAGTCCAAACACATGGTTAATGCATTTATGCTGACTGAGAAGTCTCCCTGCCATGGTGGGTGCCCATCATGTCACCCATCAGGGATACTCAGGGAAAAGAGAAGAGGAAGGACTGAGGGCAGGAGAGGGAATCCAGGCTCTTCTGTAGGGTGGGAAGGAGCCTTTCCCAGGTTCTCTCCTTGGCATGTGAGCATCCCTCCCTCTGCAGAGCATTTCCAAGCTCCAGCACCACCTGGAGACTGCAGCTCTGAGGATTTCTCTGGTCAGTATGGGGATGGTGTGGGCTGGCAGCTGGAGACCCAGCAGAGTAGCATCAATTCCCCATATCTTTCCTAATACCTTCCCTTCTCCCAAGCTCAGTGTCCCCTCTCACAGGCACAAGGACCATGGAAAATTGCAGGCACCTCTCCTCCTGAGACCATTCCAATGACCTTCTCCCATTCTGCTTTTCTCCCAGGCTGTCTGAAGGACAGAAAGGGCTGAAAGTAGAGAACAAAGCCTTCTTCTCCAGACTGACTTTCTTCAACGTCTCCGAGCAGGACTATGGCAACTACACCTGTGTAGCCTCCAACCAGTTAGGGAACACCAATGCCAGCATGATCCTCTATGGTGAGTAGGGCTGAGGGAGCCACACAGGGAGAGAAAATGGCTTAACAGTGATGGGAGAGATGTGGAAAGGGTCTCCCATGTCTTTTGGGGGAGATGTGCATTTGCTGCTGGTCCTTCCTGCCCTAGTGCAAGGGTTGGAGGTTGTGGTGAGCTCAGGGAAACTGGGGAGCTTCCAAACCTCCCTACTGATTCATGTACCATGTCAGTCACTGTTCAGAGGTGTTTGGGATCCACTGTGGATGCAAAGTTAGGATTTGGCTGCAGGTTTCTATTTTATTGGTCTGATGAGTACTTAGGACAGCCTCTGTGTGAAGGCAACCTGGGTTGGATTGAGACAGCTTTCAGAGTCCTTGCTGCCTCATTCCCACCCTAGAATGAATAGGCCCCTGTCTCTGTCACCTTTCAGGCTTTGTTTTCCCTCCTGCCAAGCAAATATATCCTTATTGATGGTGACAGAGGGAGATGGGAAAATGCAGAGGGCAGGGAGTGCGAACAGGTTTTTGCCCTTGTCCCAGCACTGTTTCCCCTGCATGCCAGAGCTGGGATCAGAGCAATGCATCCCTGTGATGCTGCTCATGGCCAGGAAGGGCTGTGATTGATCAACACGTTTGTGAATACTCTTCAGGAAGCAGCAGAGCCAGTGCAGGGTCTGTGCTCTCCAGATCCCTCTCATAGCCACTGAGAGCCAGAAATGGATGACAGATCTCATCCCTGGGCACTGCATGGGGTATTTCCCTGCTGGGTTTGTGGTTCTCACAGCTGAACCATATGGGAGAAGTGGGGACTGGGGTCCTCTATCCTCTCCAGATGTCACCCCAACACTGTCCTCCTCCATGGCACCCAGTTGTTCTGCCTTGTTATCTCCTTGCCTCTCCTTGTATGGTTGGAGGGGAGCAGAGCAGAGGAGCTGACCTGTTTTCCCTGCCCCCAGACCCCTGGGGGGTGGCTCAGGGCAGGCAATCCATGCAAAGCACACTGGGAGAGTGAATCCCATAAGAGGTGTTGGGATGTTGAGTGTGCTGGAGCAGCAGAGCACAGGAGGCACGTGGAGACCCTGGGAAGTGATGTCGGTGTCTCACCATCCTGGGAGAAGAGGCTGGATGTGGGCCAGGAGGAGAGTAGAGGATGTTGGGCTTTGCCAGGGGCCACACCACAGCTGTGGGGTCAGGGTGGCATTGCAGAACAGGCTTGTCCTCCCCTGCCTCATCTGCGTCAGGTTTCCCTGAGTTATGGCAGAGGAGTCCATCCCATCCTGGATGCTCAGCTCCATGTAGGGCTAACCTTGGATGCTAATGAGCCTAATACCCATTTGCTCCCCCCCAAAAATCCATGCTGTACATGATAACCATTTACCTGGGCTAAGCCACTGTTAGTGTTACTTAGGAACTATCTCTGTCCTCCTCCCCACCAGCCTTCCTGGTGATCCAATGACCCCATATTTTAGGGATACCAACACCTCTGGCACTGCAGACCACCCAGGCTTGGCTCCATCTGTGCTGCAGGCATTGGGTGGCTGTGCCAGGTGCCCAACATAGCCACATGTACATCCTTAGTTGTGATGTTGCAGGCTTCCTTTGGGTTTATGAGGTTAAAATCTTAATTAGCAGAGGCCTTTGTTTGGCATCTGCAGATCCAGGCTGGATGAACAGCCCAAAAGTAAACATGACATCTCCCTGCTGATGAGTTCTTGGTTCTTTGGTTTCTGAGCTGTGAGCAATGGCTTGTTGGGCTCATGCTGTGATGGCAGTGCCAGGTGGGAGGCAGGGAAGAATCCCACAAAAGTCAAAGCTTATTTTATGACCATCCTTAGCTTTGTTGGTCTGAGTGTGAATCCCATCAGAGAATGACATCACAGTCCTTTGGCCACCCTTAATTTTTATAAAGCCACATTGACTGAGTGATCTGTTCAGTCTTTACTAATTAAGTCCCATTGGGGGGGGGTGACAGCTCCCTTAGAGGACCATGACATGTGGGGCTCCCCCATCTCGTGGTGCAGGGACCCCCAGTACCCTCATGAACAATCCCCCCTAATGATCAGTGATGGGGTGGCCCCTGTGTCACCTGTCCCTAAGCAACCAATGCCTTCAGTCTGGGGATTAATGTCTTTATTTATCATGATGAAAGATAAGAGGGAAGTGGGTGTGATGGCTGCACTACCTGCAGCACAAGAAATGTCTCTTCTCTGAGGTTTTGGGGGGACAATTTTGTGAGCATTCCCTTTTCCCTGAGGCTGAGCGAGTGTTTTGAAGTTTTTTCTCCCCCAAATGGAGTTTTAATCCATGCAGGTACCGTGACAGGAGCCTTTTTGGGGCTGTGCAAGAGGCTAATGTAGCGTTCATCTTTTAATCCTTTTTTTAATCTAATTTTTCAGGGAGGTCAACTAGTGCTTTATTTAACATGTAGCACTCGTTATTACAGACCTGCCGCCTCATTCAGCGGCTCATTTGGTGCTGTCTGGGATGTGATGGAGTGTTCAGGGAAACTGCCTCGTTCTGTGGAGCTGGGGAAAAAAACCCAAGCCCTCTGCTTCTCCCTGTCACTCCCAGATGTTGCTGCCAGGCAATAAATCTACTTTGGATATTGCAGGGTTATTTAGAGGGATGGGTCCCAAACCCACAGGGGAGAGCTGAACCCCCTGAGCCCCCCCAAATCTCAGCCCCTGTGCTTTGTTTTTTGCTCAGGGTGCAACCACACATTTTGCCAGGTCTGGGGGTCCATGTTTGGCTCATCTCAGCTTCCCCTCCAGACAGGAGGACTGTGGCCCCAGAGCATGGGGATGTGTTTTGGGCAGCACATCCCACTTGCTCCCCCATCCACTTGTTTTCCTGGCCCCAGGTCGAGGGCAGGCTGAGGGAGGCATCTCGAGCCTACACTTTCCATTGCCCTTTTGCCTTAACTTTCACTTGTTCTTTAATTTTTAGAAGAGACAACTACCGCTCTGACACCCTGGAAAGGTCAGTAATTTGGGGCCCCCTGCAATGCCAGTGCTTCCCCCACTGTTCCCCCTGGGCTCCCCCTCAGCTCATCTTGGCAGAAGCCGCAGCACCTGCCCCACAACCCCACTGCTTTCAGTGGTGTAGGGATGAATTAGGGCTCTTTTAGCTGCCCCTCCATCCTGCCTCCTCCCTGCCAGCCTGCTGTGCCTGCCTGGTGGTGGTGTGTCCCTCTGCATGCCTGCCCCCATCCTGTGGTCTCCTGCTCCCTCTGCATCTCCAGGGCAAAAGCAGGGATGTCTCTGTGCTAGGCTTTCCCAGTGTTGCTGCCTACGTGGGTCTTCTGGCAGGTCCTTCCTCCTCTGGGATGCTTCTAGTGCCTTTTTTCTGGGATGTGGTCGGGGTAGGCAGGCATTTTGTTCCCCTCCTGGTGTTATTCCTGGCTGTGCAATCTTCTTGTCTGGCCAGCTGGCTTGGTGTCATCTTGATTTTGTGGTGGCTTCTTTTGTGATGCATTGAGGGGTGACCTGTAGATGTCAGGAGGGCTGTGGAGGTAGCAGATGAGACATGGATATTTGGTGCCTGGATTTGTGAGGTGTCTGAGTGTGCTGGAGAGTGTTACTGGTGGGAGACCAGTTAGTGGTGCTCAGTGCCCTGGCTGGGCTTTGAAGTGATGGAACATGTCCTGAGATTTCAAGAACATGTGTGGATCAGTCCTTCTGGGCCAGACACCAGCCTGGATGCTCTTCTGAGGTCTTTTCCCAGCTTAGTCTTCCCCTAGGCCAACTATTTGGGGTGTTTTGGTGAAAGCCACTGGGTCAGACACCCTTCACATCCTTTCCCACAGTGAGCTATGAACTCCTCACCCCCTGTGGTCCCCAAAGGTGTGGAAGGGCTTGGCTCTTCCTGACCACCCTCCTCATCCCATCTCATTCTTCTTGAGATGCTCTGGGCCCAGGATGAGCCCGACAGAGACTCTGGAGGGGCACTAAATACCAAGCCCTCAATGCAGTGCTGCTGGTGGTGTCTCTGCTGGCTGGGCAGGTGGTTACTTTGCCCTGCCAAGGGACACTGGTGGGGAACAGGGTGGTCACCCCGGGGTGGGCAGAGTGTTTGGAGCAAAAGCTATCATCTCCCCTATAGGTGTGGCTGGAAACCTGGACAAATTCGGAGGAAGGTGAAGGGGGCTGAGGGAGGTTGGACTGCGGTGACTGCACAGGGGGTGGCCTTGGGATGGGGACTTAGGGATGAGAAGTGGTCTTGTCCCAAAGCCTGGGGTCAGTGGGGATGGGCATGGTTGTTTCCATGCTCTTGAGGACAGCACAGGTGGAGGGGGATGCCTGGAGAGCAATCCCAGCACGTGCAGCACCGCCCAAATAGCACGATTTGGTCCGTTTTACGATTTATTTCATGTTCTATGCTTTTCTTAATTGACTTTGCGAGTAACCACGCGGGCTTTTCTCCCCGTTCCTCCAGGCCCTGGGGCGGTGCACGACGGGAACAACGGCGCGTGGCGACGAGGAGGCTGCGTGTGGCTCCTGCTCCTCCCACTCGCCCAACTCGCCCGCCAGTTTTGACCCGAGAGCCGGCCCGCGGAATAGCGGCGGCGACGACCACGGCCAGCGAGCGCAAGCAGAAAGGAGAGGAAGAAGAAAAAGAAGAAGTGTTCACTGTTTCCGAAAATAATCATAAGAATTGAGAGAGTATCCGGCCAGGCCACCTGGGGGAGGGGGAGAGAGGAAAAACACGCAAAAAAAAAAACCCAACCAAAACCAAACCCACAACAGGAATCTGGAAAGGAGAGAAAAGAGGAAAATATAATAATCCAAGGCTTCCTGATGAAGATGCAACGCGACTGAGTCTGTTTCTTTTCAACCCCTTTTTTTTGTTTTTGGGCCTCCCACCTCTTTTTTCCCCGTTTTTGCCGTTCTCTGCCACGGGCCAGAGCAGAGGATGGACAGGGCTG
Source organism: Xenops minutus (assembly GCA_035221455.1). NCBI lineage: Eukaryota > Metazoa > Chordata > Aves > Passeriformes > Furnariidae > Xenops > Xenops minutus. The sequence continues at coordinate 2,671,651 of JAWWEE010000062.1, forward strand.
TTGGAGTGGGGTCTTCCCCACCTGCCCTGTCCTTGGCATCGCTCCTGCCCGCCTGCTCCCTCCCGTGGGACCCTCCATCTGGACACACTGGTTTTCTCCTTTGCTGAGATTTCCCCTCTTCTCATGGACTGTGCCGCCATTTGTGTTTCAGAATAAATATATATATATGTATATACCCATGTATACATATATGTGTATGTATAGATATATAGATCTTCAACCACGCCGCCACGAAGGGAAAGGGAGGAAGGAGCCCGGCGTCGAGCCACGCTTTCATCGTACCATCCGCGGACATCGTGAATGATAAGGGATTCTGAGTCATGGTTAATTTTATTAATTGTATTTTCTGATACGAGCCTAGAACTCTTAGTTCCTAAAAAACAGAAATGCAAAAAAAAAAAACAAAACACAAAAAAAAACAAAAAAGAGGGGGGAAAAAAAGAAAAAAGAGGGAAAAAACCCCAAACCATCCAGGAGAGGGGGAGCAAGCGGAGGGAGAGAAGTTTGTTTGCTGAGGAGGCAACCAGCCGAGGAGATTTGTGAGCCCGGCGAGGAGGAGGAGGAGTCCTGTGCTGAAACCCCCCAAAACCGGCCCAAAAAGTGGTCGTCCGAACAGTTCCTGCCAAGGGCACAGGCGACACTCACCACGCGTCGAGGCGGAGGGAGGCGCTGAATCTTTTTATGGGATATATATATACAGTATATATAAATATACATATATATATATAATTTTTTTTTTTTTGTTAGAGTTCTAGCCACGGTTCCCAGCAGGGTCCTTCCGCTGCCATTACTGCATGCTGTATATGGAGTTAGGTGTGTATCGGTCCTCAACGAGACCAGACAGGCGTCTCGGTCCACACGTCCCCAAACCCTCTCGTCTTTCCGCCCTCGGGGACAAAGGGTGGCGGGGGGACCAGGGCCCCTCTCCATCGCTTTTTGCCGCGTGGCCCCGGCCCCTTTGCGGCGGAATAAAGCGAACCGAGGGACAGAGGGAGATCTATATAGCTCAGTTTTATATTTTTTTATATATATATATATATATGTGTATGTATATGTGTGTGTGTGCGCGTGCGTGTGTATATATATATATATATAAAAAAACCCCACACAAATAAGGAAAAGAAGGTGAATCAACCGGCTCCTGGCTGAGCTCTCTGCTGAGACGTGGGACTGGTCGACTCGCCGTCCGTTTCGGTGGGGGTCTCTCCCGCGGTCGGTTTTCCTCCTTTGATTTCCTTTCCTCCCCCTGCGGCGGGGGGCACGCGGGGGGCCCGGGCGCGGGCAGGCGGGCGGCGAGGGGGCTCTCTCTGCCTATCCATTAAAACGATTGTTCCATGTGGCCGCTCCGTCTGGTTGTGGTGCTCATTGCCGTGGGGGCCAGGGCTGCCCCGCGTTGTCCCCTCGCGCCGCCGGGAGCGGGGAGGGGTGTGGGAGTGGATGCTGGAAGGGGGGGATGACACATGGGAGCACCGAGTCATGGCAGCAGGCTGGGAGAGCACTGGAAAGGTGGCACATGGACCTCACCGGTGAGCGCAGCGGGATTGCCATCACAGGTAAGGCTTTGGTGAGTAGATGGAGAGGGTGCTCTGTTCCCCCACTCAGGACCCCCCTCGGTGTCCCCAAAGCTCACTGTGTGGCTCTCTGCCCCAGCAGCACAGCGTTGCAGGGGATGCTCGTGGAGCAGCCGAAGCGAATCCCGCGTGGGAAGGAGAGACAGCGATGTGAGGTGGGTGTAGGAAACCACGTCCTCCGTGGAACACTGTACAGGCAAAGCACGGCAAGGTGGAACTTGGGTGTAGGTGACACTTGCTGTCTGTGGAGGCTTGTCTTGGTGGGTGTCTTGGTTTCTTGGTGATGTGCAGGTTGCTTAGTGTGTTCGGTCCTCAGCCTCGGGGTGTTGGCACATTTGTAGGATCAGAAGTTGATTGTTAGTGACAGAGGGACAGTTCTGTGTGGTTTTTTATTGACAAGTACGTGTCACCAAAGAGATGAGCATGGAGAAGAGGGAGAGAGCAAAAGGGATGGGAAGGAGTTGACTCGAGGTGTGACATGCAGTGTCTGAGTGACAGCAGTGCAGGGTAAGGGAAGAACTGTGCTCAGGCTTTGTGGCACATCCCAAAGGTACTGAGGGTGTGGGACAGGACAGCAGTGGCAGAGAAGATGGTGTTGGTCGTTGTGCAGGTCTTGGGACTCCCAGGCTGGGCCAGCCAGCCACAACAGAGCAAACCTGGCAGGAGAGGCAGTGCCCTTATGCTTGGGGGATGTGGGGAGGGATGCAGGGGTAAGTGTGGAGGTAATGGGGCTCTGTCCCTCACCTCCTCTCTGTAATTGTAATGTTTTTGATGTTCCAGGTGAGAGATCAAGGACTGTCCAGTGCCAGAGTAGTAAAGAGGATGTTAAAAAGAGAGAGGCAGCTCGATGGATGTGTTCATGTATGAATTTATTGACATAGCTGAGGGTGTCTCTTGGTGGTGGGGAGGGATGGAGGTCATGGCAATCCCTCTGCATGTAGCAACTGAGGTCCTTGTCCACAGGCACAGGCTGGGCATTGCTGAGGGCCATTAAGAAACATCCCCCTCAACCTGGGAAAGGGAGATGGGGAGGTGTCCTGTGGCAGGGCTCAGAGTGGAGAGGGGCTGCATTGCCTCCCTGGTATTTTGTGATGGGGACAGTGACAATGAGGCATCAGGATGTGCTGGGAGCCAGAGCATTTGGGCATCTCTAAGCATTTCTCTCCAGGTCCAGCACTGGGTACCCAGCAGAACCAGTATTTTACGATGGGAAGCATTAAGTATTTTTGAAAGAGGCTCAAAGCAGAGAGTTTCCCATGGTGGTCACCCATGCTTGACTCACTGCAGGTAACATTGAGGAAAGAAGGAAAGTAACATTGAGTTTGTGCCTCCCAAATCCCTTTCTTGGGGAGGCTGCTGGATTTTGGGAAGCACTTACCTTTCTGCAGGGGTCACTTGAGGGGGACAGCTGAGGTGTCCTGAAGTGTCCCTGATGTGCGAGGTCACAGCAAGTTGTGGTGGTGCTGGGATGGAGCTGTTTGCTCAGCAGGGCAGCTTCTTGTGGGGTTCCAGGATAAACTCTTGGGACTGGGCTTTTCATACCCACAGTCCCAATTAGAGGAGCTTCTCCGCAGCCCTGTGGTTTTAGGGTGAGATTATAGCCATGTCAGGAAGATGCTGAGGGTCGCAGCTCTTTCTGCTTCTGGTCCTCACTGTCTTTGTCCTTCAACGGAGACATCTGCTCTGTCACATGCTGTCAGATCACAACAGTAGCAAACCACCCTTGGGAGCATGTCATCCACAGAGGTGTCCATTCAGAGGGGTGGGTTTAGCTGTTGGAGCAAGCGTCGTTGCAAGACGATGGAGAAGATGCTGGGAATGGTTCAGTCGTGGAAAAGAGGCCCCTGATCACGCTGCTTCTGTTGGACATAGGTGAGCAATGAGAGCAAAGCCAGTCCTTACCCTGCAGGGGCTCTGCCAACAGGTATGTGCTCAGCAGCAGACGGAGGATGGAGGTGGGTGGGACCTGTGACCGACCGGTGGATTCCCAGGGGAGATGCATGGAAGGGGTGAGGGATGGCCCAACAGCAGCAGGCCCCCAGCTGTGGGGCTCAAAGTGTCTCCGTCACAGGGGATGATCAGAAGAGGGTCCAACCAAGCACTGAGTGAGCTTAGAGGTCCCAGGCACTTGGGAGCCCTCCTGGCTCAGCACAGTGGGTGCCAAGCACCACATCCCTCCCTGGGGTGTGCGGGGTCCGTGAAGCAAAGCCCCGAAGGTACAAAGTTCGTCAAACTTTATTGATACACTGCACAATCACAACCATCTCTTATTCTTGCCGAATTAGAAAAGGTTACAACTACAATGTAACATGCACAAATCTCAGGTAGTATAGCCACCCTTGGAATACAATGATCGACAGAAACTCAAGACTGGCCGTTGTTGGCCGTCAGCAGGAGAGACCCGGGAGCCACACTGCCCCCACCCTGGGCACCCAGCCACCCCCCAGGCATCCAAACATGGAGAGCAGTGGTCACAAAAGGGCCTGACACCCAGCAGGGTCAGCCTCAGACAGCCAACACATTCCTCACAATGGCACGTTACATGGCACGAGAAAGTCGAACGCCGTCCTGGCAGAGGACAGGGGAGCCCACCTGACCTGGGGAGGAGAAGGATGGGGTGGGGGCAGTCCTGGTGCCAGGTCCGCCAGCCTCAGTGTGCGTTGTGGCATCTTGTCACCGCCGCCACTCTCTGATATGCCATGGCCTCTGGCCCTGTGATTCTGCAGAACTTCTGCTGCAGGGACAGAGAATTTAGGGGCTGACCAAGGAAAGGGCACGGGGAGGCAGCAGGGGGCTGTTGTGGGGCAGTGTGGACCAGTGGAGGCATCAGGGCAAGGTGTCTCCTGCACCCAAGGGTACTGTTGGAGCGGGCTGTGGGAAGGATGTGAGTGTCGCTGGGCTGAAGATGGTGCCATCCCTGCTCAGTAAAGATACCCAGGGTCACGGGGTAGGACCCAGATCGCTGCCAGTGCCACCTTCCCAGGATGCCAGTGGAGATGCAGAGCAGCACCGCAGGGACCGCAGGACGCGGACTCACCCAGTCAGTGCCAGATCCCCATCCATCAGGTAACCCAGCGTGGCAGGCTGGCACCAGGGCAGCCCCCCTCCTCGGACCAGGGGGTTTTTGCCCCTCAGCCATGGTACAAGTTGAACATCCAGGATGGGATGGGGGGTGGGAGCATCCATTGAGATGCTGTAGCAGGTCCCGGGCAGCCAGTTGAGAGCAGGGATGAGGACGGGCAAAGCCACATAGAGGATGGGGTGGGGGCCCATCATGGCCTCTGGGTTGGGGTGTTGTTTTCCATCTGGTGTGCTAAGGGCTGTCAGCCCAGCTTCCTTGCAGCCACACAAAGCAGGAGGATTGGGCAGCAGGAGGAGTTTGCATGGGGAAGACGGCGTGTGCATGGCCACCACTCTTAAGTCATCTCACTGATGAGGGAGAAGGAAGGGACAAGGCACGGGGAGGTGGCGGGTCGGGACAGGGGATGCTCTGTGTGCTTGCTTAGTGCCTTGCTGCAATTGAGTCTCCCTGTCACAGGAATAGGGTCCGGTGTGACATGTGAGTTTTTGGGAGCAGGATGGGAGTGTTCATCCCCAGACTGTGGCTCCAAAGCGTTTCTGGGTGGCCAGGGAGCTTTGGGAAGTCCCGGGGCTGCCACAACGTACCAGGTGAGGGGGTCCATGCTGCATTGGTGCCATCGGGAGCACAATTCCATATGCAGGGAGGTGACAGGGCCACCACCACCTCCGGCAGCTCCCAGAGTGGCTGGAAGAATCAGAGGGCAGAGTCTGGGTGCATCTGTTTCGGTGTCACAGGCATGTCACAGCAGGGAGGATCAGCCATTCTTGTCCCTGCTGTGCCAGCACAGCAAATCAGCAGAGCCTGAGCTGCCTCCACGGGGTCAAACACATCAGACTTTCCTCAGGCAGGGGCACATGGTGGGCACGAGAGAAGGCAGGGTGAGGGCATTGCAGCCCAGGGCTCTCAGAGAGGCAGAGATGCAGACGGTCAGGAGTGTCAGCGCTGCAGCAGAAGGGCCATGTCAGCTGGTGTTTCACTGTGTGGGTCGGAGCCTCCGCCCCGCGGTGGTGGAGCTGTGCTTTCGGTGGGCAGGTTGGAAGGTGCTTGGAAAACAAGCCCAGAGGAGCCTCCCCAAAAACTGCTGGCAGCGCATGAGGGCGAGAGCCACAGGGCAGCCCCTGGCATCAGGGGGGCAGCAGCAGAGCGGGCAGGGGTCCAGAGCAAGGAGGGGCGATGGCCTGGCTGTCCGATGCAGCAAGAAGGCTCTAGTCCCCTTGAGGGCTGGTGGCACCCCCAGGGCTCACAGTCCTGGGAGAGCAGCCTCGTGCCCTCAGGAAGGTGAGGGGGTTTACTGGGAAGCAGAGGGGTCCAATGTTAGCTGGGAGGAAGAGTAGTGGGAAGTGCGTGGCCCTTGAAGGACAAGTGGTTGTGTCAGGCGACCCTCTCCGGAAGGGCCAGCGAGTGTCCCGTCAGGAGCAGAGGCAGATGGTGGGAGGCAGTGACATCGGGGGCGCTTCGGGAGGAGCTTTGGCGACAAGAACGGACATTCAGGACAGAGAGGGCTGAAGGCAGAGCCAGGGGGCTTCAACCTTGGGGTCTTTTTGGGCGTAGGCGGCTGAGTGAGACGACGAGACGGGACATCCCCGGTGAAGGCTCTGGGCGCACCCGCCCCGATGGCTCCATGAGGAGCACCCGTCCGTGCCAGGCCACGTCCCCGGGGGCGGTGGTGGCGGCGGGTGACAGTCTGGTGGCACGTGGTGGGGTCTGTACAGCGTAACTGGCGGCGAGAACGATCCCGGCACGTGGGAGACGGGGCCATCCTCGGACGCTCGGCACCGCCGCCCGTCCTCCGGCGCATCGCCCGGCCCACGGAGAGGAGTCCCCGGGCGGCGCGGCGGGCAGAGCCCACGGCGGGGCCCCCCGGGACCCTCCGCTCCCTTATCAAAAGTCGAGGAGGAGGCGAGCGAGGAGGGTGGCCCAGAGGCAGAGCCCGGCAGCCACCCGGGACGCCGCGTTGCCGCCGTCGTGCACCGCTCCGGGCCCTGGATGGGGAGAGAGAAGAGAGAGGACAGCGGTGAGGTCAGTGGTGAGACAAGGTGACACGTCCCAGTGTCCCTGCGGTTCCCCGTCCCCTTCACAGCCCACCCCCTCAGCTGACACAGCGTGCTGTGCTCCCCCTTGGAGGGGTGGTGGGTTTGTCAGTCATTTGGGGAGCACTGTCGGTGGTGAGGAGGAGTTGAGACAGGCAAAGAGCTTGAGGAACATTGAGGGGAGGCACAGTCCTTTGAGGAGGAGGAGGAGGATGCCCTGGGCAGGTGCCAGTGCACCCCACCATGCTTGGAAGTTGCCTTCTTTTAAGAGTCCTGGTGCAAACAGCCACCTGAGAGTCACCGAGATCAGAGACCCCAGTGCTCAGGAGTGGCACGACTTGTGACCAGCAGTAAAGGGTCACTGGCCCAGGAGATGGCCCTGCCCAGGTGCAGTCTCAGGTACGCAGGTGCATTTTGGGGTCGCATCACTGGGGGTTTCTTGGCAGGCAGGCAAGGAGGAGGCTGGTCATCCGTGTTCGTGGGCTGGAGCAGAGGTTTGCTGCATGTTGTTGGATGAGGGCTGTTATTTCAGAAAGATTTGGGCTGCAGGGCCAGTCTGGATGAGATGAGACAGCCAAGCAGAGCAGGGGATGTGGAGCAGACATAGGTCTGCCCACACTCCCTGAGCCTGGGGAGAGGCATTTTGGGAAGTTACAGTCTGAGTCCCAGTACTGGAATTCTGAAAGGGAAGAAATAGAGAAACAAGTGCTGAGCTGTCTTAGCATCAAAGCTCAGGGCAGAGATGAAGTGTGAAGTAAATGGGATTTTTATCCAATTATGAATATGCTCTCAAGCCTGCAGTCAGCCACCTGGAATGGGTTCATCATAGAATCAGTGAATGGTTTGGATTGGAAGGGACCTTGAAGCCCATCTAATTCCACCCCTCTATCCCAGGCTGCTCCAAGCCCCACCCAACCTAGCCTTGGACACTTCCAGGGATGGGGCAGCCACAGCTTCTCTGGGAAACCTGTGCCAGGGTCTCACCACCCTCAAAGTGAAGAATTTCTTTCCAATAGCCAAATCATACCCACCCTTTTCCAGTTTAAATCCATTCCCTTTTGTCTTATCACTCCATGCCCTTGTCAAAAGTCCCTCCTCAGCTCTCCCGTAGCCTCTTCCAACTGAAATCATTCTGTGATACTATGAAATTATATGCAGTTACACTAAATTCTGCAGGCTGGTGTCATTCCTTGTCTTTTTATCTACTGGGTTTTTTTGTGAACATTTATCTTATTTCAGGAAGAGGCAAAGGAGAGCCCAAGATGTTAAATCCAAGCCCTGCCAGAAGGTAAAGAAAATGATAGGAAGATTGAGTGATGAGCAAGAAGTTGTGTCATGCCCGTGCTCATACAAAATTGATTGTAAGAGCAAATGATAATACAAGAGGGGTAGAACTGCTCTGCCATAATCAGACATTTCTTTGCTGAATAGACCTTGTGATATTAAAGGTGGAACCCCCCAGCTATTTGTTAGAGGCAGGTAGAGCCTTGCAGGGAGAATGGAAAAGGGCTTTTGTGCTTGGTTTTCCTCAGATCTGTTGCTGCTCCCTCTGCTTTCTTTTTGTCCCCTCAAACTAATGGCAGCACATCAACCAAATCTACAAAAATAGTGAAAATCTATGCAGATTTAATATTAAATGCTGCTTAGACTTAACCTTTTATGTATTTACACCTGCTGAAATCCTGCTAAATGTGTACCTTTCTTTAACAGTTTATCTATACCTTTATCTATAGATGTGAATTTTTCATGTGTGACTAATTCTCATTACTATTTTCTAGTTCACAGTTCTGCACTGGTTATTGGCTTTGATTTAATGATGCTTTTTAGAAATCTCATAATCTATCCTAAAGCAATCACATTCTGGTTGAGTTGGAGAGTTCCCAAATAGATAAGTCAGAGAGGAAATAAACTGAAATACTGGGTCATAACTAGAAAAAAAACCCAAATATTTTCTCTTAACTGTATTCTTTGCTGATAAAGAATTTATCCTGGTGTCAGACAGCTTGGCCTTGTAAGACTGTAAAGATACTCTACAGAAGAGACAAGCACAAAGACACAGGGACAATATAAAGTACTAATTAGAGATGATTGTGAAATTTAGGCAGCTGTTTCATTTCATCATGTCCCTCCTGTGTGTCCTGGGAACTACCACATGAGATGGGAAGAGGATGGCTCCCACCAGGACAGGGAGAGGAACTCAGGAGCTCAGCTGAGCTTCCCAGAAAGTATTTTGGCTCTGCTTTGCTAAAAGCCCTGTGCCTGGGCATTGAGGTGTGAGTGCACATGGATTCTGGCTGCCCCTAACCCAGCTTATTTATTATTGCAGTTATTTATTCTTGCTTGCTTTTATTTTTCTTCTTCTTGATTTATGTTGTGTCCTCTTTCCTCCCCATTTCCTTCCTTTTCCAGAAGGCAACCTTCGATTTTGAGACCTTGACTCGAGCACAGACAGCAAGACTGGGACTTTGTCTCTCTCATAAGATCCTGAATACAAAGGTAAGGAGGAATCAGTGGGTCTAATGATGAGTGGGTTTTCTTAGTCTGTGATGGAGGCAGTCCCAGCTCCAGTGGGAGCCACAGGAATGGCCCAAATGTTTACAGAGCTAAGCAGTCCCTTCCCATGCTCCAAAAAAATTGCTTTTCCTCTCCTTTCCATCCCATGTCTTCCACTTCCATCCTCTCAATTTCAGACAACATTCACCTTTCTCCAGGTGAGACAGAGACACACGAAGATGAAGAATTTAGATGAAGAATTTAGAACTTCTCTCTCACTGCTTTTCATCTTCAGGACTCATGACAAATGGGAAGGGAACGTGCCCACACCCACGATGCTGCTGGAGCCCCTCTTTCCAAGAGGGCTCAGGAGAAGACAACAGCTGCTCTCTACTTCTCATGGGCCACAACAGCAATTAGTGAGGGAAAGTCTGTCCAATTCTTCATGTCTGAGGACATAAGGAAGTCTTGGGGAGCTGCTGGGGGGAGCCAATCCAGTGACTCATGTCTGAGGGTATATGTGTCTAGAGTTAAGTCTTGGCAACTTCCCCAGGATGAGAATTTTCCTGACATTTTCCCTCAGGTAAACATATGGAACTTCAAGAAGGACTGTCCCTACTCATTGCAAGGAGGGTTGGACTAGGTGACCTTTAAAAGGTCCCTTTTCCTACTTCAGCTCCAGCTTTCAACACCACAAAGTGAAGGAAGCTCTTGCCTCTCCCTTTCAAAGCTGCACTAACCCACAGCCCTACAGCACAAACACTGCCCTCCCCTGTTTGAGGCTAATTTAGGCCAAGTTTATTCCAGACTAACCACTTACCCGTGTGCTGCTGATGATTAAAGCCTAACTGTGGGCTATGTGTGCTGTTAATGACTGTCAGTCCAGTAAAGCCTTGTTTAAAGTTTCAAACAGTGTCGGTGTCTTTTAAATATTTCCCCAAATCTTCACATGCTGTAAGTGAAGGTAAAGGTGGGAATAGACAGAAGGACACAAGAGACTTGGGATCTGCAAAAGACAGAGCTGGAGAGCTTTGTTCTCCTCCAAGTGCTCAGTATCTACATCTTCTCCTACCAAAGCTGGATGCAGGAGGAGCTGGTGCACATGGGGCATGGGATGGCAGAGTCAGGGGGCATGGCCAGGGGACAGAGGGGAGGGTCAGGGAGCCCCTTGTGAGCAACTCAAGGTGCCAAAAAAAACTCAAAGGCACCAGGCGAGCTGGGGAGAGGGTGGGACTGACATGAGAAGCCACCATGGGACCCAGGAGTGACAGAGAACAGAACACAGAGGCTCCTTGATATGAAACATGACAGGAGGAGTGACAGGGACAAAGCTCAGGGTCAGGATCTGGACACAACACTGGAGTAAGTGACAAAAAGTAACCACAAATGCCATCTGGTTGAACTCAGTGAAGCCCACCCTGGTCTCCAGAAATGAATCTTGACCTCAAGTAACCCCAATGACCTATAGTAACCCCAAAGTGCTAATTTTTTGACCTAGAGTAACCCCAAAGGTCTCTTCAGAGAGCAAGTTTGACCTCAAGTAACCCCTATGACCTATAGTAACCCCAAACTCTTAATTTTTTGACCTAAAGTAACCCCAAAGTGCTCCTCAGAGAGCAAGTTTGACCTCAAGTAACCCCTATGACCTATAGTAACCCCAAAGTGCTAATTTTTTGACCTCAAGTAACCCAAATGACCTATAGTAACCCCAAAGTCTTAATTTTTTGACCTAAAGTAACCCCAAAGTTCTCTTTAGAGAGCAAGTTTGACCTCAAGTAACCTCAATGACCTAAAGTAACCCCAATGACCTATAGTAACCCTAAAATGCTAATTTTTTGACCTAAAGTAACCCCAAGTTCTCTTTAGAGAGCAACTTTGACCTCAAGTAACCCCAATGACCTATAGTAACCCCAAAGTGCTAATTTTTTGACCTAAAGTAACCCCAAAATGGTTTGTGGAAACTGGGTTTGACCTAAAGTAACCCCTATGACCTATAGTAACCCCAAAGTCCTAATTTTTTGACCTAAAGTAACCCCAAAGTTCTCTTTAGAGAGCAAGTTTGACCTCAAGTAACCCCAATGACCTATAGTAACCCCAATGACCTATAGTAACCCCAAATGGTAATTGCTTGACCTAAAGTAACCCCCTTGGTGGACAGCTATGGATTCTTCTTCTGCCATCTTCCCATGGCATGATTCTGTGTCTCACCCAGATGGCTCAAAAATGTGAATTAAATGCATTTCAATATCCAGATTTGGGGTCCTCTGCACAGGAAGGACCCAGAGCTGCTGCAGCAGGTCCAGAGGAGGCCATGAAGATGCTCCAAGGGCTGGAGGAGCTCTGCTCTGAAGACAGGCTGGGAGAGCTGGAGGGTTTCAGTCTGGAGAAGACTCCCAGGAGACCTTTTAGCACCTTCTGCTACCTCGAGACTACCAAAGAGGTGGGCAGAGTTATCGATCTCCAGCTCTACTGGAGCCCCTTTAGGCACTGGAAGGGGCTCTGAGGTCTCCTCAAAGCCTTCTCTTCTCCAGGTGAACCCACCCAGCTCTCCCAGCCTGGCTCCAGAGCACAGTTTCTATTTCCTGAGGGTTGTCTGGAGCAGAAGATGCTCAAGGGAGGGATGTCCCAGCCCAGGGAGCCCCAGAGCACCCCCAAAGCATTCACACAGTGTATTCCACTTAATTAACAGGAAAAGATTCTTTTATTGTTGACCAGAGAGCATGGAAGCCTTTGAAGATCCCCACCCAAGAGCTTCTGTCCCCTCCACTGATCCCAGCCAGCCTGGCTGTGGCTGTGTGCCACCACTGACCTCTGAGATGTCAACCAGATTCCAGAAGCAAAATAACCCTGAGGATTGTCATTCCACAGGCTCTGTGAAAACACACTGGAGCTTACATATTGCAGACTTTTTTGTGGGATATTAATAATGGCAGATGGCAACTTGCAGAATGATGAAATGAGGTGTGAGATGCTCCCCTGACCTGAAAAGCAGTGCTGGTGGCAGACACAAAAGAGCTTTTGCTTCTGCCCTTCAAAGTTCCTGTAAAGCACAGAAATAGATGTGGGGTAATTACTTTCTCTCCTGTACAAAAGGCCTGGTTCAGACTTACACTCCCTGAAAACAGCACTGCCTCCTTCTCCTCTCCTCACTGATTTCCACTTGTAGTATCTCCTATTCCACTTGCAATACCTCATAGGTTTGTTCAGTTGCTGGTTTGTGTGTGCTCCAATAAACACAGGAAAACATTCAAGCCACAGACACTGCACAGCAATGGCTAAACAGGACAAAGACACTATTCTTACCTTGTTTTTTTTAGGCATAGAATTTGCACTAATTCTAGTGCAAAGCTTGAACCCTGGCACAGAGATTGCCCAGAGAAGCTGTGGCTGCCCCATCCCTGGAAGTGCCCAAGGCCAGGTTGGATGGGACTTGGAGCAAGCTGGGCTAGTGGAAGGTGTCCCTGCCCAGGGCAGGGGATGGAACAAGAAGAGTTTTAAGGCCCTTTCCAACCCAATCCATTCAAGGATTCGATCACTAGTGTTTTAAGTATTTTAAGTCAAGCAGTCCATTAAATATTGAATCAGAGCTCTTATTCTTAAAGACATAATTGCTTTCCCTTGCTTTTATGTATTTAGTCTGAAGCTGCTGATTCTTAAGAGAGTGCACAATAAAGCATGAAAGATTTTATCTATTCCATAAAATAATTGGTTTAAATCACATCTAACACTTAACTTATATACAGTTAACTCATCTAAATCATCAGTCACATATATATTACAGATCAGAAATGAAACCACAAACACTGGGAAAATGGAGATGGTATCTTTTATGAAACATCTCTATCTCCCTTTATTCCAATATATGGAAAGGAGCAGTAGAAGTTTCAAGAGCTCCTATTTTGGAATGGGGAATTTTCCCTGGTGACTGAGGGACACACTGTGCTTGAAAAAGACAGAAAGGGCCAGGTTTGGGTGGGTTTCCCCCCCCCTATCTCTAGATAGAGGTAGCAAGTACAAAATGCTATTTGCTCACCAAAAAGTGAACCCAGACACTAAATTTTTAACAAAAATAAAATCAGCAGATTTCCAACCATTTGTCCTCCTTTCCCCTTTGGCAAAGGCTGGTAGAGACTGTCCAAGAACCACCACGCACATACCCGAATAGAAGCTCCCCACAGAGCTCATCTCTTCTACTCTTCCTTGTGTTTCCAAGAAGCTGCAGTTTGACTGACAAGCTGTTGAATTTCTCAACATGTTCACAAAATGAAAAAAGCGCAATCCTTGAGGAGGGATAAAATCCCACCTGCTTCAATTCCTCCCTGAGCCCACTCCGTGGCCCGCTCCTCGCTGCTCCAGCATTTCCCTCAATAAACACGTGGAAGAGGGGGGGAAAATCAAATATGAATGTTTTCCTTTTTCTCCATTAGAAGTTATGAAATTAAAATAGCTTTAGGTATGCTGAGTGTTCACCCAGCAATATCCAGAGGATGTGCCAATACCCTTTGAAAAACAAATGTAAGCTTCAGTCCTGGTGCAGGTAAATAACCATATGAAAACTAATGGGGTATTTTCAGTTTTAACTTTTCCTTCCCAGATTTCTTTGCTGTCTCATTAGTAAGTAAATATTTTCCTAATCTTCCTTATATAAAACAAGGAGCATTAGTATTTCAAGGAATATACCATTACTAGCAGGGGCTGCTATAAGGCAGGAAGAGCTGGTTAAACTCGTTATTTATGGATATTTGTTTTTTAATATCTTTGCTTTACCAGCTGCAGAATCACCTCTAATGTACTTCACTTCAGCTTGCTGGACCTATTTTGGGGATTAATTTATTAAAATAAGGTGAAATTTTGTTTTCTCTGCATGTTAAGTATCAATTAATAATCCACATGAGAGGATTGCTGTGCTGTCAGAGGAGGGGTGTGTAAAGAGCAACATTAAATGCTGAGAGAAGGAAAAATGCCTGAAAACAGATGATGTCAACTAAAAGATAACCAGGAGAGAGCTGTGCATACCCTTAGGATGGAACAAAATCCCTCTCAATAGAGGGAATTATCCACACTGAAAGTGCTTCTTTAGTCTGGTTTAGAGTCATGGAAATAGGCCAGACTTAGGTGATGTTGCTGTGTCTCCCATGAGAGGGAGAGAGCAAGTGTGAGAAGGCCAGCAGGACAAGGAAACAGGAAAACAGGAAAACAGTGGAGCTTGGAAAACTGCATTGGAAATTTAACTTACTTATTTATGTACCAAAAATCCTAACTATACTATTTATTGTATCTCATATACATCATAAATTATATTGTACTATATGTAAAAATAATAACATGTATTAGGTATACTGTAATTTATATGAGTTACATGGGCATATATAATATATAATAAATAATTATACACTGATACATAATAATATATACCAACATTATTATTCCCTACCCCTTCAACACATCCACACACACTGGGGACAGAGCTGTCCCCACACAGTGCCCTCGGGGATGTGAGGGACACATGGGAAGGTGGGGTGAGCAGCCTTTGGGTCTGACCCCCCAACTGCAAGGCCATTGCACACACCAGACCAGGATAGAAGACAAACCCACATCAGATCCCAGCCCAGCCCATCCACGAGGATAGAACACAACAGACCAGAAATCACCTGATTGATTAAAACACAAGAGAACAGACCAGCACAGGAGAGGGAAAGAGAACCCAGAGCCTCCACCCAAATCAGGGCAGGGGAGGGGAGAACTGCTTAGAATAGAAAAGACTGGACCAGCCCCTAACCCAACACCACAGATTACCACACACCAGACCCAAAGACAACTGTGCAGAACACAACAGAACAGACTGGAGCCAAACCCCTACACCTGGGTGGGCCTTGCCAAAGCCCCATAACCAAAGCCATGCCCTTCACACCACCCCAAATCACCAAACACTCCCCAGGTCCCCACCACAGTGCACAGCTTTGCTCCCACTGTGCTGATGTTGCCAAAGACCATCTGGTGTGGACACTCTCCTCCTTCTCCACACATCCCTGAGCCTGCTGCCTGACTCCACCTTCTCCCTCATGCCAGAGCCCTGCTGGGAAGGCTTGGATCATGCCAGCCCCCTCCCAGCTTGAGAGAATGCCACAGGGACATGCCACAGCTACACATCACCTTCCTTGGTGACAGCCATCCAGTTCACCACTCCTCAAACACCTTCCTGCCCTCGCTGCCAGGGCAGGACACAAACACCCACCATGGCCAATGTCACCTGTCCTTCTATGCCATGATCACTGCTGGGAGCCCTGCCAGTAGAAAACATGGGAAAAACCCCACACGGTGTACCCGGAGCGCGTGCTCACCTGGTCTGGGCCCCCTCCTCACTGTTCTGCTCCAGCAATGTCATGGCTCAGCCAACTCTGCTGTGCACCCTCCATTGGGCTGGCACAGACCTCATCTTCTGAGGCATCCTCTTGGTAGGACCTCACTGCCCAGGGGTTTTGCCATTTGGCTTCTTAATGGATCAGGAACACCAAATACAGCCAGAGCTCTGCTCCATTGCTCCATCACTCCATCACCAGCCTTCTCTTCATCCTCCTCCTCCTCTCCAAACTTTTCCTCTTCCTCCTCCTTCTGTTATTCCTCCTCCTCCTCGTCTCACCCTACTGCAGAAAAACAGGCACCTACCATACAGGATGATGCTGGCATTGGTGTTGCCCAGCTTGTTCGTGGCCACGCACGTGTAGTTGCCATAGTCCTTCTCCGAGACGTTGAAGAAGGTCAGCGTGGACAGGCGGCCCTTGCTCTCGATCCGCACACCCTCCAGGCCATTTGCTAACCTGTGGGGAAATGTGGGTCACAGGGCTGAAAGCACAGGGCCCTGTGACATATCTGTCCCCTCCCCAGGCACCCCTTTGCATCCCACCAGCCAACAGCTGTATAGGGAATCACAGAATGTGCTGGAAAGGTTGGAAGGGACCCACAAGGATTGCCAAGTCCAACCCTTAGCTCTGCACAGGACCATCCCCAAGAGTCATGCCCTGTGCCCTAGAGGATCATCCAAACCCTTCCTGAGCTCTTTCAGGCTTGGTACTGTGACCAATGTCCTGGGAAGCCCATTCCAGTGCCTGACCACCTTCTGGGGGAAGAACCTTTTTCTAATATCCAACCTAAACCTCCTCTGACACAACTTCACACCATTCCCTGGGATCCTGTCCCTGGTCACACCCACACTTTCCCCCTCTGGATTTGTGCATCCCACCCAGACAAACACTCTATCCTACTTTCCACCCCTTAACCCACATCACCCTGACTCATGTCCAAAAGCCACCACCCCTGCAAGAAACAACCCTGGCACTCCCTCAGCCCTTAGACCCACCAAAATGAGTCAATCCCAGCCTTCTTCTACATGATGCCCTCAGGCACCATCACCCACCTCTCCCTCTCACCCCATCACCCTCTGGCCCCAAGGCTGTGGTTTCCCCCCATCCTCCTCCACGTCCCCAGCCACTCACCTGGTGTCCTCCTTGAACCACTGAAACTCTGCCACGGGGACGGCCGAAGCCTCGCACTGCAGGATGCCCTTCTGGCCCACCGAGGCACCCGTGTTCTTGGCATTCGAGATGTATGGTGGGTCTGTGGGGACAGCGTGCTGAGCACCATGCTGGGCCACCTTGCCCCCACCCCACCACAATGCCCCCAGCCCCGTCCCTTGCACTCACAGTTGACGGTCACTTTGACTTTCCGCACGTCCGGGACGGCCACGTCGTTGACAGCACTGCACTCGTACTCCCCAGACTGCTCCCGTGTGATGCCCGTGATCTCCAGGTACTCGTCCTCACTCACAAAGCCCTGCCCTGGGAGATGGATTGAACACGTGGCACCGTCACCCACCACACCAGGACCTCCCCTGTGCCCCTGCCTTCCCCTGACACCCCCAGCCTGGGCATCTCATCCCTTTTGCACAGAAAGCTTGGACATCACTTGCCACCCCAGAAGCCTCTATGGGGACATCCATCCACCCCATACGGGCCAGGCAAGACCCCTCCTTGGACCCAGGAGGCTCAAGCATGGTCTCACCTTTCCCAGAGAGGTGCCGCCACGTGACAGTGGGCTCTGGTCTCCCAAAAGCCAGGCACATGAGGGTCACGCTGCTGCCCTCGTTCACCGTGATGTCCGACGAGATGTTGACAATCTGGGGGGGCACTGCAAGACACAAAGACCACCAAAGACACCGTCAACACACCACCTTGCCAGGCCCTGCCAGGAGGCTCCTGCCACAAGACCTGTCCCACCACAGGACATTGGTGTCCATCCTGCCGCCCTGTCCAGTCACCAACTCCCTGTCTCTACACTGGTATCCTGGACTGGAGATGAGCACAGATCCAGGGCATGGAGGGGTCCACTCACTGTGCCAGCCCCCACCCTCCACAGCCAAGACCCTGATAACCAGCTCTCATTATGGCCTGCAACAAGACTCATATTTTAGCATATTTATTAAAGCTGTTTAAATTACTGAGCGTCTGCTCCATTCAATACCGGCCATGGTGATTTATATTCCTCTATCCCCAGATACTCCATCTAATAAATAACTTGGCAATCTCTGCTCCTATAAATATCCCCAGCCGTGGCAAAAAGCAATTAAAGCCTGCTTGCCAATGCTGCTTCCCAGTGCTCTGGGCTGTTGGACACAGCCCCCAGAAGGGTCTGCACCCCAGGGAGTGAGTGAGGCCACACAAAACAACCCTCCCCAAACTAAACACCACACCTACAATGCCAGAAATGATGCCCTGTGCCCCCTCCCCAAGCACATGACGTGCCAGGAGCCCCAGCTTAAGTGGCACTGCACGCCCAAGCCTTGCACCCAGGGCTCTCCCACAGCACTGGGATTCCAGGGTGACCACCTGAAACCCACCAGGGCTGACACCAGCACTGACTGGAATGGGCTGAGAGGGTTGCCCATCTCTCCTCACACCCCCAGGGAGGCTCTCCTCTCTCCCAGAGTGGGAGAGGCAGCACACTGGGACAAGCCACGGCAAAGATACAGCACAGCCTCTGCAGCCCGATGGGTTCTGCAAAGCAGTAAATTTCCCAGCAACTTGACACATTAATATAGAAGTACAGTCTGTTATAGCAGAGGGAGATTGTCTGAGTCCTTCAGGGGAAAGCAGCAATCCAAAAATGAAAAGTGTGTGCCGGCGACTGCTGGAAAATGTAGTTAACGCTCGGAGCAGAGCCGGCCAACTCCAACAGCGCAGCCACGGAGAGCTCTGGGAAGGCTGCAAATGGCCCTTCCTCACTCAGACAAGATGACATTAACCCCGATTACCAGCAGCCTTGCAGCTCTCCCCTCCAAAAACAGCACCTCAAATTGGTACCAGGAACATCTAGAAACGACAAGAACATTCAGGACAAGCCTTCCCACAAGTGGGCATTTTTCAGCTGCTCATGAGCCTGCACACCAGCCCTCCTTGTGAGGAATTTTAGTCCAAAACAGCAGCACCATTAGTGGACTCTGCTCCAGACAGGAGCCTGTCTCTCCCTTGTGTGCTCCTGCCTAGTGATGCCATGGAGCTGGACTCAAGTGATGGCATGTGATGCAGAGCACTGGCAAAACCATGCTCATCAACCACTCCTTGCCCTCCCAGCCCTCTCCAGTTCATGACTGACATCCCTTTCGCTGATTCCCAAACCACAAGTACAAAGTTACATGCAGAAACTGGTGCTCTGGGCACAGCTGTGAGCCTGTCCCTCTTCCCAGGCACAGAAATATCTCCATTCCTGTGGAAAAAATTACCACTACCCACAACCACTACGGTCCCAGTGCTACCATTCAGAAAACCCCAAGCCACACACATACACACAGCAGCCTGAAAGCCTATCCCTTAGCAAAGGATGCTGACACAGACACACCAGCAGGTCTCACAGTGGGGAACAGCACTTCCCAGCCTCCCTAATCCAATCAGGAATGCCCTGAAGAGTCGGCAGGGATGTGCAGTGGAGGGACACCCACGGACAGTGTGGAGATCCCACCCGCTCGATACCCTGTTGTGACAGCAATCATTGCCTATGAGGTTACCAGGACTTGGAGAAGGACAACTGAGGACCTTGATTACATTTTTATAGATCCCACTGACTGGGCTGTCAAGGATGGCGTCTCAAGGACGCAATGGCTTTGCCATGGGAAGACTTAATCCTACAGGAGAGGTAGGTGGGAGCTGAGACCACGCAGGGATGCAGGCTGGGTGAGTCTGGTGGCAAACATGGCTGTGTGGATAACCCAACCTGCAGCCATGCCCTGTAAATACCATGAGGCAGCTGCACCAAAGACAGGCAAGGCTGCCCTGACATGCACATTCCAGCAGAGCTGCCTTGTCTCAGGGTGGGGACAGCTTGAGACTGGTGCTGGGCACAGAGTCCAAATGCTCCCCATCCCCTGCAAATCCCTCTTGGTCCCCTCCTGGGTCAGCCAGCCCTGCTAATGACTCACAGCCTTCCAGCATGACTGTGGATGCTGTTCCTGGTCTTTTACCTGTTGACAGCATCCTTTCCCTGGATTACCTTTGGTTCTCTGCATTTCTCTTCCTCTGCCCTTACACAGCTGCTGAGGAAAAAGCAACAGGGCAGAACACCATCTCCAACCCCCCTTATCCCTAGTCCTACCTTCTTCGTGAAAGTCTACAACTACAAGCAAATTGAATACAGAATAAATCCTGAGGAAGCGAGGAGCAACGTGGTCTCGCGGGAGCGACGAGCGGCCCGCGGAGGATTTTGTCAGCCCCGCGCAATATTAATCACGGGGAAGCTAATGCATAAGGTTTGGTAAGCCAAAAAATACGTTTGCACTGTAATTTCTTGTTTGTTCGGAAAGCCGGTGAGAGAAATTGAATGTGAAAGCGATGCCACTAAATTCAATAACAATAAGCCCATGATTTATCTCCTTCCTTTACCACTCGAGACCCGAACCACGCGATGCGCCGATTCACGCTCTCCACGGGACCCAGGCATGTCCTGGTGTCTGCCACCACTCGTGGGGACTGTGAGGTTCCATCCCTCCCCTCAGCTCCCAACCAGACGTGTAAATAGCCCTGTGGGGCTGGCCTTGGCATCACAGGCTGAGGTTGCTGTGCCCTGATGCTACGTGCCATACTTGGGATATCTCTGGGACTGTCCCGACCACTGTCGGTCCCTCTGTCTGCTCCACCCACCAGTGATGGCTTTGCACCGGCTGTCCCATCTGGGGACAAAAGCAATGGGACATCTCAGACCTTGTGAGCCACTACCAGACACCCAAGCGTGAGGAGGGATGGCTGATGCTGGTGCCACACCGTGCAGGAAGAGGGTGAGCTGCATGATCAGTCACTACACATGACGCTGACGCACAGGACCGCGTGCGGGCTGACTCATCCCCGGACACGCCGGAGCACCGAGCCCTACCCGAGGCACTCGCCGCTGTGGCCCTGCACTATTTTTAGCTGCCAGATCATTACTGCTGCACGCCTCGGAGCGGAGAGCCTGCATGAGCACGGCGGCTGACACACGCAACTGATGTCCCTCCTCCACATCATTAGCTCCTAATCCATTAAAAGAGACCTCTTCTCACACCGCCAATGAGGGGACATGACAAATGGATACCCATGGGCGCTTCAAACTGCCCACCTCTCCATAGGGACAGTAGAGGGGGACATGTCATCCTCACCTCATCTCTGTGCTCTGCAGGGAGGTGACAGCCTCCATGGACACTGTCCCACCTACAACACGCTCCTGCCCTGGCACCTCACTTACCACCCCCTCCCAGACACTTATTTTGGGGAGATGCAGCATTCATGCTGCTCCTTCAGCTCTCCAGCTGCAGTGTCCAGCTGTGCCCTCTGACAGGTGATGCTGTCACTGCCAGGGAGAGGGACTGCCACCCTAGCAGGGGTCAGATGCCTGCTGGAGCTCTTTCCTCAGCACCCCACCTGCCTATAGCCCCAGGCACCTCCAGCTCTGCAGGAGCCTCCCTGGCACAGGCAGGATGGAGCTGTCAGAGGTGTCACCGTGCAAGGTCTCATTAGCGTAAAGAAAGTCAGCACAAAGAAGGCAAATATGCTGAAAGCTCACATTTCGCCTGCGCTTTCCATCTCCTTCACTGATGAGAAGCACAGCAGGACAGTGTTGGGGCCTCCTCTGGTCCCTGTGTGTCTGCTGAAGGCACCAGCAATAAAAGACCTTCCCAAGAACAGCTCCTGTTTGGGGCTGATGCCCTCAAATGGGGCACCTGCAAGACAGCTCCAGGCTGGCAGACAGAAATGGACGTTTCCCTGTCCCAACTCATCTCTGGGGTGCAGGAGACACCTTCAAGAACACACAGAGTAACCCTGCACAAACCCTCGATGTCCCATCGAGTCTTTGGGGGAAGCAACCAGCACAAGGAGGTGACAATCAAGAGTTTTAACAACACATTGCTTCTTGGCAGCAAAGATTATCGTCTCTGATCGAACCCATTCTGTTGACAGCCCAGTTTGAGAGGCTCATCAGAGCTGATTTTATTGAGATAATGGATTAAGCACATCTGAAAGCTACAGTTTGGTCAACAGAATGATTTTTGTCAAATTTCCCTGCCAAGCGAGTGACGTGCCACGGCCTCATGTGTTCTCTATTTCAGGCATATCTTCCCTTCCCTTCTCTGGGTCTTGAGTGCTCCCTTTCCACAGCCTTCCCCCAGTAAAAGACTCCTTGTGGGATCCTCTTAGGGGAAGGGACATCGCAAAAACTAAACACAGCCATCGAGCACCCTTTCCCAGGCGGAGTCACCTGGCTGCTCGCTGTGCATCCTTTTCCTCCAACTTTTCACACTGAGACAGGGAAAGCCATAAAACCGAAACTCACAGTGTTATACCTACTGTGTAACCACCTGTCAGTAAATTTATGAACAATTAGGAAGTGAGAGTGCTTCCCAGGGAGCTATTTGTGCGCGCGCTAAAACGTTCTTTCTGTTCGGGAATATAATGGGGAAACAACTTCTGCAGTTCCCCCTCCTCTTCCCCATTTTTGTTTTTTGCAGTAATTAATCATCTGCTGCTGGGCTTTTGTTCCAGTGGCTCCTGGTCCCTGTGACACATCCCAGTGGCTCCTTTTCACCAGTTTCAAGAAGCCTTGAGAATGGGAGCTCGAGGGTACTCTCTGGGTGCTTTCCATCCTGTTCCTTCCCCATCCCCCCCATCTGGATTTTGGGTTAGCATGTCATGCCGTGGCTGTTTCTGCCTGGACACTGAGTGCTGTTTTCTTCCTGCTGGTCAGACTCTACTTCTCTCCAGACCTCTCATGCCCTCCCTCCTTCATTACTCTTTCATTTCTCCCTTTGCTGCCTCCTCCTCCTTTTGATTCTCAGTTCTGTGTGTGCACACTTCCTTCTCTCTTCCCTTTGTTCTACAAGTCTGAGCTTTCCTTCTCATTCCTTTTTTTTTGTTTTGTTCCCTCCACCCCCCCCCCCCCTTCCCAGTTGCTTCTTTCTTCAATTTTTGCTACTCCTTCCAGATTCTCTCTGGGGTCTTTGCCTTTAAATTCACTGCCACATCACTGTTGCATCACCTTCATTTGGCCATTTTCACTTTCTTGACCATTCTCTACTTCTTCAGAGAAGAAGGAAGATTGAGGTAGAGTCTGGTTATGCTTTCCCAGACTTTTCCCTTCAAAGAAAAAGATCATAACATGGGGTGAGGGTGGCCCTTTCAGAGACTTCAGGAGCCAGTTGTTAAAAATAAAAGACTCAGTTTGGTTTTGAAACACTTACTGAAAGGCTATGGCTGTTTTGGTGCTGCTTTGAGAGGCAGCAGATGAGACACAGGACTGGCTCTAGGAAAGCATCTGGAAAAACACCACACCACCATAACCTCCCTACTGTAAATACAGGCCATGGTCCTCCAAAATCTGTCCTGGTCCCCAAGGCGAGGAAAGCAGAAAACACCATGATGGGAAAATGGATTGTGTCAACCAGAAACTGAGAGTAACAATGCCAGCAGCCGGGAGAGGCTTTAATGATAAATCCATGGTGAGTAGGATTAAGGCAGTACAGAGAAGGGCTTTGAAATAAATCAGAACCACACGACATCTGAGGAATAACAAAGACCAGCATTAGGTAGGGATGGCCAGTATCAATGCTCACTGCCAAAACCTCCACCTCACAGGATCCCAAAGTCACAACCTCCACCAAAACACTGGCTCTGAGCTCCACATTTCAGACTGAAGCACACCCTGAAACAGCCCATGCCAAGAAGGCACAGCTGTGATGTGCCTATGGCCCGCCACACTCCTCGCACCAAAACCTTTCTGTGGCACTGTGAGCTAAGTTCTCCTGACTCCTTGCAAGTCTGCACTTCCCAGGAGCAGAGATGGGCTTTGCAGGGCTCATTCCAGAGGCAGGAGTGCTCACCAAGGTCCAGCCCCATGACATCCTCCACTCAAGCTGTCTATGACAAGAGCAGGATGGAGTGGCTCATCTTCTGCTTATAAGAGATTAAATGCCTGTTCCCTCTGCACTCCAAGCCCTCCCCAGGACACACAGACATGCCACAAGCCCTCTGCATGCCCCTGAAAACATCAGTCCCCTCGTCATGAGGCAGTGCCTGAAAAGAAGAGGAAAAGGGAGACAAAAAAAGCCTCCTGGCTTCCTGCCATGTACGCTCTTATAAACCCTGTTAACGGCTGTTGCAATGAACCAATGCAAGCGACATATTAATAGTGCTACTAAGAGACACATTTACTGTTGACGGCGATTCCCTGGCAGATTTATTGCTGGGTTGCTGGGAGAGAAGGCCAGGCCCCACAGTAGCACAATTAAAACCCAATTGAATGCGGGGACAAAGAATCAATACTCTCTCCGGCCAACTTATAGTTTTGCAAAACACAAATAGAAATTAATTGACCTGAATACAGTTGCTAACTGGTCATTACTGCCTGTTTGTCAGCCCACTGGCACGGGGAGGCCAGCAAACAGAGGACAGACATAAACCTCATTTTTGAGGCCAGAAACAGCTTTGCTCCCATCCCTGTAAAGTGTGTGCTCTGCTTGCAGTAACAGCCAGGACCAAGTGCATCCTTGGAAAACCTCTCCCTTCCTCCCAGCACCAAGCAAGTATGTTATTCACTCTCATAGAAAGCCATCAAGGAACTTCAGTGAAACTGAATCCCAGTCTGGTTTGGGTTGGAAGGGACCTTAAAGACCATCTTGTTCCACCCCCTCATGGGCAGGGACACCTTCCACCAGCCCAGGTTGCCCCAAGCCCCATCCAACCTGTCCCTGGACACTTCCAGGGATGGAGCAGCCACAGCTTCTCTGCCCAACCTGTGCCAGGGCCTGCCCACCCTCACAGGGAAGAATTCCTTCCTCATATCTAACCCAAATTTCCCCTCTTTCACTTTGAACCCATTATTCCTTGTAACTACAGTTCCTGATGAAGTGTCCCTCTCCAGCTTCCTCATAGGCTCCTTCAGATACTGGAAGGCTGCTTTGAGTTCTCCATGTAACCCTCTGTTCCACAGGCTGAGCCAGGAACAGAGCACAAAAGGATTTGCCTCTCTGGCCACCAGCATCAAAGGGACAGCAATGTGGCACCTACAGATGGATTTTCTTGCAGACCAGCTTAGACAGACTGTGTGGCTTTACACATTGAAAGGGAAATACAGACACTGCTCAGCATGGACCACTTGACCTGTGCCTGTATCCCCAGATCCTCTCAGGCTGTGGATAAGCAGCACTGCTGAGAACCAGTCATCACTGCAGCGGGAGCAATTCAACAGGACTTGCTCACACCAGGGAAAAAAACTTTTCCCAGCACAGTTAGGAATGCCTCACCACTGGGATGCAAACCCTCTCTTACCTCCACCTGCCCAAGTCTGGCAAGTGCCTGCATCACCCTGAAAAAGGGGTGAGGAGAGCAGGGGCTGAGCATCACTGCCAGCTCACCTGATTTCAGTAGGTGCAAAGCACTCGGATACTTCACTGGTGTTGACTGGATGGATTAGCACGATTAGAGAGCAGACAGGATAAACAGATTAGACTTCACAGATGGACAGCTCCCACGCAGCTCAGGAAGGGGGAGAAGGAGAGCCACAGGGGTGGAGGGCTGCTCCCAGCAGAGTTCTGCTCCCCTAAGGCAAGCACTCCCCTCTCCACCACAGCTTGGTGCACACAATCCAGCATTTCCCAACACACTGGGCAGGAAAACCTCTTGGATAGGTGGCCACAATCAACCCCTGACTCCTCCCGGTGAGAAGGATACATAAATACATACATAACTCTGTTGGGGGCTTTTCAGAGACATGTCGAGGCTGAGAAAGTTTTCAGATTTGCTCATTGCAAAATCAATACCCATCAGCTGTTTGAAATTAAAGGAAAGATTAGGTCCTGGTTTTATACACGCTTTATTGTATTCCGAGAGCTTTCTACTCAGCCAAATAAATCTTCTTTAAGAGGATTAGGAAACTTTCATTATCTTTATCTAACCTGAACTAACACTAACTCTGAAAAATTAATCTAGAGACCGGACAAAAGCCAGTAGCTGGTGCAAAGCCGCAAGGATCCGGAGGCAGCATCCATCGGAGTGCTACAGGCACCTGGATCCCCCCATCAGAACAGCCTCAGGACGCTGCTTTGCAACCCAACAGTGTCTGCTATGCTGACACAGTGTCTATGAAGCCCTGTGCCAAAAGCCCTTCATGGTCCCACTGTGTTTTCAACATATACACAACCCAGCCTCTCCCAAAACTGCAGAGCCTCGTGCTGTAGGGATCTGCTCCTCCTCCATGCCTGGCAGTGCTCTGCTTCCAGCTCTCCCAAAGCATCTCCAGGTGTGTTACCCAAGCACCTTTACTATCAACACCCGGATCAGCACGGTCTCAAGCAGCAGAGACGGGTCAACTTCACAGCTGGGACAGGGAAAGGGGGAGAGGAAGAACACACCAGCCCCTGTTTCAGTTCTTGTGTGTCCTCTGCCCCATGTGAAAATGGTACAAAACAGGAGGCTGGGACACCGCACAACTATCTACCCCTTGGCATGGCAGGCACTTGTCCACACCACTGTTCCCATGTTTAATAGGGAAAGCAAAAGCCACACACATAAGCAAAGAGGAACAAAGACTTAATTCACTGCTTCCCACGGGCAGGGAGGTGCTCAGCCATCTCCAGGACAGCAGGGCCCCATCACATACAATGGTGACTTGGGAAGACAAATGTCATCGCTCTAAACATCCTCCTTTCCTCCTTCTTCCCCCTCAGCTTTACATACTGAGTATGATGTCATATGGTCTGGAGCATCCCTTGGGTCAGTTTGGGTCACCTGTTCTGGCTGTGTCTCCTCCCAGCTTCCCATGCACCCCCACATTCCTTGCCAGCATGGCAGTACAAAAAGCAGAAAAGGCCTTGGCTCTGTGCTAACGCTGCTCAGCAATAACAAAAGCATCTCTATACCTTCATCGCTGTATTCAGAATAACCCAAAACATAGCCCCATGCAGGCCCCTAGGAAGAGGATTAGTTCTACCCCAGCCAAAACTGTGCAATTCTTGAAGCAACTGGTTCCATCTGAAACTTGTTCCATCTCCAGAAGCAACTGGTTTCATCTCCACCACCGTAACACCCTCCAAACCCTTCACAAGCCCAGCCAGCCTTCCAGATCAAACCATCCAGCAAGAGCAGGAGGCACGTTCAGACCTACCTTGCACGATGAGATGGACGCGGGAGGTCTTGGGGTGATTGTCTGTCTGCACGGAGCAGGTGTAGGGGCCCTCATCATACACATCCACGTTGTGGATCTTGATGCTGTACTGGGTCTTGGTGTTGGAGAGGATGACCACACGGTTGTCTATAGACCACTTGTCATTGCCGGCATACAGGATGGTGCTGCGGTTCAACCACGCCACCCGCGTGACCCGGTCATCCACAGTACACCTGCGAGGGGAGAGACACAGCGTCACACACCTGGCGTGCAGGGAGAACACCCCGTGAGCATCCCTGAGCATCCCTGACCCCAACACGGGGGTGGGAGCTGCGCTGGCTCCCAATCACTGCCAGCATGGAGATGGCACATGCCATGGCTGCACATGAGATTCCACATAAACAATGGGTTCGGCAGAAATAAACACTCCCTTTTCCTTTTACGACCGCAGACAAAATTCCTGTTGCATTTGACCTCCACGAGCCATGCAGACTATCCACAAACCCCTCACTTCCACCGCCCCCTCCCCTCACCCTTGCTGTGCACTGAGAATTTCAGATGAAGCTGTAAAATTTGCTGACAGCTGAGCCTGTCGGCACGGCCCTCGAGCCATCCCTGGGGTGATATACACGGGGACAGGGGCCGTGGCACACGAGCAGGGAGAGGGGGAAGAAGAGAAACAGCCGGAGACGGCCAAGGCAGCACGCAGGCAAGGGAAGGGAACATTTGGATAAGCAGCTGTAAATCCTACAAGTGCCTTGAAAACACAGCACGGTCGTTTCCATTATTTATTTCCTGCCTGGCTCCCACCCTCCCTGCTCTGAGGCACGCGGGAGCTCGGCAGCTCCGGTCCACAGCGCTGACTTACACTTGGCAAAGAACGGGGTGGGGAAGGGAATTAAAATGTTCCTGGAAAACATGGCTTTTTTCGTTCTGTTTGATAGATTTTTCTCCATCTATTTACTCATGGCCTTCTCTGCTGCCTCCGTGGCACCCGCAGCAAAAATGTCGAGCTTTTCGCTAAATTAGGAGCCCAGCATCTCTCAGGAGCTTCGCCTTTCCCACCCAAGGACCACAGTAGGGAAGCTGTCTTTTGGCATGAAAGGAAAACAGGAAAACCAAGCTAGGTGTGTGTTAGTGCCTGTGGTGGCAGCGCTGCTGCAGCTCTGTGCAGCCGAGATCGCAGGGAAAGGCACCTACAGTCAATCAAGAAACTCCTGCGAGTCCCTCTCCGCACGCCTGTAAATTCAGAGAGGGGCTGGAAGGCTGTTCCTGTCCTCGTCCCCATCACAGCCCCTCTCGTGCCCAGACTTTGGAGGTGTTATATGCCTCCCTCGCTGAGATTGCAGAGCGTCGCCTCGATCGAGATTATTAATCGGGCGGAGGGAAGGGGCGATTCTTGGCATGTTTGAGGGTCCCCCCGGGCGCTCGGTTCACAGGAATGAGCCATATATCCTCCCACAAACAAGCCATTTCCCCCCCTTGCAGCAGCTGTACGTCTCTGCCAGCCACGTCACGGAGGGACGCCGGGAGAAATGGATGGCCTTCCATGCCGGAATGCCGGGAGCCTGCCAGGGTGCCAGACATGCCCTGGCACCAGCTCGGCTCTGCCAGACCAAGGCGGCCTCATACCAGCAGACAGCACCATCCTCGTTGGGAAACTGAGCCCTCTCTTTGTTCAAATTAACTGGGGGAGAGCTAAGCACAGCCGAGTTAAGTTCGGCCCTGGGGGATTCCAGTCTAGTGGACTATTACTGCTGTCTCACTTCATTATAATGAATAATAAAGAGATACTTACACACGGCTTCTGTAAATTATTCATTGCGTGCACTGAAAAATCAGGGCAGCAATATGTAAAACAGACAACTTGCATGTCTGCACTCATATAAATATCCAGACTACAGCCCTGCGAGGTGCTCTTGGGTCCCCTCATTAGGGGTGAAGCACAAGGACTAGGGTTTGAAGTGACAGGGAGGAGAAGCTCGTGCCAGCGCTGAGCACGTTCCACTGTTGCTGCCCTGCTTTGGCTGGTGCATATGGGATGTGCTTCCCAGGGAAATCTGAGGCAAGTCTGGGACACCCGGGGACTGGGGTAGCTCATTCTGTGTTTACAGCTCGCATTTACCTCTCAGAGCTGCACCTGCACAAGCACACAGGATGTCACAGGCAGACACAGTCACACGAGGGAGGGCAAGGACAGCAATGCCCTCCCTTGTCCGTGGTGCCTGCTGTCTCAGAACCATTCAGAGTGGGCAGAAGCAACTTGGATACCCCTCTGACAAACTCACGCCAAGAATAAAGAGGGAAAAGCTCCTTCTCCCCATTCTTTGGCCTCCCTCTTCAATTTCTGCAACTCAAGAGCAATTTAGGACCAAGTCCCTTCAGCTCTGATTGTGCAGCATCATGCTGCTCTCCACCGGAGCCTGGGCTGTCCCCTGCAGCTAGAGGTGACCACACAAACCATCCTCTTTCAAAAAATCAGCCCTCCTGCACCTCCTGGAAACACATCAGAACCACCACCAGCAGAAAAGCCACGGTCCACCTGCTGGCACAGAGCACACAGCATTCCTGGAGGCACTTTCTCAGCTGACCTTGCTTTCCCTCTGATAGTTTTCCTGTTCCTGGGCAATTGACACTACAAAGGAAATACTGATGGACATCCTGGCACAAGGAGCATCTCCTCAGCTTCTTTACCTGTCTGGGAAAGCCATCTCCATTAGCTGCTAAGCTCCCTTGTCTGCTGAGCTGTCTTTGCTACCCATTTCCAATTGACCAGGATTATGATAATGTCTCCAGTAAGCAAACAGGTAAAGAGACTTCTGCAAAGTGTTTAGATAAAGCAGACAAGCTCTGACAAAGCTGGATAATAAAGCAGGCCAGAAGGTTTTCCCTTGAAGGGATCTAATTAAAAACAAAGACAAACCCCCATTAACAGTCTCCTGAAGGCGCTGTATCCATCTCTAGAAACTCTGCCTTATGAGTCCAGAAGGGACAAAAGACAATAAAGGGACTGTCAGGTGGGAGGAAAAGAAACCCATCCTGGCTCTGCAGTTCACATGGAGAAAAGCCATCAGCAAAACAAGGGGAATATCTCGGGAATGATTTCATCAGCCCAAACCTGAGCCCCCGGCACACGCTGTGTCCCAGCTCCCCCACGCAGCCCTTCTTCGTGCTCCACCATCTCTGCATCCCACTCAGACCCTCACTGCCTTTGAGCAGAGCCTTTGCATGATCTGCAACCCTTCAGCTGCCTCCAGCAATGACTGCTCTCCTCCAGAGCAGCTTGCTGGGGAGTTTTGGATGCTGGGCTTTGCTCGAGCATCGGCCCCCATGGCGCTCACAATGATACATGTGGCCTCTTGAAGGCTTCATCTCCTGAGACCCAAATTAATCCCCTCTCTCCGTGGGAGGACGAGAGCTGCCGTAGGGATCTCAGCGCTCCACCAGAGGCGAGGGCACTGAACCCGAACGTGGCAGCGTGAGAAGATGCATGAGGGTGGGAGCTGGGGGCACCGGCGCTGTGCCGCTTCCCCGCTAATTGCCCCTATTCCTCATCCTTAAATGCTAATTTTGAAGTTTGCCATGGGATTACTTCACTTAGTGTCAACAATACGGATAACTCCGCTGACGTGCTCTTTGTGTTCGGCAGCACAAAGTGACCGTCCCCCTCCTCCTGCACCTATTAGGAGAGACCCCTGCGTGGCTCCCGCAGCAGGCTGCTGCCCAGCCCCATCAATGACACTGACAGTGCTTCTCCTACATGTGGGACGAGCCATAAAACCCTCCACCTTCATCCCCTGCCTTCCCCAGCCACGTCACAGACCTTTCCTGCACTGCTGAGTTGGCCAAGCATGAGGGTGAAGCCTCAATACCTGCCCCATGGTGAGGGAAATATTTTATCCAGGGTTGGCACAAGCTTTCTGGAATTAATTTGGAGGGATAAATGACACACAGAGAGTTGCAAGTATAAATCAAGTCTTACAAAACCCTCTCCGTGGGTGAAAAATATCCTGAGGTTGCATGGGACCCCAAAATGTAGACGTGCATCCTGAGAAACCCAGGAGATGTGTTTGTACCTGCAGAGCTGAGACCACCAGTCCCCTGGATGGACCCAGAGGCTGGGGGGAGATGTTCATCTATGGATCAACCTAAATTTGTTGTCCAAACCTGTCTGGACACATGGTGGGATTTTTGGGGCTGTCCTGGAGTTGGACTCCATGCTTTTTGTTAGTTCTTTCCAACCAAGGATATCTGATGATTCTATCATTCAAACCCCTCCTGCTTCCTTATTTAAACCAACAATGCTCTACTTTTAAACTCCTCTATGGCCCTTCAACCCCAAACTGCTTTTCTCTCCTGTAGGTAATGTGTCTCATCAGGATGACAAATGGGGATGCCAAAACCAGGTGCAAACTTGCTGGCTGACCCAGTTTTCAGTGGCTAAAATAGCTCACCCGGATCGGGAGCGAAGCCCCTCGACAGCGACCGGGTGATGCTTCACCCTGGGAAGCTTCCAACCAAAAACACCTCTCACAGGGGCAGAGCAAACACCCTTGTCTTTGGGAAGAAATTGTTAATTACATTTGCTGGGGATTCCTAATGGGATTTCTCCTTTGCTTCCAATATTCATCCCAGTTACAGAGTTAACGGGCTCCGAGAGCTTTTTATTCTGGGCGGCTGGAGCAAAGGCAGAGGAGATTTATTTGTAATCATTGGAAATAAACACACTTCCTCAGAAGTAAACACAAAAGAACAGAACCTGGCTGGGCTCCCGCTTCGTTAAAGATGCAAATGAGGAGCAGGCCATCAAAACACGGCGGCTCCTCTAATCCTCTCCCAGCAATGCATCCCGCCACATTATCCATGGGGACATTGGCATCCATGGCTTGTGATGGTGGGTCTCACACAATAGCTCCTGAGGGCAGGATTGCACCACCTGGGCTTCCATCACTGCCATCCGTGATATTTGTTCTTGGGATGGAGAGTGGGAGGCACTTTGTCTTTATTCCCGATCCCTTCTGCTGGCACTGTCTCCTCTCAGAGACACCCACGGTGTCCCTTCTCCCCTCTCTTCCATCCACCCCAGTGCCTGGGTGTGGGGTGCGCAGCTCCACACCATCCTCATGCCATCCCAGCGCCCCAGGGATGCAGGGGACCTGGGATGTGCCATTTGGCATGGCCCAGCATGACCATCTCCCATCCAGCAAGTCCTGATCCATCACCACACCCATCTCCTATAGGAAAACCAGGAGCATGGGATGCACAAGAGCCTGGACAGCCAAAACTGTTCTCCTTTTCTCCATAACATCCCTACCTCCCCACAAAGCCACCAGCTCTTGCCCTCTGCAAGTTTCATTAGTTGCCTGGCCCCATTTCTACCTCTCCAGTTCCCTGAGTGTTCCCAGTGGTGTTCAAACACACTCCAGACCACTGATAAAACTCTTCCCTGCCAACAACCCCCTCCCTAGAGCCCTGTGAGGGCTACAGGACCCTCCTGCCCTCCCCAGAGGCTGGGGGCTTGCCAGGGAGGGTTTCTGCCCACCAGTTCCCCTGTGGTGGCTGTTTGCCCACCACCGAGCACCAGAATAGAAGCTGCTCCCCGTGAAAAATCATAGCCCAAATTGATACATTAGAGGTTGCTAAATATAAAATATCCATCTGCAAAGATAATAAGCCTGCGAGGGCAGAGGCTGCCGAGTTGCTCCATTTCAGATAGTTTAATGGTGTTTTGGTCCATGACTGCAGCTCACAGACATTAGAATGATAACAAGATGATGAGGAGGGCGGGAGCCGTCTGTGCGAGGCGTCAGAAGTCAAGACAATGCTCGCTGTGCAGTCCCTGAGGGGGCCATGCCACACAAAACACTGCCTGGTCTGCACTCAGCATCTGCAGAGCTCTGGGTGGCCTCTGTGACAACCCAGCGGATGCAAAGGCTGAGCCTGAGGCCGGGTCACTGCCAAGCTTGAGCTGATGTTAATTTGGGGAGTGGGGGTCTGAGCCTGCCTTTGGTCTCGGGGTGGACCCGGGTACCACAGCACGATGCTAAGGCTGATACAGGCAGAGCTTGCTGCAGGTGACTTAGAAACGATCTTAGTCTGAACAAAGAAAGGATGCCCAGTGAGGTGGTGCCCCCACTAACTGATCCCATCTCCTCCCCAAAGCCATTCACGGGATTTTCTGAATTAATGCTCCACATCGAGCAAACCCAGAAACAGTCAGCTCTGTTAACGTGAGCCAGGCTTTGCCGTGGGTTCCTGAAGCCCTTCTTTCACTCCTCATTGCTTTCACTTCCAGCTTGCGGGGACACACATCACCCTGACAACATCATTGGCAAGGGGAAGGGGGGCCTGACAGGGTTGGGTGCTCCTGGCTCCCACTTGATCTTCCCACCATGAGTCCCTTGTTTCTGACACAACAATGCATCCATATCCATGTCCACATGCTGGGATGTTCCCCCCATGCAGTAGGGAAGATCGGAGGGCATCAGCCTAAGCCCCAAGAGCCGACAGCTGTTACCAGCTTAGGAGAAATCTTCATAAGGAAATATGAGGCAGCAGCAAAAGAAATAAAGTGGAAGGCCCTCGGATAGAGCAGATCAATGGGAATGTTTATAGAGCAGGTGGCAAGTAAATGTGAACATCAGAGCCAGTCGATGCTGGCGGCCACACCTGATCTCCCAAAGAGAGGAGGGAAAATGAAGGCACTGAGCAGGGGCAGCCAGGCCAAGAAAACCAGAGAAATTGGAAAAAAATGCAGTAATGCATCTTTTCTTGCCCCAAATGGTACCTAAGTAATTGCACTCTCTCCCTGACAGAGTCAGGCAGCAATTTTCAACTTGTTCATGGCCATCAGGCCATCCTGTGGTTTGAAAAACACTGGGGTATCCTCCCAGCTTGTCTCCAAACAGAAAACCACCATTCACCAGCATTTACCATCAAAACATCACTACCTCACAGACTCACAGAATGTGCTCAGTTGTCCATGAGGACATCGAGTCCAACCCCTGGCCCTGCACAGGACACTCCAACAATCCCACCATGACCCTGAGAGCATTGTCCAAACACGTCTTGAACCCTGTGACCACTTCCAGAATACCAGTGCTCAACCACTCTCTGGGTGAAAAACCTCCTCCTGATATCCAACCTAAACCTCCCCTGAGTCAGCTTCATGCCATTTCCTTGAGCCCTGTCACTGGTCACAAGAGAGAAGAAATTGATACCCACCCCTCTGCTGCCCCTCGGGAGGATGTTCAAAACCACAATGAGGTCTCCCCTCATTCTCCTCTGTCGTGGGTCCCTGTCCTAGGAAAGATCTCACCAAGAAAGCCAAATTCCCTTCTACCCTGCACCAAGCTCTGCCCTGCATCCCAGCAGGGAAAAAACCCAGCAAAAGGCACCCACCAACAGCATGAGCACCCTTGAAGGGTGCTGATTAAGGGACACAATCCTGTGAGCTCCCCTGCTCTCGGGCAGAGCCCCGTGCCTCAATCAGCGCCCGTGCAGAGATTCAATCAGCATTAATCTAACACAATGCAGCACCTGTGCCCTGGCTGATTTCTAGTGTTCTCCAATCAAAAGAAGTGAAGAAACACAGGGTTTATCACCAGCAGAGCTGAACAGTTGAGAACCTGGAGTCCTCCATGCCTGCACTGGGGTTTAGGGGTCGGGTTTTTCTCTTGCTTTTTTTCCTTCCTGGGCAGGGAGAGAGAGGAATAACTTTTGCTGTCAGAGTTAGACATGCAGTTAAGTACCCATAATGAGCACATGGAAACACAAGGCTCTGACTGCTATGATTCAGCCATCCTGATGGGACTGGTGACCATCTCCATCTCATCTGGATAAGGCAACACTTTCAACCCAGGAGGAGGATGTGGACATGGCTCTGGTGGCATCCTGGAGTTGCAAAAGAAGAAAGGATGATGGCAGGCTGATTAAAACCTGGAGCAGGGCGCATCTGCAAGGGATACATCCAGAGCAATGCCACTGGACACCTGATCCTGGATTGCAAGGAGGGAAAACTGGTCTGAAGCCACCCCAGTGGTGGCAATATAGAAAGGGGGATGGTGTTGTCACATGGCAGAAACAATGGCACAAAAGCCACTTTGGATGGAAATCCAGCCATGTGTCCATCACACATGGTCCTCATGCTCTCCATCAGTCCAGGTGTACCATCCTCCCCAGGAGGAATCAGGGGGGAAAGCAAACCTCTTCTCATATCCCACCGTTGATTACCACCAAAAATACATTTGTCATGAGATGCCCACTGCTATCTCTGCGGCTCTTAAGGGTAATGGAGAGGTTTCAGTCTTTGGAGGATAAGTCTCAGGCTCTTGGCTGCTTGCCCGGGAGGATTATTTTACATCAGGTTGAGTTCTGTAGTAATTATCTTCAAAACAGCTGGACTGCTGGATAAACTCGCTGTATCTTAATGCACAATACGGGAGCAAATGCAGAGAATTAAACTGCATTTCCAGGCAGATCGACGGAAAAACCTCTCCATGGTGTTTCAGAGGCCGAGGCTCAGAGCTCCTTGCACATTAGGGGTGGGAAGGCATTTGCTCATTTGAAATCAATTCCAGCCTCCCCAGAGACAGAGCAGAGGAGGAAGGAGATTCCAGATGAAGATGTTTCACCCTTAAGCTCTCAGTGGAGAAAAAATCCCCACTGTTTTCCTGACCCTCATGGCTGAAAAATAAAGTGGTATTTGATCTTGGCTGGACAAGGATCACACAGCCCTGAGAATTCCATAAAAGCTCCAGCTTTCCAGGGTCTTGGCTCCACACTGCACCCATCACTGCAGTGCCAGTGGGCAGGAAAATGCAAGGGGAAAATCAACTCACTCCTTTTGCACCTCTCACACCTGTAGTTGCTCCCAGCACCTTGTGTACCTAATGCAAACAGGATGGAGGGGCTGACAGACACACAAACCAACTCCCAAACTGGTCCACCAGGGTGAATTAAAAGGAAAAAAAACAGTTTCCTTCAGAATGGACAAGATTTAGGTGTGAAATCCTCGCAGACAGTACTGATAACCCCTAAAAAGAGGGAAATTCTGCCACTGGAAGTGAAGTCATATTTCATGGCAAACACTGTAAAGCACTCCTGCCAAATGCGAGATCCACAAATGACCTGGGTGAGCCATCAGCTCAGGAATGTAATTGCCAATTTGCAGGAATTTCACCAGCAATTAGGCAAAATAAAATAACCCACTAGAGGAAATCCTCTGCTCGCTGCTCACGCGTCTCCCTGACCCATCTGATTTCCACTCAGTGCTTTGTTCCCAGGATGAGAGCTGGATGCTTTGGGCAGTAAGGAGTCAGGCGACAGCCTGGAGATGAAGAAGTCATCTCCAGTGCCAGATAAAGAAGTCATCAGCAGCATGAGATGACAATAGACCCCCTGGACATGAGCCAGATGCAGCTCTCCTGCTTACACCTCCCTTCTCCAAGCAATCCTGAGGACCACGAACCTGATCCCGGTAACCCTGCAGGGCTGAACAACTTCATGCAATTAGGGGGTTTATTTGTTTGAGTTGTACGTGAATATCCCAAATTACATTATCAGATCATAGTCCTGCTTCTGATTTATTCTTTCTTTGTTCTTCAAGTCTTCGTACATCTAAGCAATTAACCTCTCAAAGAGCTGGAGAACACATAATTATCCTCATTTGTCTAAACGTCACCAAGATGGCTGCCTTTCAATTAACCTTCTGGGAATGGAGGGAAGTTGGAGTGATACAGTGATCATTTCCAACTTCAGCCTAGGCTGCTTTTTTTTCTTTCCCCCTTAAAGTAATTTAATTGAAATATTCAGATGATAAAATATAGCCAGATAACTGTTACTGCAGGTAACGGGATCAAGAGGGGGCTTGCAATCGAAAAAGAAGTCAAATGAAGTACAGTAATATTATATCAATACGTGGCACTTCCACCTGAAAATACCAAAGCACTTTGTGCTTGTTAATGAAGGGAGAGTTACACACTCCTCTTGCCAGGCTGAGACTGACGTCACTTCTGGATGTCCCTGCTACTGATGGGGAAACTGAGGCAGGGGACAAGCTGGAGTTCACAGAGCTGGACTCTGCATGCCTGGAAGCTCCCCAAGACCATCTCCTCCATTGATCCCACCCCACGAAAAGTTGGCTCCATCACGGGAGATGCCGCGATGGCCAAGTGGCTTTCTCTTTTACTTATTTTATACTAACCCCTCTTTTGCTGAGACAGCATCTGCCACGCCGGCAAGAGAGGGATCCATTCCCACCCATCACCTGGCTAATAAATATGCACTGATCCCGCCAGGAACTGCCAGGTCAAACTCTGCACCCGCTGGAAGCACGACACCAGTGTCATCTGGCACAGGCAAGCAGTATTTATACACACCCCAGCTCATAAATACATAGGGAAAATAAACAAGTTGGGCGCATCTCCTCCCTGACAAGCGTGGCTTCTCAATTCCCCGTGGTGTCACGGCTTCGCTCCCGGTGTGAAATCGAGCTCTTCAAAAAGCAATTTGGGTTCCAGCACCACATCAAGCCCTGCTCTCTGCCTCCCACCCCAACAGCAGGGCCAGGACTCAATGCAGGACTCCATGCGGACTCAACGGGTTGGAAGAGGCCAAGATGGAGCTCCCACACGAAGGGAACCTGAGACACTGAGAGATGGGGATGCACAGGGCTCTGTCTTCACATCTTTCCCTTTCAAACCCATATGCAGATTAGCATTTCAGCACCAGGCAGCCTCTCTGCTGACCAGCACAGGCAAGCAGGCAGCAAAGGACGTGGGAACACAGGAGGGTCCCCACTGGGGACACCACAAACCCACGTCTCCCACGGAGCATCCATCCAGAGAGATGAAGTGAGGATAACACAATAGCCACCGAGTTTATTCTCGGCACAGCCCGACGGCGACGTAATTAAAATGCAAGTCGGAGTCAGGGAACCTTTCGATAAATCTTTGCTTTTGGCTCTTGGCCTTGACAGGAAGCCTATACCTGGCGCGGGGAGTTCAGACCGAGGGGGAGGCACAGATAAAGGCTCTGCTTTATGGACGGCCATTTTAATGTTTCGTTTGAGTAATGGGCCTTGCAAATCAGCACCCCGGCGGCCTGAAATACATATTTTTCCAAGGACATGCAGGCTCCGACAGGTGATGTGGGCAAACTGGCCCCGAGGGGAGCCGCGATCTCGGCTCTTTGTGGCTGCAGTCATACTCCATCCCGGCCGGGATGATGAAGAAGGAAGCAAAGAGCTTGGAGGGGGATCCAGAGGCTGGGGGAGGAAATGGAGCGGAAAACGACCCTGTGTGAGACCAGCGAGGGGCTGATGAGCAGCAGCAGTGGCAAGGAGCACCCGGCAGCCCCGGAGGGAACTGGTGCTGCACTGGCACAGCACGGCACAGCTCAGCCTCTGCCCCTCGAGACACACCAGGGCATGTCTGCAGCACAATCAAAACTATGGATTTCTGGCTCTTGCCGGAGCTTGTCGAGCATCTGGCTCTGGCCTGAATATTCAGAAAGGCCAGAGGTGCTGCGATTACACTGCGGAGGAGGGGGGAAAGTAAGCTGGCAGCCAGCGGGCTGCCCGATGGGGATCGGGCTTCTCTGGCACAAACGTGGCTGGAGAAATGGAACATCCCTGCAATAACTCGCAGAGGAGAGTCAGGAAAGAAGTGGAGAAATATGTGTGGCTGAACACGAGGGGGAGCTCAGGGCAGAGCGTGTGGGGGAGTGAGGAGCAGAAAGCAGAGCCCACCTGCTCATCCTCTCTCCCCATCCCTCCCTTTCTGCCTCCACCTGTCTCCCTCCTCTCCTTCCTTTCCCTCTATCCTCCCCACACCACCACACACAGAATCTGCCTGGTCATCACCTCCCTGCACCAGCACAGGATGTGCTGCAGCTCCATCAAACAGAAGGAAGACTGTGGTCAAGCACCCAGAGGATGCACTTGAGCTGCCCCCAGATGCACTTAACTCTGCACAGCATCTTCCCCTCTCACACAGAGCTGCACGTATGGCTGGGCATGTATTCAATCAGAGCTGAACACGGGCCTGTAAATTGTTCTTAACCTCAAACAACAAGCCTGTAATTCTTCTCTTCTTGTCCCCACAGTCTCCTGCAAGAGGCACAGGGTGACATCTCCCTGCCAACACACATCCCCTCTGCCTCTGGATTTTGCTGAAAGGACTGTAAGGGACAGGTGGGCAGGCAGAAAGCAACCTCAGAGCCAGAAGCAGAAGTTTGCACCCTCACTGCCAGCTCACAGGGTCATCAGCTCAGATCCAAAGTGTCCAAATGGGATTTGGAAGCTGGTAGGGACCTCACTGAGATGCAAGCTCTGTCAAAGCCCCCCATGTAGCATCACACTGTGACCCAAAACCAAGAGACCGACTCCTGCTCATGGAACAGCCCTGACTCCATGCCCACAGCACAACTTGCTGCATCTCCCGGGTGAATTCAGTGCAGGGAAGTTGCACTTTGCGAGCGGGCAGCTCCGCCTGCCACTCCTGCTCACTCTGCCAAGTTTCAGTCATGCAGGCTGTGATTTGGAGAGACAGCTCTGAACTCACTGGGAGAGGCAGGACTTTCAGTGCAGTACGTACATCACTCCCGAGGCACTCCAGAGCCACGGCACAGAGCCTGCGTGCCAGCCACCAGTGCGTGCTATTCCAGAGAGGGGGACACTCCAGGGCAAAGGGGAAGGAGAGGCCTTTCAGAGGGACCACGTTTCAAGAGCTGCTGTTTTATGCACCAGCATCTCCTTCCAGGAGGTTTGACTGCAACCCACTGGGGCGAAGGTAACAACTTCCACCTTTCTCTGGCTGAGCTCTCGGGAATTCCAGCCACCCAGAGCCATTGCAGTTCATTTACAGCCACAAAGAGTGGCCAAAGCCACCCTGTCAGTAAATCCATGGTCTTTTCACCACCCTAAGGACATGAGTAAGGGACTCTGAGAGCTGTTCCGAGAAATTCCTGCAGCTTTTATACTCGTAATGCCAAAAAGGGGGGTGGTGATGCCAACTATTTCTGCCACCCACTCCTGTGCCCCTATGGAGTGGGGAGACAGAGGACTGGGCCAAGGCACATGGCAATCATTTTCTGCTGGCAAAGCTGACGACTCAAGGAGAAACATAAAACCCTCGATGAAGGGCTTGTCTGGTTTATTATAACATCGGCTTTAATTTATGCGCCTGCCTTTTATGATTGTTCTCTATCGCTGTTCCTGGGGCTTATTTATAGAGGGCCATTAGCACAGAGAGCAGGCTCTGATGAGGGAGCATTTCCAGTCTGCCGGGGGACCGGGATATAAACTGAGACGAGGAGGAGGAGGAGGCAGTGAGCTCTCATATGGGGCTGCTGCGAGTCCTCTCCCCAGAAAGCTGAGAAGGATAATTTGATCTCAGAGAGTGATACAACTTCATTTCATGTGGCTCTCTCTGGGCAGGCTGCAGCCTCCTTCACATGCACTTTGCTGAATTCCCTAGCCCCAAACAAAGTCAGCAGTGAGCAGGTGGGGGTACAGAGCTTTGGATCTGACTGTCCACACCAAGCACAAAGACAGAGAAAACCTCTTGAGGGTGTGAGAGAGCTGCCAGGGTGAGGAGGGGGAATCACAGAATGGTTTGGGTCAGAAGGGACTTTAAAGATCATCAAACTCCAACTCCTCTGACAGGGGCACAGGGACACCTTCCACTAGACCAGGTTGCTCCAAGCCCCATCCGGCCTGGCCTTGGACACTTCTAGGGATGGGACAGCCACAGCTTCTCTGGGTAACCTGTGCCAGTTCTCTCACCACTCCCACAGGGAAGAATTTCTTCCTGATATCCAAGCCATGCCCTCTGTTAGTTTAAAGCCATTCCCCCTTGTTCTATCACTACATACCCTTACAAAGAGTCCCTCTCCAGCAACAGGGGAGACAACCCCAACTGCAGTGCCCACACAGCGCATCCCAACATTGGCACTTATCCCTGCCTGGGCATCCCAGCCCCATGCTCATCTCATCTCCTTCCACCTAAAAGTAAAATGCTTTGAGGGCTGTGAAAACTTCACAGATTATTCCTATTTACAAACATCACTCCAATTTCCAGCACAACCCAGACAGGCAATTCTATGCCGGTAATTAAAACCACAGCCAGCAAAATGATGGGTTAATTAAAGGTCCAACCCACCCCCAAAACACACCAATGTGCAGTGAAAAACACATTGGTTCAAACCCCAGCGAAGCAGGTAGGTGGGTCTGCTGGCAGGGAGAGACGATGCAAAATGACTTTGTGTGATCAAAACCTTCCCGTACAGTTCGCAGGTAATTTGTGACGAGAACAAAAGCTTTAAATTCATCCACTAAATTATTCACCACAAATCGTCCTCTCGGCTCCTGTGCTTGTGTCCTTCAAGCTGTTCTAGGTGGTGATTACGTCCCCTCGGTGCACGGGGAGGCCTCGGGGAAGCGGCTGCGGGAGAGACGGAGCCGCCGATCCGACACTGGCAGTTTGATTTACAGAGAGAACTGGGGAGAGGAGACAGCAGCCCTCAGGAAAAGAGAAACTTCAAGCTCTAACCATCCCATCAAGGGGGTTTCTGCCTTCTTTATGTGGCGGGTTTTTTTGCTCTCTCTCGTTTTCTGCAACAAGCTCCCACTGCAGGCACAATAGATGATGCTAAATTATTTTGGAATATGCTGAGAATGCCCTGCTTGGCCAAGCAAAGCCTCATAAATCATTCCTCTTCTCCCACTCCCTTTCCTATTGTTGATCTCTCTTTCAAGCAGTATAATACCAGCTCACCGGGGAGCCCATTGCCCTGGCTCTGCTGAGACACATCACCAGAGCTATTTCTGCTGCTCAGGGGATGAGACCATGCAACTGGGAGAGACTGGAGCCTCTCGAGCTGCTCACAAGGTCACTACCTCCCAGTAACCAGTTCTAGAGCCCAGATGGGTGTAAGTCTGCCTGTAGTAGTGCCAACTCCATGTCCTGCTGGGAGGGGATGGGAAAAGTGGTGGCATCCAGGTGTCAGATGCTCAAACATCACTCCTGCCAGAGTTGGTGACTAGGGCTGAGTTTCTCTCTTCTCACTAGCACAGATTCCCTCCAAAGAAAGGGGAGATGCTGATGAAGGACCTGACAGGGCAGAGTGTGCCAGTAGTGGTCTGGAGCAGAGGGAATAGGGAAGCCTGGAAAGAGGAAAGCCCTGCATGGAGGAGGTCCAGAGCTCATTCAACATTTATGCCATAGCTGAAGTGGCTGCACAGCCCAGGGCTGCCAGCCTGGCTCCTTCCACCGTGACTAAAATCATGCTTTTCCCTAAAAACCCCACACTGAAATACCCCAGTCAAATGCAGAGGCCCCTCCAATGGGGACTGACAGGTAGAAGAGCACTTTGGGCCAGAAACAACAGCGTGGCAAAGGCACAGTCATTTTCTAATACCTGAAGTGACATTTTTCCCGTACCTCATGCTCAGCTGTGACACCAACAACCTCATAATAGGGATATGAGCGCTGTGCATCTCTGTGCTGGCCTGGTACCCATCACTCAGGAATGATGGAGAGGTAGCAGGCTTGGGAAGCTGCTGACAAGAAGGAGCAGTGAATAGCTCCATTTGTAGCCCTGGGCAAGGACTAAACCTTATTCCCTCCCTGGCTCAGAAAAAGGTGGATTGCCATCTTCCATGACTTGGCTGTGAGCTGGACTGAGAGGAATCAGCCAGGAATTTTGGAGGGGGTAGCAGGTTGAGGGCAGAGTTCCTTGAGGTCACCCCACATAGGAGGGAACCCCATTATCCATCAGCTTGGATGCAATAGATGCACCCAAAGCTGCAGAATGAGGCTCAGGGTACCAGGGGCAGAGCTGGAGTCCCCCATCCCTCTGCATCACACCATCACTCCTTCCACC
The DNA here is from genome assembly GCA_035221455.1 of Xenops minutus. Lineage (NCBI taxonomy): Eukaryota > Metazoa > Chordata > Aves > Passeriformes > Furnariidae > Xenops > Xenops minutus. The sequence goes on from JAWWEE010000062.1 coordinate 2,714,385, forward strand.
TTCACACCCACAAGTGAGGTTTAGCTTGGGGTTTTTTTTATCAATACTCTTCTTCCCTCCCCCCAGGAAAACACTACAGAAGCAAAATGCAATAAAAGCCTCAGCAGCCACCCTTGCCTCTCCAGAGCCTGAGCTTTATGACAGGGCAGCTCTTTATCGCTCACTGTGTTTTGCACAGCCCAGATGTGACGCTCATCCTGAACAGCAGAGTTTCAGGCCCCTTGGTTATTCCCTACATGGAGCTGCTATTTTAGACAAGACAGACGCAAAACAAAAACAAAACCTCAAGCGGAAGGAAGGGAAAAAAGCCCTCAGAGCGCAGCAACAGCAACTAAAATCCATCGTGAGGCATTTATCTTTTGGTTTTCAACCTGAAGGAAGGTGAAAAAGCCAAGTGGAGCCGCAAACACCGAAAGGACCATGGGTACCAGCAGCCCTGTGAGGCTGGACAGGAGCTGCCAGTGGGCAGGGAGATGCCAAGAGCTCTGTGAACACCTCACAGGGATGGGGATGACCAAGTGGGTAAGGGAATGCACTCACTGGACTTGTGCATCACCACCTTTCCCATGCCAGCCCCTTGCTGGGAGAAGCAGCCAGCCAAACACACACAGACCCCTCCAGTGCTTTTCCCGGCATGTCTGGATCACCCAGCTGCAATTCCCACCATTTCCAGCGGGACTTCTGCTGGCATCAAACTCCCTTCAAGACAGACCACCCATACCAACGGGGCCCGAGGTACCCAATATTTCATCCCCAGTATCCCAAAAGGGCTAAGGAACATGTGGACGCGCTCCATAAAGCCACCATTAGAGATCCCCTGATGGAGATGGATTATAATTTGCAAATGATTAAAACACAATTAACGGTGGTAGGGAGGTACTCGAGGCCCTGCAAAAGAGCTGTGCAAATGAGGAGTTATCAGGACCTTCGGTGTCCTAAGCACCTGTCAATTCTTGGTTGAAACAAGTGCATTAGCCTCGTCCAATATCCATCTAACCTTTCCACTCTCCCTTGCTCTGTTTCCCTGGCAACCAGTTAAAAGTGCTGGAAAAAGGCACAGCTGCTTTCAGAAAAAAAGAAAAGGAAAGGGGAAAAAAAAGGCAATATGTTCTTTTAAAGCGCGTGTGCTCGTCACTCTCTCCCCCCTTCTCTCTGGCTCTCCTTTAGGTGTCTGTGTTTTCTTTGCCCAGCTCAGCTCCAGCCCCAAGACCTCTGCATGACCTGCCATGCTCAGAGGGCAATGAGCAGGGTGGGGATGGCTGTGCCACACTGCTCTCCCTGGGGACAGGCAGATGAACCACAAACCATGGCAGAAAACCACCTGGAATTGCAGCAAAGTAGAGGAGAGCAAATCCAGGAGCTGGCTCGAGTGTAGGAAGCCACTGAAAGGGGAGATGCTGACCCAAAACAGGCTGTTCCTCAGGCAGGGGAGCTCAGTGTGCCCTGTGCTTCCTGCCTGGAATGTCACAGCAGAGCCCTGCTCGACCTGCACAGCTCTCCCGAGCAGTACAAGCAGAACACTCCACATTTCATGGTGCTCCCTGTCAGTCTCTGAGCAAAACAGCAGTTAACAAAGATCAAAACTTGAGGCTGTCACTAAACCCTGCTCCACTGCCTGCTAAACAGGGTTGTTATCCCCCCTCTTGCCTTTTCTCTGGGCTCCTGCCTGCCTGGGCATCATCTCCCAGCACATCCATGCTGATGCGAGTGGCATTTGTCCTGACACCTTTGGGAGCTCAGCTCCAAAGGTTAGAAGGAAAATAGCAGTGAGAGCAGTTGTCATGAAAGCCAGAGTGGGAAGGATGGCTCCTGAAACCTGTCACTGCCACCCTGTCCTGTCTCCACAAGCAAATGCCAGAGATGGGCTGGAAATCCATCCTCTTCCCCAGTGGTGACCCAACACCCAGAGCAGCCCACTTTGGGTGAGGAGGAGGGGGTGGAAGAGGGAAAGGTGGGTTTTCCAGGTGCTTCAGGAGCTGTCAGGAAGGCTGGAGCTGGGGATGCAGACAGGAGGAAGAGCAGTGAAGGTGGGATGGGGTCATTCAGCACCCTTCAATGAACCCTTCAATGGTGCTTTGTGCCACTGTCCCAGCAGGCAAGATGCAACATCACAACAGCCATGGAAAATGCTGGGAAATCACAGGAGCCTTGTGGTCCTGCATTTGAGGGTCTGAGGCCAAACCTTCCTCCACACCAGAGGCCCCAGGGAAAAATAACCCCCAAGGATTGCTCCACAAGCAATTAAACCTTCTTAGCTTGTGGAGCAGCTCTGTCTACACATGGACTCACTGCTTCAAGTACCAGCCTTGCTACCAGCACAGACAGGAATTGCTAATAATCCTGTATCCCTTATCCTGTCCCTCCCCAGCATCTGCAGGAGCAGGGCCTGAGGACCACCCCCACAGCAGCATCCCTCTCATATGAGGGGTGAGGAGCAGGAATGGCATGGGGAAGAGCTTGATTGTGTTAATTAATTGCCTGGTTTGAAGAGCCACTGTCACTTCACACTCGGCATCTTGAAGAGAGGGAGGGGGGAAAGAAACAACCCATTAAACAACACACATGGGGGCAAAAACAAAAACAAAGGGGAAAAATCACCCTAATCTAATGTTTTGCAAACACTGGGCACCCAAACAGCTGATCTTTGTCAGGAACCTTAGTTCCAAGAACCACTTAGAGGCTTTCATCAACACATTATAATATTAATCAAGACTCATAATGCAGAGTGATTTGCATGCCAACAAATATATTTACACTGTAAATTGTTTGTTGAGAAGCCTCAGAGAAATATGCAATTCACTGCTATTGAACTTGGGTAGCAGGGAAAAAAAAAATAAAAGTACCAACTCCCTGTAGAGTTGGTTCCTTCTGGTTTTGGCAACACAGCTCATTAGCATGCACTCGCATTTCCACGTGGGTTTTTGCTCGCAGCCATTTAGCTGGATCACAGCAGTCGGAGATGGAAAGGCTTAGCAAGGTCCTCACAGCTAAATCCGGGCCACTGTGTTCTCCACAGAGGAGACATAGCCTCTGGCAAACTTGTCCAGTGTGAACCACAGAGTGAAAGCAAAGTTGGCACCCATGGGTGACTCTGTCTGACCCTCGGAGTGACCCCGGGCTGTTTAAGCCAAGTGACCCCAGAAAAGACCTGTTCCCATGGAGGGGAGAATAACCACAGCACAGGTTGCCAGGAATACAGGAAAGCAAAGGCAGAGCTGGCAATGCCCACAGCCCCCTGATGAAGCCAGCCAAAAAGTCTGAGGACAGTTGGACTCAATCTCAGAGGCCTTTTCCAGTCTTAATGACTCCATGGTTCCATGAGGTTCTGCTACAGAGGCCCATGACAAGATATGGGAGGTGACTGCACACACCTTGGTCCTCCCTGCCAACAGGGCAGACCACTCAGTGAGACAGCTTGGCTCAGACCCCAGGGTTTGGGGGTTTAACCCACCCTAACAAGCCCTCACAGTCTCCAGGGCAGTGCATAGAGAGGCCAAGAGCAATATTTATCACTATTCCCTGCACCCTTTCACAACAAAACCTGTATCTTTGGGGCAGAAGGAGAGGACAAGATAGGAAGCAGCACCACTGAGAAGTCTTTTCCAGCCTGAATGACTCTCTGATTCCAAGAGTATTCAAACAGTTGGCACACTGATTCCACGTTCCTCATCCCAAGGGATCTTCCCCTTGCTTCTCTCCCACTGCCTCGCCCCTTTCCAGCCCTGCTCTCCCCACCATGGAATGTGTGTCCCACCAGGTCCCCATGCCGGGTGTAAATGAGGACCTGCCACACTTCCCACCTGGCCTCTCCCCTCACTGCCTGCCTGGGGCTCTGGGGCTGGAGGGGATGATTAGCAAAGGTGTTAGAGGAGAATTAAACAGAGTATTCTGTGGTGCCTCTCTAAGCTGCTGAAGAGCGGATTAGTGGGAGGCATTGATCTCCTGGTTCAGAGACCTTCTAAAGAGCGAGGCGGAAAAATAATGGGAGGGAGGAGGGGAGAAGCTAATTAACACTTCCAGGGCAGCAAGCTCTCCATGTGGAGTTGATATTAATAGACTAGACAGAAGATGTCCTGGTCAGCAGAGTAAGAAGTGTTTGTTCACCCAGTGGGTGTCGTTGTGTGGTGAGTGGGAAGGAGCTGGGAGGCAGGATCAGCACAGAGCGGAGATCACAGAATCATAGAAATCATAGAATTCCAAAATGGTTTGGGTTGGAAGGGACCTTGAAGACCACCTATTTCCAACCCCTCTGCCATGGGCAGGGACACCTTCCACTAGATCATGTTGCTCAAATAATCCAAAACTTAAGTCAAGTAACCAAAATACAAGACCTTTGTTATCATCTCATGGCCCAGGCTTTGACCCTGCCCTTCCGAGCAGTTAATCACTACTATTACTAGTAGGGAATTACTATTTCCACCTAACCACAAGGAAGGAGAAACACCAGCCCCATCCAACCTGGTCTTGAACACTTGCAGGGATGAGGCATCCACAAGTTCTCTGTCACTGCTGTCCCCACCATGGGACTGGACCATCGACCTGCTCTCACACAGGTACCTCTGGCCATGGCTGCTGTCTTGGCTTTGGCTTTATATGGGAAGTAGGAAGCTGAAGATGCATTCCTGCATCCTGAGTAGTTACCCTGCCCCCTGGTTAGCAGATATTTTGGGATGACACCACAGAGCTCCTTCCAAATCCACCATGTAACCAGCACTTCATCCCCATGACAGGCAGGGAACTGATCTGAAAGCCCAGGAAGCATTTTGGCAGAGCAGTGAAAATCACAGGAATAAACTTTCAGGGTCCATCAGGTAGTTTGATCTGTTTGCATTTAATACTCTGTTTCTCTACGTGTGTGCAGTGCAGTCCCTAATCCCTGCTCAGTAATTACCAGCATTAGAGGACCAGAGCTCAGTCCTACCCATTCACACTCGCTAATGTCTGCACAATCATTTCCATAACCCTCTCTGTGCCACAACATTAAGGACAAGCAGAAGCCTTCGAGCTCTCTGTTCGCAATGATTGCCCTGCAAAAACATCAGGGAAGGAGAAAGAGGTTGGCTGGGGGCAAAGGGGCATTTTATTTGATAAAATCATAAAGAGCAGCGCATCCTGCAGAGGAAGAATCTCCGAGACATAAATGTCAGGTTTATGAACAATTGAGCTGCTCTGTGCTTGCCCGAAATTGCTCTTTAAGGTCAGTGCTGTAAGTGTTCCCTTGGGCAAATGGACTGAGGGACAAGTGCTGAGCAGGGAATGGCAGCTCCAAAGTGGGACAGAGACACAAAGCTGGGGCAAGGAGATGCAGCCCCGAGGTGTGGCTGCCCAAATGATCCCAAACACCCACACAGGCCTTTTTGGGAAAAGCTTTGGGAACAGGAGCATCGATGCTAACACTGAGAAAGCATCAACCCCACTCTCAGAGATAGATTTATCTGTGCAGCCACAGCACTCAGGTCAGTTGTGCCAAGATGCTTCACTACACCTTGGGCTCTGAGTGATGAGATGCAGCCAGACCCTTCTCCCAGCTGAGGGCTGGGGTCCCTCCTGCCCTGAGAGCACACTCTCCACCAAAATGAGTGTTATTTTGGCAGCTGATACCTGTATCAGAAGTCAGTACAGGAAGGCTGGGTGCCCACAGGGGAGCCCTAGACTATTTGAAGAAGACAACAAGCTGAGCACACTCCAGATGCACCTAAATCTCAAGAAAAGACCATCCAGATGTGGCTTATCCAACTCAGCATTTGGGCTGGTTGAAGGCAGAGGGGGGCGGAGGCAGCAGGGGGGTTAGCCATCAAATAATGCCACTTTAGACTAATCTGGGGATGAGAAATCCCAGCAGGAGCACTAAATCCTCCAGCACACCTTTGGGTGCCAAAAGGGTTCCCATATGACACCCAACTTCACAGCTGCACACACAGGCACTACTGCCTTTCCCTAGACTAGGAATGGTGACAGAAGGACTGAACCCAGGATGATTCTGTTCCTCTGACATGCCCTTCAGGGAGAACACACCATGGGGGGACACATAGGGCACTGGAAAGCAGCTCAGGGTATAAATTAGGGCAGAATGGAGCCAGGGAACTGATCTCACAAAGGTTACAGCAAACAGCCTTGAGAGGAAGCAGGAAGGGTGATCACTAACACAAGTTGTTTTATATTCCTCCGGGTTGTTACGACAGGACCTTGATGGGCCATATGGTCTTGTCTTGACCCTTAAATCATCTTATGCCCTTCTAACAGCAGCAATCGCTGTTGCTGGCTCCCATTCCTTGTTATTCTTGGCACTGGGAGGCCGGGAATGCGAGGCAGCTCAACCCCGTAATGAGATGCATCAGATGGAGACCATCTGGAAGGAGCATCCAACTTTAACCTTGAGGGCTACTTGGAAAAGGACCTTCAGCCAGCTAAAGTCGCCTTCCCATGGCAAACAGCCCTCTCCCCAATGCTCCCTGCAACGTGCCGGGGTCCTGGGAGCCGTCAGCCTCCAAAGAGCTCAGCACCAAGCCTCCTGCACTGGATGTCTCCAAGATGGGTTGCCCATCTGCTCCCTGCCAAGCCACCGTGTCCTCGCGTGGTGGGAGAGCGGCCGAGCGGGGCCAGGGAAGCGACTGCAGGCGCTCGGGGGAAGCGGGGCAGCACAAAGCCAGGTGGGTCGTGGCTGGAATAAATCAATTATCCAACGTTTATCATCCGGAAAGGCAGGAGGGAGCTTGGAGGAAGATCCAGCTCCGATTGGGAAGCTGCAGGGGACGGCTCTGTCCGCTGGCGTTTTGGACTTTCCTTGCCATTCCTCTCACACCTTGCTCCCAATTTCCATTCACTAATAGCCAATCCTTTACATTTCCACAATCCCACCTACTTAAGGGCTCTCCATGCATCTGACAGATAATGCTGACAAATCTTGCCTGGCTGCCCTGATGGAGATCAACTTTGCCATTAGCGTAAAACTCATTTTCCAAACAACTCCAAGGCTTCTGTCTTTGTTTCCATCCCAATTAGGAAAGAAATCCATAAAAATAGGGGGGAAACCCCTTCATATCTCAAGTTTCTGAGATGAGAACCCGCTCTGGGTGGATCAAAACATTTCCCATCAATGTGCTCTTGCTTCTGGGGGAGAAAAAGCTAGAGGGATTTGCACCACTAGCCTTAGGACCCCAATTTCACAGAGCAAAGTCCTGAAACACCTCTAAGCCTGCACTGAAAGCCCAGGAAAATCTGTTTCTTCAACAGTTTGCTGAAGTGCTTTGCTCAATTGTGCCTTTGTTCTTTCCATTTTTTTAATTAAGATTGAAAGGCCAAGGCTGTAAAAAGAGGCATCAGGAAGCTGCACACAGGGGAAGAGGGAAAGTTCATTTGAATGGAAATTGAGAAGCCAAATCCTCAAAAAGGCTTTCAAAAGCCACCTTAAACGATTTTCTCTGTTGTCTGTCAGGTTAAACACCCCACTGGAACTGGGATATCTGTCTTGAAATGCCTCTGCAGATCTCCCCAAAGGCTGTTCTCCATAGCGTGGCCACACATGGATGGGGGTTTTTCAGAAAGAGCTTGTGCCAGGGCCAAACAGGAAGGGGACACAAGAGAAGGAAGGAAAGATGTATTTTGCTGTGTCTCCAAAATCCAGGGCTTCTATGACAGGAACCCTCTAACCAGCCTAAGTACCTCCCTATAGCCTGAACCTGACGCTGCTTGAAAAGATTCAAGAAGGATCAGGCAAATCATTTCATATGAAACAGCCCCCTGAGACACACTGAGCAAAAAGATTCATTAACAAAAAAATCAAAATGAGCAGCACTTAGGCACAGAGAGGCTGGGATGGAAATAGCAACCCCAAAGGGCTTTGGGAGGGCGTGCTTTTCTTTGCACCGAGGGTGACCGGAGGGGACAGTGTGAGCTGTGCCAGCTGCACAGGCAGCCCTGCCGATGGCAAACGTCATCAGCTTCATGTTGAAGGATTTCTTCCCAGCCACAGTCTCCTGCTGTCCAGCTGGGCTGGCTGGCATGATTCATCCACACACCCCATCTTCATTTAACATCCATCTCACCAAAGTGGATGCCAATGGATCCCAGAGCACAACTGGGATCACTGGATGCACAACATCTCCCAGTGGAGAAGACATTCCCTGGATGCTTCTCACAACATCTACTTAAATTCCCTGGCCAAGGCTGGACAGCAAACAAGACAAGGGTGCTCTCAGATGACTTGGCTCCCACCCTTGGGGCTCACACAACTCTTATTTCCTATTTTTCCCTACGTAAATCTCTTGGACGTTGCTCTCAATGACCTGACTTGGCTTCTTGGGGAAGCAAAAGCCTCTCCCTGTACAACCATCCATCTCATAGTTGTCCAGTAAAGATGATTTAAACCTTTCACCAAAGTGTCTGGTGCTGGTCAAGACTTAAAAGGAAGGCACTGCACTCTCCACCATGTACATGTGAGGGAGAAGCAATTTTGGCAAGACAGGCTGACACCACTCGTTAAGGGAAGGGCAAATTGATGGGGTGGGGTGACAAGACAGGGACAAAAGCCACAACTTCATAGCAAACCACAACTCCTGATCCCAGAGTCTCCACTCCAGAGTCACCTCCTGATGCTCTTCAGGCCAAAACCAAGTCAAAAATGGTTGCAAAGCTCCTCACACCCTCCTCTGGCCCCATGAGGGCTCCCAGGATTCTGCCACCTTTACCATTTGTCTCCCTTCTCACTGTCAGCATCCTCATCCTCTCCTGGGATGAAGGTGCCTTGGATGAACACGGGATGCAGTGCTGATACCAGGGAGCCACACAGGGAGCGTGCGAGCCACCCCGCTGTGTTATTAATACATGAACTTTGCCACTGCCCTCCCACGCTGCCTGCTGATTTTTATACCATATTGCATAATTAATCTGTCAACATTCTGTGACGAGGTATAAATATTAATAATACGATCACACAGTTGGCTGTTCCTTTTAAAATTCAAACTTGGCGAAGATAAATCGCGCACTTAATCTTAGCAAGCTTTGAAGAGTGTATTAAAAAGGGAGAAAAAAAAATAATAAGGGGGAAAAAAAGGAAAGAGGATACATTTGACTTTGCAACAGGATTGCCTGATTTTACCTGGGTTTGCCTTCCCTTTATCTCTACCAGATGTGAGGGTGATAGCAGCATTTGCTCAGATGTTTGGTGTACAGACCAGAGGGAGAACCAAAATATGGGGCACTAGTTGTGCCCAGAGTCCTTTCCTAGGTTAGGTCCTCCCAACAGCGCTGCACAGATTCAACCAGGGAAAAAAGCCACAAAGGCTTTAAAAACCCCCACCAAGCACTGTTTGAAGGGTAAAGAAGTGGGGGAAGAGTGCATGGCCAGGAGTTCTGAGCTGCTTTTAGTGCCATCCCGAAGAGTTGGACATTAAAGCTGTGGTTACCAGCTGAGCCAATGGGAATCCTAAAGCACCACCAACTTCACAAAGGCCTTTATAAACTGAACTGCCCCAGCACTTCACAAAGTGGCTGTCTTGAAAACCAAGGTAGCATGCAGAGTTTCTGAGTGCTTTTCCACACATCCATCCTCACAGACCCTTCCCAGACAGAAGGATGCTCAGTCTCCTGCCTCAAGAAAGCCTGTGGCACAGTTTGGAGCTGAGATCTCTGAGCATCCACCAGCCCCTCTGTGACTCCCCAGCCCCACCTCTGACTATTAGGCTTCTCAAGCCTTTGCAGGAGCAACTTTCTGTTTGTTTTGGGCTGCAAGACCTCAATAATGCTCAGTGACTTCCCTGCTCTGGCCTCACCATCCCAAGTCTTTGACACTCTGTACTTCCCACATATTATTCATCCCTAGCTGAGATGTTGCCTCTTGCTGCGCTTGTTCTGCTCCTCCAGACAAATAAACACTCTCTGCCCATGACATGTAACACCTCGTGATCCTTGGGAACTCTATCCTTTTCCATGCCCACTTTGTCCCAGCTCAGGTGCTCTTTCTAATGCCACTTTTGTTTCTAAAAGAGGAAGACAGGGAGGAAAAGAAATCATAGCACCACCCACCTCCCTAATACAAATAAGGCACAGTGATGGCAAACTCTTTCCTCAATACTCCAGTCACTTTGTTTTACACAGTACTGAAATGAAAGGGATACTTTAGATTAAAAGATCTGTTTAATGGTCTGATTAATTCGTTCCAAACAGACAGAGACTGTTCTGAGGATCTCTGTTAGCTCTTAACCTTTCCAGCTTGGGCTTTTTTTTGTGTATAAGCGAGGATGTGTTTTAATTTAATATTCAGTGCCTGCTGTGCTCTCTCTGGGTTGGATCACATGGCTCTTCTTCTGCACATGGAGAAGGGACCAAATGCTTCTTAAAATAAACAGAGATGAGCTGGTAAACAAGGAGGGCAAAAGCAGGAGGGCTCACCTGACGGTCCACATGCGCCACGGGCAATTACCCCATTCACCCTGGTTCAGTTCACAAAATTAATTAGCACTGAACGCTGCTGGTCCATATTATTTATGAGCTAATGAGCAAGAGAAGCTGCAACTCCAAAGGCAAGCACACCAGGTGGCCAGAGGCAAGCTTCTAGCCCTTGGGAAGGGAGAGAATCCCAACCCAACAATCCCAACAAGAAGCCTCACTGAGCCAGGAATGGAGCTGTGACTTTGAGTGTGGAGGTTTCAGGGAGGAGAACTCACCTGGGGGGATGCAAGGCACGGGGGCAAACCAACATTGTTCCTTGGTTTTTTAGAGATCAAGGAGCAAGGGGGCTGGCCAGGACCTTCACAGGCTCTGTATGGCAGCTATACCAGCACCATGAAGGCAGGACATGTGGTCCTTGGGCCACTACGGTGCCCTTGGTGCAGGCAGGCCAGCACAGCCAGGGCACCATCAGTCACACAGGTACCAGGGTCCTGCTGCCCAATAATGCCCCTGGTGCCTTCTGCTCCCCCAAGGAGACCTGAGGAACGACCAGCACCAGGCACAGGCACACACAGTGACCAGATGGATGGCTTCCAGGATTGGCACATGGGATAGACATGATGGAGGTTCAGACCCCAGTTGGCAAAATCCATCTCTCTAGTGGCTGTCACTGTCATGCTGAAATTCAGGGAGGTCTATCATGTCATACCTGCCTCCTGCAAGCTTTGAACTGTTTCCCTTCTCCTCTCAAGCCATGAAGACAAATTCCTCCTCTGACTGAAACATAGGGCCACTTTGTCAGGGGGAGACAGGACAGTGACAAACAGGCACATTAGCATGAATTGCTCCCACCAAACCCTGGATCAACCACAACACCTTGTCCTCGCTGCCACCACCCACCACAGCTGTCCCTGGCTGGGCACACCCGGGGAAAGACAAGCTCAGCAAAGCGAGGGGCAGACGATCCCCAGGCGCTGCTCAAGCAGCAGCCTGGGAGAAGTTGAAGCAGCATTTAATTTCCGCCTGACGTGCTATCACTTACGCGAGATCACAGCTCCTGCTCTTGCCTTCACTCAACCCCCTCCTCTAAGACTGCAGAGAAATAACACTGCTCGCTTCAAGTGAGGCAGAAAGTTCAGCTGTGGCATCTGCTGAGAGTGCTCCACGTCTAGTGCTCCTCTCTCACGCGAGCCTGGAACCACGGTGGAGAGGCAGCTCTGCTCCACTATCAGGGGCTGTAAAGGGTTTACACCCAGGGGAGGGTGAGCAGGGGGTAATTCACAGCATCCCAACTCAGACTGAGTCAGAAGGAACCCACAAGAGTCCAACTCTTAGCCCACAGGACATCCTCACAAGCCACTATGTGTGGCTCCATGAATGCAAAGAAGGCTGATTTCAGGTAGCATGGACAACTTCCCACGCAGCAGATGGGGAGTGCCACCCCTCTCTGAGCCCAGGCTCAGAGTTCCCAGTGCTATTTTCATATCCAGCCTGTGTATCACAACTAATTTCACCTAACTGATCTCTCTTTGCCTGTTTTATTGACAATACATGGTCCAGAGACATTACTCCTCCCCCATGCCAATTAGAAAATCCACAAATGAAACAAAACCCCCAAAAAAGCTGCCCAGCCAGAACATCCTTTTACTTTATTCCTGTTTATTATTTTTCACCCCATATGCTCACAATTATTCTTTTGTTTCCATTTTGCTGGCTAACAAGCAGGGGGAGGGGGAAATCATATTCTGGAGTTTTTCCTTCTCTCCGCCTTTTCCCCTTTTTTTAGCACAGAACAGATGTTTCCCACGTCAGAGTCTCTCTTGACAAAGGCAGACTTTTTCTGTTGGGGGAAGATGCTCTGAGAGAAATTCTCCTCCAAGCTCTAGTCCCAAATTTCCTCAGCTTTCCCACAGCTCTTCCTGTGCCTCCAGCTAGAGTGTGTCCTCCTGGCTATCCCAGGACCCTGGCCTGCCTGGAGGGGTCACCTGGCCTCACTCATGACCTTGAGGACAGTTTATACAAAAATGGCACAATAACAGAAATTGCCATTAATGGGAGTAAATAGCTTCCATTAACTTCAATTGTAAGTGCCCCATAGGATAAAAAGAGGCCAGAATTAAAGACACTTAATTAAAGATGTTTCAGTTTTTATAAACTCAAAGGGGGGAAATTTAGGTTTGCTATATCGAAGAAATTCTTGACATTGAGAGTGGGCAGGCCCTGGCACAGGTTGCCCAGAGAAGCTGTGGCTGCCCCATCCCTCAAGTGTCCAAGGCTGGATGGGGTTTGGAGCAACCTGGGCTAGGGGAAGGTGTCCTTGCCTGTGGCAGGGAGTGGAACTGGGTGGGCTTTAAGGTCCAACCCAAACCACCCTATGATTCTATAGTGTGGTGTTAGACCTATAGGAGGATCTAACTCCTCTAAAACCCTATGGATAAAACCACATATAGATCCCAGTGGTGCACAAAGTGGCACCAACAGCCTTGACACAGGGCACAGAGAAGGGAGGTCCCCTCAGATGCCTCTCAGCCCAAACAGTTCAATCCCAGGACTCGATGCCAGGACATCTGGCTATTTTTTGGCTCGCTGTTATCTATGTGCTTGTTTTCTCCCCGTGCCTCAATTGACTCATATGAAAAATGGGGATGATAATAGGCAGCTAACAGTGGCAATCTTTGAAATATTGGCCCTGCTAAAACAGGTGAGCTGTCTCAGCTTGCAGCAGCACCCCTGCAAGCATTGTCAGACACCAAGTTCTCTTTTTCTGGCCTTAACAATAAATCACCAGCTCATCTCTGCTCTGTGAGAGTCAGGGAACTGGGGCAGTGGTCGACTAGGTATGCTTTGGAAAATCCCCCCACAAACATCAAATACTGAATATTGCAGCAGTGGGAGAGGGAGGAGAGGAGTGGGGCTCACTCTGCCTCTTCCTCCAGCTTCCCTATATGAGGACCACCACGTGCCTAAAAAGCAAATAAAAGCTCTTGCTACAGAAAAAGACCAAAGGAGCACAATCTGTGTGTACGAGGGGGCTTCAAAACTCCAGTCTGTTCTTGCTTGAGCCAGTGGCACAAACTGGTTTCTTAAGTGGGGAAGTACAGCCAAGACTGAAGGGAGCCCACAAGAAGGAAGGAGAGGGACCTTTTACAAGAGCATGGAATGACAGGACAAGGGGGAATGGCTTCAAACTGACAGAGAGTAGGTTTAGATTAGATATTAGGAAAACACTCTTTAGTGTGAGGATGGTGAGGCCCAGAGAAGCTGTGGCTGCCCCATCCCTGGAAGTGTTTAAGGCCAGGCTGGATGGGACTTGGAGCAAACTGGGTTGGTGGAAGTTGTCCCTGCCCACAACAAGAGGACAGAATGAGATGAGCTCTAAGGTCCATTCCAATCGAGGCCATCCTATGATCCTATGAATACATGTTTAGCCAAGAGTCCCAGACATGAAACCCCAGGAGCATTTCCATGCTGTGGAGCAAACCTCATCTCCCCATTCCCCAGCACATCCCCATCCTGTGCCCAAATCCCAGTGCTTTGAAGCTGCATCTCCTCCAGAGCCACCGCGATCGCTGCTGGCACCAACCCCTTCCACAGGACGAGATAATGTGCATTATTTGCTAAAATAAGTTTGACATTAATTAGCAGGAATCTCGCTGGCAAAGCCTCACACTGCGCAGCAGATGTGATGCGGGCTCACAGCTCCTTCCCTCCCTGCCGGGTGGGTGGGGGAAGAGCTGGAGCCACGGAGTTTGTGTAACACATCCAAGAAGAGAACTGCGTCAAGAGGGACTGTCACCACCAGTGCCAAGCCAAGACACGCTCCCAGCAGCAGGCTGGTTACCTTTTAGAAGATCCAGGGTGGGAAAGAGACAGGTGTCACCCGTGACAGACAAGGCAAAGGCAGGGGGTGGCTGGCACTGGGGTTCTCTGCTCCCCCAGGAAATGCTGGCATGGGACACGGGCATTTGACTTCCTCCAGAAAGTGGGCAGTGAGTGATCAAAGTGCTTGCCTGAAAGTGCCTGTTCCCTCCAGAACATCAGCATCAGATTCGAGCCAGGCAGCTCAATTCCTCATCCTCTGTGCTCGATAAACCCTGGTCCATAAAATTTATTGCCTGCTTCTAGATGACAACTGCAGGAAAAAAACCTCCCGATGCCGGAGTCGCGTCTCGTGTAGACAGCCTTTACAGATGGCATCGCCACGGCTGATTTACAGGAGACAAGAGGCAGGCCAGACCTGAGTGCCAGGAAAAATCCCATACCTGGGCAGGAAGAAATCCCTTCTCTGCAGCCCCCTTGTTTCGTGACCAGGGCTCTACTGTACAGGTCAACCATGACATCCTGGGGGAAGCTACAGCACATCCAGGGACTTGGGAGAACCAGAGCTCACTGGCAGCCACCTGTACCAAGCTGTGCATCACTATGGAACCCACATCCTCCTGCCCATACGTGGGAATAGTACAGAGCAGACGTGACACAAGGCAGACAGAGGACAGTGACAGCAGGAAACCTGTCCCTGAGCCCAGGAATGCTGCAGTAGGACCTGCTGCTCCCATTCCTGAGCTCCGTCCTGTGTCACAGACTTATAAAGCCAGAAGAGTGGCTGGTCAGCCCTAGGGAAGTGCATCATCTCTCCATGGCTGAGGAAGGGCAGTAAGAGACATGCTGCTGATGGCATGAGACAATAAAACTGAGCATCCACAGACCTTGAGAAAAGGGCAGGGACTCCAGTTAACCAGGGTATCTGCAGCACAGGACAAGGCATGGACAGGTCCAGAGTGCCTGCAGGAGCAGGGAGCAAAACCATAAGGGTTGGGGAAGGTCAGCACGGAAGGATGCAGGACTGATACACTGGGAGACACAGTCCCTTCCCTCTCTTCTGCACCAAACTCACTGAGGCCACAGAAGCAAGGGTTGTGTGAGCAGAGCATTATCTCTGCCATGAAAGCTTAACTAAAAACAGGGGAGAAATGCTCCACATCAAAGTTCAAAGCAGATGAGGACCCAGATCACACAGCTCCCTACGTGAACACAAAGCAGCCCTCAGCAGGCTCAGGGTGGGGGTGACCTCCTGAATCCACCCTCACCCTTTCCTTCTCAAGGGCAGAGGGGCTCAAGGGTTGGGAGAGTGGGAAGGCAGAAGGAGGAGGGGTGGAAAAAAGAAAAAAAAGCAAGAGAAGCCACACCATGGTGAATGGAGTGGAAAGATTTCTGACAGAGCCACGTTTGTCACATTAAAGTGAGTGAAAGGCAGCGCTGGTGCTTCCCTGCCTGTCAAGTGTGTTTGTCTCTGGCCCTGGGAATTTTCATTATTCATTATTCGCCTGGCATGGACAGCAAGAGGAGCACGAGGTTCTGTCTAATCCCCACCTGATAATGTATTTCTGATAAGCGTGACGGAGCCAACGCTACTGACCAGAATCACATTTCCAGCAGATACAGTGCCATTTACAGGAGACAGGCGCCAAAAATTCAGACTGGGGAGATAAGGGGAGGTGGGGGCCAAGGGCATGAGGGTCTGGGGACAGAGGTGACATCCACACCACTGCCTTGCCATCCCATGGCAAGGAGGAACATAAATTATATTATAGGTGAGCCAAGTGAGGACAGATCGGCACAGGGAAAGTTTTGGGTTGACTCATCTCATCCAGTCTGGGTCTTCCCTCTATGATACAGAGTTCAAAACAGCAGAGGCCAAAATAAAACCCCTTAAGACAATTCAGAGCTCCAGAAGTGCATTGTACTTGGAGAGAGAGCTAATTCAGTGGCTGCCTGGGGTCCATGTCCACCAGCAATTATCGTGCCTCGGATCAACCTCATTGACTCCAATACTACCACAGCACAAAACTACAGCAATGGGCCATTAATATTTATCAGGCTTCATACGAGGAAAAATGATTTGTATGATATGTTCTGTGTAATTTATGTCATGTATTTTAACAGTGGGTCATGGTAGAAGCCAGATAACAATAACCTTGTCAACTAGCAGGATTTATAGCCTGGTTAAAAAACATATAAAGGTACCCATATTATTGCAACCATAAGTATTTCAAGTGTGAAAACTCTAAAGAAGAGGTATAGGTGCCAGAGGGCAAAAACTGGCTATTTGAGAGAGAGAGAGAGAGATTATTTAGGTCAAGAATATATAAAGAAAAAGTTCTTGATGCCAAGATCTACAGGGCTGTGCAATCACCTCCCAGGAGGAAGGAGAAGATGCTCCATTGTTTTCAACATTTCAGATTAGATTGGATGGAGAACTAAATATTACATATGGTAGAGATGAGCTTACACATTAACAAGGGGATAGACTAAAATACAACCTGCTATGAAAAGTGGCAACAGGAAGATGGTACAGCCTTTCTATCTTATTCCGCAAAGCTCCCTACACATATTCAGAGCTGGCTCTGCTGATTTTGGGTGACACAGACAAGTCTGTAATGCTTTCTGCTCCTGTCAGCTCTGTGCAGTCAAGGCAGCCAGGAAAAGAGGGAGCCAGAGCCTGCCCTGACTGTGTGATGAATGGTGTTATTGTCCCCCCAGCACTGGCTTTGCAACCCCTCAGGAGATAAGGAGGCTGCAAGGATATGAACCAGGACAGTATTTCACCTGGAAAAGCCCAGCTTAACTTCTAGACCCTAGCATAGGCTGATAGAAAGCCTTTTTTTACTCCTCATCAGGAGCCAAAAAGCAAACCTCCTAAGGCTCCAGGAAGATGGTGTGTGAACACTGGACTCGCTGTCCCTGGCACGTGGGGAACACACCTAAAGAACCCCAGATTCAGTTGCTGATGTTGATCACCACACCAAGGCACGTCAGAACGTGGTGCCTCAGCCTGAAGCCAAGAGATACACACAGATTTACCCACACCAAGGCTCTGGCCTTTCTGTGCCTATCACCTAATGACCCTTTAGGATCCAGGGTCAAATGCCAAGGACCTAATCCTGCAGGAAAAGGGGAGAGGAAGACCAGCTGGTCCCAGAAGACAAAGAGCACCCCTGCAGTCTCGGCAGCTGGAGAGGCACAACGCAACTCCCTCCACACAGAGATCATAACTTTGCAACAACAGCTCTTTAACAGCTTCTCTCACTAACAAGCTGCTCTTGTTTTCATGTTTTGGAATGGCTTAATCCTGTATATGATAACATCCTCAACAAGCAAGTGCATTAAACTGTGACAGCTTTTCACTGACCTAAGCAATTGCATTGCGAAAATGCCATTAGCATCTCTCTCTTCTCCATCTAATCCCCCCTCCCCTCCCTCCGCCTCCTCCCTGGCCAGTAAGAGCTATGCTCAACACCACTATTAAATTACCCTTAGAAATACGCTCCTCAAAGAAAATCAATGCACATGTGTTTTAACACTTGTCACAAATAGATCAACCGGGCAATCAAACATAGATCATTCCACCCAAGGTTTAAATAAATACGAGGACCACGTGTTGACGGTGTGTTCCCACGGCTCCAGCACCTCTGTGCCCAAAGCTGTGCTCTGCTCCACCTAAATCTGCCCTGAAACAGATGCTGGGTGCACAGTGCCCCTATGGATCGAGCCCCATCACACCAAAGCTCATCTCACCTGGTCTCCCAGCCATCCTAATGCACCCCCAGTGAAGTTCAGGAGAGTAAAACTGGCACAGGCAGTGCTCCCCATGGCAGCATCAGGCTGTGCACGGGCTCACTCGGCTTGTTTTTCAAACCCTTCTCCTCATTCCCTTCCTGACACTATTATTTACTACTCCAGGTGCCGGTGGGATGATTCTCCCCACGTCTCTCCATAAAGAGCCATGGCTGATGGTTTGTATGGGGAACATGCACACAGGTCTAAAGTGCCTGATAAATAGATCGTGAGCCTTGAAATCTATTCCTACTGTGAAGACATTTGCAGTGACTATTTTTACTTCAACATCATTTTCTGTCTTCTTTTTTCTTTTTTTAACCCATCCTTCCTCTTTTTTCCTTGGTCAAATCGGGACAGAGAGGGATTTCTTGCCGACTAATTAAAGCCCCACATGTTAATGAACTCCCAACACTTTACTGCCTCAGAGTGTCTGCAGCCCCACAGGAAATTAATAAGAGCTTTAATCACAAAGAGACTTGAAAGGTCAGTGCCTGCTATGGGTCTCCAAACACAGAAGGCAACAGAATCATATCATATTTTTAAAACACCCTGCTGAGAAGCCACGGGGCTGAGGCCAGAGACAAAATAACAGGCAGAAAATGAGAGGTACAGCTGTCGTCACAGGGTGAGGGAAAAGCGGGACAGGAGAGGCTGTAATCACACGCTCTGCCTTTGTCTTCTATTTAATCTGCCCTACCTTTGTTATTTCTTTTTCTCCCAGAGCAAGGCCAAATTACACGTGATCGATTTGCTGGAGAGTAACCCTTTACCAACCTACTTGATGGCTCATCTCCTGACCCTCCTCTCCATCCTCTTGCTAAATGAGCTCTCCCCAGTTTTCCCTTCCTGGTTATTCGTGTGCATCTTCCTAAAGCTCCTTTCAAGATATTAGGAGGCACATAGAAAAATTGATATTGTAAGTAGACGCTCCAGATGGACCAATTACTGAATTAATCCATAATACCCACCTGGCTCCAGCCAGTTATTTACAGCAGGCACCAAAGCACACATAATCTATTCACTCCTCAGAGCAGTATCAAAGCACAGTATTACGAGCACCAGCTCCATGAGCTATTTTTAGTCCAGCCCCAGTGAAATTCCAGTGCTTGAAGGACTCCAGCTCCAGGAGCATCTCCAAAAAGAGCCACAAATTCAGAAGGATCACTTGGAGTGTTCCTGAGGCCAGACACCATCAGAAAATGGACTGGGGTGATGTTTCCATGTGCTTATTCCTGGGACAAACCTCAGCCCATGCTGGGTTTCAACATCCACTTCAGCAGCAGCACCTCTAGGACCAACAGGAGAAACCAGCTCTAGGTCACAGCTGAGACTCCAGCCCTGCTCTGCACACCACAAGCTGCTCATAGCACAGAAGACACCAGACCAATATTCAGTGCACTAGTCAGGAAAGCCTCAACTGTCCCAACCTGGGCAGCCAAACCAAGCTGAAGACCCTGGGCTGTTTTGAGGACACTCAAAGCTTTGCATCCACACCCTCCTCACCTTTCCAAGCCCCTCCAAGAGGCTCCAGCAGCTCCTCCCTGGTTTCTCTGACCTCTGTACCCACAATGATGTGATTTCCCACCTGACTGACTGTAAAAGCTTCAACTACTCTAATCACAGATCAATGGCCTATTCCATGGAGAGAAAATCATCCTCCATGGCGTTTATCATCCCTGTAAACTTCTGCCATCCTCCTCTTGCTCCTCTCCCACTTTAACCCCTTGCTGCCCACAGTCTCCAGTTGTTCTCACGCTGGGCTCTCCTTGGGACACTCCGAGGAGGGAAGCAATTCCCTCAGGATGTACAAGCCACTGCTCCCAGCACCCTCATCAGCACATCCTCTCCATAAACCTCTGGTCCTGCCTCGAACAGAAGCTTTTTACTCCTTGAATCCCCCACAATATGGTTATAACCACAACAGCAAGAAGGAATGAGGCCAGAAATGAGTCCAAGCAGACACCAAACTTCCCTGAAAGCTGGAAGGAGGTGCCAGAGAAGCAGGAAATTGGGCCAACCAAAGTGAACATCCAGACCTAAGAACTGAGTTTGGCTCAGCCATGGCCCAAAGCGAGTTCTTGCAAGGCTCATACTCAAAAGCAAGGGATCAGACCTAACACATCAGTGCTCCAGCCCATCTCCAGAGTGCATTCAAAGGGTTTCACGCTCCACAGGCCATTCCATTTTTAGGTTTACAAGCTAAATCCCGAGCAGGAAGGAGCCCCCAGCACTGCTGCTGAGGCTGAAAGACAGACTTGGCAATGCACAGCCCAGGAGAAAACCCAGCGATTCCACAGCATCAGAGACACTTCAGACACCCTCCCGCTTTCAGGCTCACAGCAAGTGCTTCTTCCCTCGAGTTCAAAGCCTCTCCCCTTCGGGCAGGTTATAATTGAGCACCACGACGTTCCCCACACGGCGCTCCCGGACGAGACCCATCAGCGCTCCCGTTTCTCTCCGGCAATTCCTCGATCTCATTTTGACTTGCGGTTCCTCATCCCCTCTTGGGATTCGGCCCCATCTACAGAGATAATTGGAAACACACCCTCTGTGTCCTCCTCCTGTCAGGAGCCAGCTGTCTGAGGCTTTAAAGGCAATCTCCCTGCTTTCCTCCCCCCTGCTCCCCACAAAAGCTTCTGCTGAGATCCTGGGGAGTGGGAAGAGACAGCCCCGCTCCCTCCCCAAATATCTCATCCTCTGCAGGCCAGACACAGCTTCTCCCTTAATTTCCAGTCAGATTTCATCTGACAGCACTTTAGGAAGTGATAGGAGAAATCACCATCGGAGCAATAATACCATTACAGTCCCTCAACAGCCATAGCTGAAGCTGCAATAACAGTATGAGGCTCTGGCCTCACCTCAACTCATCTTTCTTAGAGCACCCCCTTCCCAACACTGTCTGCTCGCCCTGATCCTGAATCCTGCTATTTTTTTATTATATTTGATTGCATGCTGACTGCACCAGAGAAGGGGAAAGCACACAAACCCACGAGAGATGCAGACAGCAAACTTTCCCAGTGAGGGGTGGTCCTCCCACCACATTCTTCCCTCCCTGCAATAGGGAATGTCTTCCCTTTCCCGCTGCTGGCACCAACATTGGCCTCCTGAACAACTGGGAGATATATATACACACACAGAGATACATATATATATATATATAAAGAGAAGAACAACCCACTTAATGAGCTCTGATACCCTCCTTGTAAAGAGTGGGAAATTATCTGCGAGTCTAGGAATATCTTCATTAAAAATGCATTTAGCTGTGGAGCGCTCGGAAAGAGAGACCTGTAATACATGAAAGATTAGCCCCAGATTGCTGATTGGGCTCTTTCACATCGTTATGGTAATTAGACTCGCACAGCCTGTTGTGCTGACTCTGACACTTTGCCGGGTTTGCCTTTGTCTGGGATTTAAGGTGGATTTTCCCCCGTTCTTCACCCTTTGCCGCTCCTCTCTGATTCCTCTGTCTCGGCCCCTGGCCAAGGAGTGGGCACAACCTCTGCTCATCAACATGCCAAGTGCTGGGCTCTGACTCGCCTGCACTCCCGACTGCCTCTGCCAACCCTGTCCCTGCCTTGCATGGAGAAGAGAGAAATTAATGGTAATTACAAGGTGTGAGTGGATATTACAGCTCTCAATCTGATTGCCACTGAAACCAAATAAAAATGCAACTTAATCAGCCGATTATTAAAGCAGGGAATAAACAAACAGTGATGTGCCCTCATCCTTCCTAACCCCTTTTTCCCCTGTCTGTGGACCAGGGGTGTCTTGCTCCAGTCTGGCTGGGGTTTTCTTTGCCCCCTCTTTATTATTTGAAAAAGAAATCCAGGCCAGCCCACCCAGCCTGTGGAGCTGGAGAGAAAAGCTGTGCTTCAGAGGAGGAGTGAGAGAGAAAGGAAATGCTCAGAAGGTTTCCAAGGAGGAGCACATCTAATGATTAGGGTTTTCAACAAGTCTCCTGGCTCACCCCTTGTTGTGAAGTGCTGCTCGACTCTCCTGAGCTGCTGAGCCCCCTTTGAGGAGCACACAGCTGCAGAGCTCCTCTGAAACCACAATGGCAAGGCGTGGAGCTGCTGGCAAGCAACTTGTTTAACCTCAGCAAGGAGAAAGGGCCATTCCATGGCACCTACCCTGTAAGGAAGTGAAGCCTGGAACGTGTCACATCACCATTTGGGCATCACTGCACGTTGTTCCCCTGAGCTACAGCAAACAGCAAAATAACCTCTCCCTGTGGGCTTAGCTTGGGATCCACATGCTACAAAGTCCTTCAACATTCCCCAACACCTGAGACCCAGCCAAGACCTATAAAAATCCAAAGCAGGGTCAACACCCAACTTGCCACCAACTGCTGAAGCACCTCTTGAGCAAAGAGGGATTTTAGATGCAGTAGTCAAACCCAGCCAGCCCAGGAAGGAGGAAGTACAACCAACTAACAGTCCTCCTCATCCCATTACACAAACAACAAGGCTCTGCTTTCTCCCTCCTATAGTAAGTCCACTGCCACCAGCCCAGATGATAACCCTGCTCTGACGCCCCTGAGCTGGTGCCAGCCCATATCATCACTCCCTAATCCCAGCCACAAAGGCCTCTCACCCCTCTGCTCACCCTCTTATCTCTCTCTCCCCTATCTGCCCACCTTAGGTTTCAGCCTAATCCTGCTCCAAGCCCAGGGGATCTTGGTGGAGCCACTGGCCTTTTATTAACCTCATGGCACCAGGGCAGGTTTGGAGACATTCCAAATGTGATCCAAGTGTCTGACTCAGAATAATAATAGACAGGAACAATCATAAATTAATCTCCTCGTCCATCTCTCCCTTCCTCATACATGTATTAATGTGTTTCTATAGCCCCTCCACATCCTCCCTCTGCTCTATTCATCCATCTATCCCTGGCATGTCCTTTAATTACCTACCCATTAGGTTTCCTCTTCCCTGCCTCCACATTTTATGCCCTCTCTGACTGCAGTGGGGAGTGTGTTTTAACCCTGCAACAGACCAGGGGGGAAGATTTTAGGCAAGTGTCCAGGCACAGGGGGGATGCTGAGTTCCATGCTGCCCAGGCAGGTCTCAAGAAATTCCTTCTTGGAGGCAGAAAGACTTCTGATGAAGTGATGCAGCTGCTGTCACAGCTGCAAGCTGGACACCTGCCCTAAGGGACACTGTAGGGCTGCCCATCAGCTCCAAAATACCACAGGGCATAGGAGAAAGCCAAGCCACAGATACCATAAGGACTGAAGCTTTGGAAGCCACCCTGCCCCCTCTTCACCCAACCCTTCTGCCAAGTTCCCATCTTCTCCAAGTCCCTACAAAAAAGTAAGGAAGATGCAATGGAGGTTGTTGCCTTTGGTAGGGAGCAGGGGCTTGCAGAGAAGGGTCCAGGTAACATCTGGGGGGTTAGATCGGATATTAGGAAAGATTTCTTCACTAAAAGAGTTGTCAAGCCCTGGCAGAGACTGCCCAAGTGGAGTCACCACCCCTGGAGGGATTTCAAAGGCATGTGGATGTGGCACGCTGGGACATGGTTTAGTTGCAGCCTTGGCAATGCTGAGGTAACAGTTGGACTCAATGATTTTAGAGGTCTTTTCCAACCTAAACCAGTCCATGATTCCACCCCTGCACGCTTTCTGGAAACTGTGGTGGGTGCTGACAGAGCCTTTGCTTTTGGAGCAAGGGATGAAACTTTTCCCAGCTCCCAGCCCCCTGAGTCAGTGCTCATGTCCAAGAAGCACAGCAGAGGCTCTCTGTGAGCACCACCACGGCCACAAATAACCCCAAGCACCAGCAGGATGACAGCTGTAATGAACCAGTGCACACGTCCCACTCGCAGGTTTCGGAGAGGCTGTTCAGCTGCTGAAGACTGATGACATTTGGATTTCAGTGAGACAGTTTGCCCAGGAAATCTGCACAGCAGCCAGTCTGAAGACACCCTCTCTGCTTCCCCCAGTAATTGCTTAATAAGCACTGTGTCACAGCCCCCTCCTTTGCTGTGCCCCTGTCTGGGGTGCAGAGCAACATCATGCTGGGATGCCACCACTTACAGACTGTCCCAGACTCCACCATAGAGCAGCACCAGCTGGACCCATCCCATCCACATCACTGATTTGCTCCTAAAGCCTCCCAGCCATGAGACACACTGATCTCTCCTCCTTTGCTTTCCCAGCACTTTCCAATGCTTGCAGCAGAGACTGCTATTCCCAAATATCTAACCTTGATCTTCCCTTCTGCAAATTAATCCGATTCCTTCCTGTTCTGTCTAGCAGTGGACACAGAGAGCAATCGATTGGTCTCTTTTCTGTAACAACTTCTGACATATTGGAAAAAATGAGATCACATCTCCCTCTCTTGCCTTCAGGTCCCACAGGCAGCACTTGGGAGGTTTTCCAGGAGCTCTGCTTGGCTCCACACAAACACCCAGCCCTGCTCCACAGGCTGAGGAACAAACCTGCAGATCTGCTCCTTCCCTCTCCAGATGCTCTTCAAGTTACATCAGGGAGCTGAAGCCCCCAAGCCTGAAGGATATGGGGTGGGGAAGGATACAGGAACTACTGGCTTTGAACTGAAAGAGGGTAGGTTTAGATTAGTTATTAGGAAGAAGTTCTTCCCTCTGAGGGTGGGCAGGCCCTGGCACAGGTTGCCCAGAGAAGCAGTGGCTGCCCCATCCCTGGAAGTGTCCAAGGCCAGGTTGGGTGGAGCTCGGAGCATCCTGGGCTAGTGGAAGGTGGGATGAGAACCAGATGGTCTTCAAAGTCCCTTGCAATCCAAAACATTCCACAATTCCATAATATCCAACAGACCAGATATCCGTTTCTAGCTCAGACAACAAAAAGACCCCAAAAAGCAGCATCAAGCCCTGCTCCCTGCCCATATACAGACAGAAGCATCTCCTTTGACCCCTGCATTTCTCCCACCAAACACCCCATGAGTGGGTGCCCAAAGCCCACCCTCCCAGGAGGGTCTGTGCCACAGCTGGTTCCCTGGTTGGGTGCCATCCCTGTGCCACCACACTTGGCACCACCACAGCATTTGGGACACCAAAAAAAGAGCGAGTGGCTCCATCAGGATTGCTGCTATTTATACGCGAGGGACTGATGAGCACCAGCAGCAAGGGAGACACAAAAGGCGAGCGGCAGGAGCTTGATTACTGACAGGTATTTTTAGAGCTTGTGGGGGGCGTGTGAGAATCCTCTACTCCCAGTGCCAAGGGTTTTCATTCCCTCCTTCAATCCCAAATGACAGAGCCACTGCTGCTCTGTGCCTGGTGCAAGCAAGCAAGATCAGACCCCTGCCTGCCAACTTACATGTGCTCCCAACAGCAAATGGGTAAATCGCTGCAATTACACTCAAAAAGTCACATCCCCGTCCTTCCCCCCCTCCTGCTCCCCTGCACACATGCCCAGATCCTGCAAAACAAAGTAATGGGTGGCAATTGAAATGCTTACACAGTTAATGGAGCCCACGTAAAGCCGCGGTGGGTGCTGCTCCTTTGGCTGGCAGTGGGAGCTGGGTTGTGTGCGTGGGAGCCCAGCGAGGAACCATCTCCAGTCCAAGGGGAGGCAGCAGCTTTTATATCCCCCAGGTGACAGGTCCCCATCGGGGCTGACTCACAGGCAGGCAGGAGCTGCTGTTTGCAGCACATTAACACAGCTGTGTCAGCTTCCAGGTGAATCAGCTTTACTTCATCAGACACATCACCAGACTCAGCACTGCCGTCTCCTCTCCTGCTCAGGTTTATTTTAATTGCAAGATGCAAATAGTATTTTCCCTTTCATTTTCCTACCCACATCCATCTGGAAATATCTCTCAGATATTCTACTCACAAGTGTTCATGACTTTTTTAGCACTTCCCTGTCCCCTTTCCTTTTCCCCCACTTTGTCCTGATCCAGATACAGGCAGAAGGGACCAGAAGGTCAGAAACAAGAAGGGTCTGGGTTACTGCAGCACTTTTTCAAAGACCACAGAACCTAAAAGCTGAGCTCTTTCTGACCAAGTCCTTAAAAACTGCTTCTCCATCCCATCCTCATCCTGCCCACTGTCCCTGTAGGACCCACAGGATGGGTGCCAGCATACCTGGAGTTTCAGAGGCGACCTTGAACATCTCATTTCCACATTAAAGAGGCTGGACACCAATAGTTTTTATCTGTATGGAAAAACACCAGCACAGCACCTCTGAAAACCAGGCTGTGTCTCCAGGGACCAAAGGTGGGTACAGGCACGGAGGAGAGAAGGAGAGAATAACTCCCCAGCGACCAAGCAGCCACATCAAAACCTTCCCAAAGGGCTTTGTGCTTCCCAGCCACTCTGGGAAGGGTGTCTGCCAGCACACAGCTCCCCTTGAAGCTGTCAGCTCTCCCCAACTCCCCTTGGATAAGCAAGAGCCATTTCAGCCTTGTCCTTGGACACCTCTTACACGCAGCAAATTAATACCAGCAATCAATCATTAATCAGAGCTCTCTTCCAGCTACCAGGGAAGGGAGCTGAGGCAGGCCAGGCTCTGCTCCCATTTATGTCAGACAAATGCAAGCCCGTGGAGCGACTCCAGATCAACACGGTGCAACAGACAGGAGAACAGGGCTGGCCACTCAATCACACTGCACTGAAGCCAAGCACAGCCGACAGCAGCCCAGCAGCTGGGCCAGGCTCCACTGGCTCCAGCAAGGCTGTTAGCAAAGAGAAAAGGCAAGAAAAAGTACCCCAGTGGTTACTCACCCGCCCCGGCCTCGCTTAGAGAATGTAATCATTAGATACGGCTTTTCCCATTATAGTTCCTTAATGACTTGCCATTGTCCTCGGAACATGTGAGGAGGGAAGGATGGAGGGCAGAATCCCTCTGCCTGATTGCTGAGGTGTCCTGGACTCACCACACAAACCCCTCAATCGTAATTAAAAGCTGCTACTGCCCATTTCTTACAAAGGCAGGTTGGCAATTAAATCTGCTCTGTAAAGAATTGCATTTTCCCTTATATGTGCACACATACATATAGAGATATAGGTAAATTTTAAATGCAATTATTTGCAAAATAAGAAATGGCCTCATTCTGCAGGCATTTCAAAAGGACTCCCACCATTCCAGACTGTATAAATATTTTTAATATCCTCAGCACGGCCATCCAGCCTGTCCAACTGCTGCAGGGTTATTTCTTCCATGCTCCAGGCCACCCATGCCCATCCTGAAATAGGGGAGCTGTAATCCACACACCCAACCGAGGCTCCTAACCTGCTTATTTTAATTATCTGTGACACCAGCCATAGATATGTACTGTGAAACTCATGATCTTGTGATTTCCAGCAGCTCTCTTCTGGGATCACGTGACACATTCCTGCCACAGACAACAGACCTGCTCATAAACTGCTCTGCCTGTGCTGAGAGGAGAGTGTTGGCTTTTATGGGCTGTGCTGCCTCCCTACTATTTGTAGCCACTGTAAAAACCGTGCAGCAACCACCTGGAAATGGCCAAAAGAGCAATTTGGGGTAGATTTGAGAGCCAGTGGGTATCCTAGAAGGATGCAAACTGCTGGGGAATGCAGGAGGAATGACCAGCAAGGCTCTGCTCCGGTTGCAGAGCAAACACCAGGCAGGTGATGCTTCCTAAGCCTCACCTGATCCCACCTCCAGAGAGCCAACGGGGCTCCTCCTGTTTTTCCATGGCATGGAGAGCTCCAGCAGCACCAACACAGCGTGTAGCCCCCCTGCCTTAGGTCCCTGCAGACTCCTGGAAGCAGCCTGCCATGGCTGCCTTTAATAATTTTGCAATCAGGTTTAAATTGCCACTGCAAAAGGTTTATAAAAGTTTGTGTTGCCTGCTAATTAAATCCATACAAATGCCGGCTTGGCATTAATTTACTGTAAAATTAGTGTGAGGCTACAGTGGGTTATTTGCAAGAAACTTGTCCACGCTGAACTACCAGCGAGGAGCAGCTGACCTTGGGAATTATCTCCCCAAAGCCTCCCTGCCACAGATCAGACACTGCTTTTCTTCCAGGCGCCACATGCAAATATTGTTGCTTTTCAATTATTTGTCGACTGATCCAGCGGCTGGGAGACAGGAGCTAATTAAAATCTAATTGAAATAAAATAATTTCCAATTCTGCTGCCTTTCATCGCCTCTTGGAGCAAAGGTTCCTTGTCTCATGGACTGGCTGTCCTCGGTCCCGTTGTCCCTTAGCTCTGCAAACAGCCCATGTGCCATTCTGCTCTCTGCTGGGGTGTTTGAGGATGTGGGGCCAGGATATGTCCCCATGGGGCAAAGCAGGAACACAGGGGGACAAGGGAAGTCTTGTGGCAGGGAAATAAGCAGGGAGCAAAGCGAGGAAAAGGAAGAGGATGGGAAGGGGAGGTATGGAGAAGGCAGGGGAGGATGAAGAGAAGTCACAAGCAGGGAAAAAGGAAGCAAGTCTCAGCCATACTGATGTCCAAGGTCAGGCTGCATAGGGCTTGGAGTAACCTGGTCTAGTGGAAGGTGTCCCTACCCATGGCAGGGGTTGGAACAAGATGAGCTTTAGGGTTCTCCCCAGCCCAACCCATTCTGGTATTCTGTGACCACTGAGGCACCTCCTCTCCTGGAGCAGCCTCCCTGCCTGCACCTGAACCAAGAAATCCAAGCACAGAGGGCAAATACACCCTTGGGTCCACTCTGGAGGCTCAACCCCACTGGTTGCACTTGATCTGCTTCCACGGGAAGGTAACCCAGTGCCAGCAGGGATGGAGTAGAAACAAGCACGACAGCAATACCAGCACAGCTTCATCCTACAAGGCTCAGCCAAGGGATCCCCTCCAGCCACAGAACACAGGGGACAAGGACAAACTGGCTGCACTGCTGCCTCTATTTCACCCTTAAAAGTGAGGGAAAAATCATCTGCATAATTCAAGCAGAGGTGGCAGAAATGGCTTCCTGATATAGCTGCGCCTCAGCCACCGAATATAGAACTGGACACACTGTATAAAACCCAATTACTACTGTGAAAACCTCTCTCAGACATACACACTTGAGACTGTATTAACTCCAGCAACACACTATATCTTGTCATGCCAATAAAGTTCTTGACACTGAAATTGAGAGGAGGGAGAGCATCTATATGTACATGGGGACTATGGAGAGACAGCCATGGAAAGCAAAGGATACAGCAGCAGCAGTTGATTATAACAAGCCAGTTCAATTTGCCTGATACGGTTGCCCTAGCATTTTTTTTCCCTTTTTTCCTCCCTGACTTTACAGCTCAGCAGGAGCAATCATAATAATAATTAAAAAAAAAAATCCAACCAGAGTTATAAATAAAACGGGAGACAAAGAAAGAAAGAAAGAAAGAAGCACATGCAGTGTTTAGAGGCAGCTAAGCTGCCATGCCGAGGGCTTTGGAGAGGAGCTTTCCCGTGTGCCCTGCCAGCCATCCTGCATTTATCCCTTTGTGGGCAGATTGGATGCTCTGCCTCGAGCTGGTCACTCGGCACCACAGCCACATGTGACCAGCAGCACAAGAGTACCCCATGGAGATGCCTGAAAGCAGAGAGATGGGGAGGTGTCACGGTCAGTCCCTCTATTGAGGTGATGGGGAGGCATGGATGGAAAGCTGCCAGCCTTCCACTTCCCTCTGTATCCCTGCATTTGCTGCATCCTTTCCCTCCTCAGGTGGCGTTTCAGGAGCTCAGCTCCCAAGAAAACACACACCACAGGTCTCTTTTCCCTGGAAATTCTCCCTGCAGCCAGCTGCCACCTGAGGAGCTCAGCTAACCAAGTCTGCTGCTCCTCAGGTTTCACTCCAGCAAAGCATTCTTCATTATTAATCCTCAGAAGAGGTTGCAGAGGATCACGCTGATCAAATGATATCTGCATTAGCAGGAACACAGCAGAGCTGTCACTACATTACACAGCTCTTTCTCCCTCTCAGTACTCACAGGAGCTTAAAAGCTAAACAAACTTGGTTGGAGGAAGGAAGGGAGAGTGGAAACCTTTTGCTTCCACCATGTGGATAGCAGTGGGCTGTGGGAAATGGCAGTGATGTCTGGCAGCTTGAGTTTGGGAAAGACATCCAGGTTTGGGATATCTGGGAGGCAGAGGTATCTCTAGCAGGTCCATGACAGATCTGTTCCCACTCCTGGAGGGCACAAGTCCACAGCAGCAACCTGCCCTCCTTCCTATTGCAGAGACCAGAGAAAGCTCCCAGAGAACAAATTTCCCTATTCAGGCTGCCCAGTAGTCATGGGAGAGATGCTGCAGGAGAGGATGAGGACTATGGATATCACCTCTGCTGTGCTTCTGCAAGGGATACACAGCTGCCTCCAGATGCTGGGAGACTCAAATTGCTAAATATATGGGGAGAATAAAATCAATTCAGTTTTGGTCTCATTCATTCCCACACAGTATTTCTTCTAGTACCCACTGACTACATATTCATGTACCACGAGCTGAGGAAAGCTGGAGGGAAGGTCCTCTTGCATTGCTAAGGTGGCACTTGGGACAGACCTGAATGGGCTTTTCCAAGTTAAAGCAGTTCATGATCAAGTGGGGAGCACAGGGCAGGGAGACAGGACAGCACCCAGCTGCACATCTTGCACAGAAACTTCTATAGCAGGTTTAATTTTAAAAAAAATCACGGAGGGGGCACGAGGATTTGCTCTGAGACAGGAAAAGGCTCTTCTCTGCCCCTCAGAGCATTGGCAAAACCCTTCCCATCCCCTCATGCTCTTGGGGGAAGATGATGGTTCTTCATATTAATGGTAAGTGTCAGCGTATCAATTTCAGCCTCTCTGCGAGTTGAGATGAAACATGTGCCAAGGTCAGGGCTAGAAGGCTTAAGTGTATCTATTGTCATCCACATAATAGCACACGGATTCATTTCTATCATTTTTATCTCCCTTCTTTTTTAATAATCCTATAGCGAGGATATAATTCTCTATTAATACATTATAGAAGAAGCTTAATGGAAAAAAGCAGGGTGCTGCCTTTTTTTCCCCGACTTACAAGCGGCGCATACAGACAAGCGGGGTCTGAGGTTGCCTGTTCTCTTATTTTTTGAACTGAGAAAATGTTTTCACTACTTGACTTGCCTCTTCCTTTTTTTCACATTACCTCAGACAAAACAGAGCTCAGCCTCCTGGGGCAGCTCATTAGAAGTTCCCCCAAATTGGAGGTTTTCTGAGCCATTATTTCACGGTGCAGGGTTTAACAAGGACATCTCTCTCACGAGCTTTTCTCCAAAATAAGCATTTAAAAAGGAGGTGACAACACAATCCGCCCCCAATAGTGGGGTTTCAAACAGCCAGAGCTACCCCTCAGCCTCCTAAGAAATCGTGTCTCAAACAACAAAATCCTAACAAGTTCTCCAGATGTCCTCCGAGCCTCCCAGAAAATAGAAGACAGACATATCTTGAATTTTTAATGTGAAAACACTCAGGAAAGTAAGTAAGCAAACAAAGAGGAACAAAACCAAATAAAAATGAAGCTTTTTAGCCCTTCTATATATGTAAATCTCATCTCACTGATTCCAACATCTGTTTTTTTCCTATTCTTTTAAATCTCAGCGTGGCGACATAAGAGAAACTACAGCAAACAACTCTGGAGCTGGAGTTACGAGGATTTTGGGAGAGGAAGAGCTTGTCCCTCACTCATAACACACAGCTACCAGCACACAAATAACCCCATATGAGCCCAGTCCTTGGGAAGGTGAGCCTGGGCAAGCCAGCTGCTGTTGGCCAGTGTGACATGCTATGGCCAATGTTGCCTTGTTGTCAACTCAAGTGGTTCACTGGAGTCAAAAAGGAGCTCCCAACCATCGCCTCGCCAAGGAAGATGGATCTCATGGCATCTGGAGATGCAAATGCAGCAACACAGAAGAGCAAACAACTGCTGGACAACTCAAAAGCACTTTCTGAGGCTGGCAATGCTGTTTGTTCCTCCCAGCATGGCTGAGGAGCAGCCCACACACATGGCATCGTGTCAGCTGGACCTGTCATCTCCAGCTGGGAGCCTGGATTCCCGTCAGTCCCTGCCATGGAGCTGCCTGTCACCTGCCAGTCACATCACATGCAGTCCTGAACACCACATTGTTCTAACCGAGCGTTGGCAGCCAGAAATCCCTGCAGGAGGAGGTGGGAAGGGGAAAACGGAGCAATGAGGGACAATGGCTGCAACACCCTTGCACTGATGTCAAGCCTGAAGTGGGGGATTGTTGTCCCACATCACCATGCCACAAATCATTTCTTATACACCTGTAGGAGGCAGCAGGGACATCCACCTCCTCTCTGTAAAAACCCCCTTCCACAAGTGATTCTCCTATGTCTTATCCTACTGCAGTGGAAAAGCCTTGTGGCTATATTCCCACCAACACAGCCCTTGCTCCTTGTTCAAAACACAATGATCAGGGTAAAACGCTTCCATTTCATTGACATCCAAAGCCCAGAGCAAAGAGATAAACGTTAACACTTCCAGAAAGCTGTAGGGATAGAGAAATTACAGCTGGCTCCTCTGTGGCTCCCAAGACCTGGCTGAACTCCTTCTGGGGCCTCCAGCTATTCCCAGCAGAGAGCAACTCAAGAGCTGGACAAGAACCAGAGGTCCACGCTCTCAGCTCATTTATTAAGAAGCCAAGGATATCCAGAAAGTCAGGGGTTTTAGCATAGTTTTTTTAAAAAAAAACGAAAGCAAAGCCACCCTTCTATTCATAGCATGGCTCTGGAGGATACAAGTTGTAATGCTGAGTGAAGGCATCCTTGGATGACAGCCCCTGGATCCCTGCTGTGCACAGCAGGGATGAGGCTCAGGGAAGCCACTGCATAGAATCAGGATTCAACTTCTGCCCAAACCACAGGCTGAATCCAAATGCCAAATCATCCCGGGGTTCACAAGCAGGGATACAGCAAACACAGCCTCATCTAAAATGCTTTTAATCTTTGCTCCCCGAAGAGCAGCTTCCTCCCATGGGAAAAGAAAGAGCTGCAGGTATACAAGGGGAGAAACAAGAAGAGAAGGATGAAAAAAAAATTGTTTTCCCATCTTTGGAAACAAAGTTTTGGGCTGAAGTGTGCTCTGGAGCTGCTGCTGGGTCGTGGCTGGCCAGGGTGATGTGCACTCCCCTCCCTCGGAAGGGACATTGATTTCATGGTTGCATTAAACACCAAACCAGTGCTCACCGTGTTGGATTAGTGCCGGTAGGTTTCTCTGAGTGGAACATGTTAGAAATCACAGTTGGGTTACAAGAATCAATTAGGGCCAGATGGGGGTGCGAAGAAGTCAAACAATTTGCCTCATTGTACGATTCGGGACTCGGCAAAGGGTTCTTTACATTTTCATTTAGATTTAAAAATCACTCGAGTGCACCCTCTGTATAATTCAATCGAGGAACAGAAAGGAAACTACCAAGCGGGTAAGAGATATACTGTTCTTCTCCAGAAGATAAGAGTGGGGGGAGAAAAAAGAGAGAGGATTAGAGCACAGATCCTCAGCAGGGGGAATTCTGTGTAGGGACACTGAAGCTGATGCAGCATCACCATAATCCAGAGAAGGTAAGAGCATGTCTTCTCCCATCATCCCTGACCATTTGGTCATTGGTGGGAATTCAAGCTGGGCATTTTCATTAATGAATCACAGAATGGCTTGAGCTGGAAGGGACCCTAAAGCTCATCTCATTCCAACCCAATGCCATGGGCAGGGACACCTTCCATTATCCCAGGTTGCTCCAAGCCCTGTCCAACTTGTCCTTGGACACTTCCAGGGATGGGGCAGCCACAGCTTCTACAGACAACCTGTGCCAGGGCCTCATCAGCTTCCCATGGTAGAATTTTTCCCTAATATCCAATTTAAACCTACTCTCAGTTTGAAGCCATTTCCCCTTGTCCTGTCACTCCAGGCACTTGTAAATAGTCTCTCTCCATCTTCCTTGTCGGCCCCTTCAGGTACTGAAAGGCCACAATTAAGTCACCCTGAAGCCTTCTCTTCTCCAGGCTGAACATCTCAATTCTCTCAGCCTTTCAAACTCAATGATTTTAGAGGTCTTTTCCAATCCAAATGATGCTATGATTTTGGATGAGGTTCACGGAGACTGATGAAGTTGCCACCCCATCCCCAGCCAGGATGGAAAACCAGTCACCTCCCCATCAATGGACCTCCCAGCAGAGCCAGGAACTGGTGATGAAACCTGGCCAAGGTTAGTCAGGGGAAAAAACTGCTCGCTAATATGCAGCACACCTTCACCACCGCAATAAAGGGGAGATTGAATTGCAGAACGTGGCTGCGGGTCTTGTTTCTATACGTTTCAATGTTGTGCTCCAACAGGTCGGAATATTGTTAGCAATTCCGTCTGCAGAGGAGACATTGCTGAGCTGGGTAAAACATGTGGCAAATTTCTTCCTGGGCTCATCTTGGATCAGGTGAAGGCTTTTGATTATATAGGCTCGGGGGTTATTTGCATTATGGGATTCCCAGCACTCCTCCCGAAATGGTTGGGAGCGTTATGTAAATCAGCCAGAGGGGAAGCTTCCAACGAGTGTCTCAGCTGATGGAACAACTTTAATCTCAAACCTGGCTACTTTTCCAATTGCCTCGTACTTCTTTTGCCACCAGCCGCTTCATAAGGGAAATCCAGCCTTTACGGGGGATCCCGGAGTCCTCACGTTAGAAGAAGGGAAAGGGCAAAGGTCCTCTTCCATTTTCCATCTGTGTGCATGGCCTAATGTGATGTGCTCTCTTCAGACAAGAGGAAAGGTTAAACGGAGTCCTCGTCGGAGAGCAAAGCCGCAAGGCTTAAAGCTGAGATCTGCAAAGGAATCTGAGCCAAAGCCCACTGAAAGTCAAAGGACAATGAACATCTAAGCCCACAAGGCTGTTCTGAACCATCTAAATGGAAATAAGTCCCAGTGCTTTCATGCCTGGGCTTGTCTGCTCCAAAGATGTACCAAATGCAGAGGGAGATGTGATAGGATCCGTCCTGCTTCTCTGGCCTTCCCCCTCCTCATGATGTGAGGTCAGCGGGGATCAGCAGGAGAAACAGCAGCACTGGAGGGAAGCAAAGGGATGAAAAAGGAGGGCAGAGAAAGGAAGCTCTCAGATAGCTGCTCTTTCCCAGAGCCCAGCTTGAACTTGCACATGGCTCAGCAACACTCAAGACACTCAACTCCATTGCATTTTAATTTCTCCCTTTTCTCACCTTTTCCATCCAACAGGCAAGACTGGGACTGTGAAGCACCATGACTTCTCCAAGAGAAATCTCTTTCTTGGTCATGGACAACTCTTCCTGAGAGCAGTGAATCCATTAACCCAAAATCCCAGAAAAAATGATGCTGTTTAAAGAGGAACAACATCTAGAGACTCCTCTCTGGTGGATTTTAGGAACAACTTCATTTCTGTTACATGTTAACAGTTCCTGAGCTCCCTGCATTGGAACATCCACACCTCTCCCTTCGGATATACCTTGATTAATTTTGCTTCGTTTATTATTTAAGCCCGGTATCTTCATGTAAAATATTGAAGACCTGACTCATTCTTTATTATTATCCCTGCCACGCACCCTTAGGAGGCTCTGTGATCTCCATAGCCTTCGATCCGCTAGAAGAGAACAAACTCATCTCAATCCCTGAGTAAATATGAGGGATTGCTGGAGGGATGCTGTCAGCATCCCGCTCCCTCTTCCCTCGCCTCGCCATGGAAAACACTCTTAAAGGCTAATTCACTTTCCAACATCTGCACGGCTCATTTCCTGCCCTCCCCTCTCCCTCCACAGCTGGCATTGAAGGCGGTCGGCTCCCAGTAATCCCCACTCGTGGATATAAATGGAGCGAGCCGGGAGCTGCGACTACGGCCAATTAGCCACTGGCTGAGGGCGGCTCTGCCGGCGAGGCCACGAGGAAATCCCACTTGCCCAAAGACAAAGTAGGGGACACAATGGAGACAAAGCATTCCAGATGCTTTCAGGGTGATCATGGGCATCATACGGATTTTTTTTTTCCCCAGCGGAATCACAGTTGCCTCCCATAATTTCCTAACCTTGACTGTTTCTACATCACTGACTCATCATTTGTGAAGCAGAGGTAGAAACAGCCTTTTTAAGCCCAGCCTTGGGAAGCTGGAGATGGAAAGACTGTGGCTTCACACCAATCCCACTCTCAGCTTGCTTTCTGGAAGCAGAGGGACCACACTCAGTGGATGCTCCTATCTCCAAGGAAGGCAACCCCAAACTTTCCATCCCAACTCACCAGCTTAAAAGCTGGGGGATCAACCTGTGCCTGGTGGTGGCTTAGGAGGAATTTACATCTGAATTTCACAGCTTGGTTCCAACTCTGTAATAGGCTGAATGGAAAAAGAAAATGTAGTGAATGCTTCCCTGCTTTGAGCATGGATCTACACCTCGAAATGAACCTCCATGGCTAAAATTCATCCTTACTTCAAAGGCACCAGCAAAACTCAAAGGCAATGAATCCAGGAAGGGGAAAGAATAAAAATATTTCAATGGCAAAAGACAAGGCCTCACATTTGCAGGGCTCTCAGAGTACTTTGAAATGTAGTGGAGCACACAGTCAACTGCAGGTCACAAGGGAAGTCAAATTCACATCTTGAAATCAATCCCAGCTGATGAAAAGGGAATTTTGGAGCGATAAAAGACTCTACTAGTTGTGCAAAACCCCAGGTGAGCCCCTTGCATTGAGCACTCAGGGTAGCACTGAGTTCAGGTAAGTACAGCTGTTTGGCAGTCCAGTACCTTGAGCAGGTCCATGTTCAAAGCTGCCACCATGGCTGATGAAGAATGATAGCCAACCCCAACCAGAGAACTGTGGAGGTTGGAGAAGACTTCTAAAATCATCAAGTCTAATCATTAACCATAGAAATGTTTGGGTTGGAAGGACCTTTCAAGTACCTTTGAGTGACAGACAAGAGGACATGACCTCAAGCTGTGCCAGGGGTTTCACTTTGGATATCAGGAAGAATTTCTTCACTGAAACAGCTGTCAAGCATTGGAATGGGCTGCCCAGGGAGGTGGTGGAGTCCCCATCCCTGGAGGTGTCCAAGGAAGGACTGGATATGGCACCCAGCTCTGGGCTGGGGGACAAGCTGGGCATCGGGCACAGGGTGGACTCGATGATCCTGGAGGTGTTTTCAAACCTAAATTATGTGATTCTTTAAATAAGCGCCCTTTAGACAACTTTTTCGGGTGCAATGAATCACCCTCCTGACAGACCAAACGACCAGCAAGACATTCAACAGTTCCCACCAGGTTTCCAGCCAACAAAGAGAAGCTGGAGACAGGGGGGCCTTTGGCTCCACATGCCCACGCGCAGCTCCGCTGACGAGTTCACACCAAATCCGCCAAGGAGCAAATTACACATCTGTAAATATCAAAGGCAGGTTGTTTTCTGAGGAGTTCAGCATGTTGGGTTTGGGTTTTCTTTTTTCTTCCATCTCTCCCCCCCGCCCTTTTTAAGCTTTGTCAATACCAACTGTGTTTTTCTTCCTAGAAACTGTATAATGATGAGAGAAGTTGTTTATTTTTCTCTTTAAAGGGATGAAGTGTTTTTCACCGATATTTTACATGTCTGTAAGAACGATTTACAGGATGGAGTGGATGGGTTACACGATGCCCTTTGCATGCTCAAGGGGAGGGGGAAAAAGGTTACTCTGGGGTGAGATTTCAAGGGCTTCTTTTCTTCTCACAGGCTTTTATGTGAATACCATTCCCCTGCATTTTTGGTAGGGGAAGAGAGAATGGGATTGTAAGTCAGCAAGGGCTCATCTTGAGAAAAGAGATGATGCACAAGAAATGTAATTTCATTTGTTGAGGGACTAAGGCAGACAGACAGAAGGAAAACAGTGGATGTGGTTTGTTTTGGTGTCAGCTAATCCTCTTGAATGAAGGAGTGCACAGGCAGGGCAGCCCCAGCAAGGAGAAGGGGACAGTAACAAATCCCCCCATCATGCCTCTAGCATGTGGTTACAACTAAAAGCCAAGGACATAATAAGACACACACACTCCAAAATAAAAGATCAGATCTCACAAGTGCAATGTTTTCTCCACCCTGTGACAGAAAGGCAGTCAAGCTCTACAGAGCATCCAAAGGAAGCAACAAACATCGTGATGGCAGAAAGAGGAAGGTTCTTTGCTGGATAACAAGCAGAAAGGATGGAAGACACTCATGTGAGGGTCCACAGCTGACCCCTGTGACTGAGGAGCACCAATGTACCACTCTTCACCACCTCTGCTTCTCCTCCTGCCCCACTCCACATGAAACCACCATATCTGATCGGCCACGCAAGCAAGAGACAGCTGGAAGGAATAGATTTCCTCCCTTCTTTCTCTCTCCCCTTTTTTTTTTTTTTGGATTTATGACAGAGAGCTAAAAAGCAAGAGCCTCTATTCCTGGAAGAGCAGTGCTGGCTGGGAAGCCCTGCGGCTGGCAGATGCACGAGGCAATTAACCCCTGTGCACACAGAGAGGGATGGAGAGGGACTGCCTGCACAACACACGGCAAAGGACAGTGCAGGGAGGTCCCTGCACCCCCTGCCCGCTGCCATGGGGCACAGCCAGGGGACCCAGTGTGTCACCTTCCCCAGGAGACAACACCGAGGGCTGTAGGAGCTGCCATGTGAACTGGGGCTTGGACCACCCATGGTATTTAGGCAGGCAAATATCTCGCAGGTCCTGAGCCCCTTGGAGGCTTCTGGTGCCTGAATCCCACACCAGGATGCAAACCAAGCCCCACAGCACCTAGCAAGATCAGCTGCTAATTAAATCGTTCCCACGACAGCTTGCAAGTTAGTTATGGCTCATTATCCTCACTTAACCGACTGGAGAAACTGAGGAAGGAGCGAGATTAAAGGATTTGCTAAATCTCCGGCAGCACTCAGTGGCAGAGGCAAACCCAGAGCTCATAAACATTATAAATCCCCCACCTCAGGGCTCCCAACCCCCCCATCCCTCCACAGAACATTTTTACTACTCACTATTGCTTATTAAGTGCTGAGTGTATGCAAGA
The DNA here is from genome assembly GCA_035221455.1 of Xenops minutus. Lineage (NCBI taxonomy): Eukaryota > Metazoa > Chordata > Aves > Passeriformes > Furnariidae > Xenops > Xenops minutus. The sequence continues at coordinate 2,753,344 of JAWWEE010000062.1, forward strand.
AGCCAAGCCTGGAGAGCACCTTACTCGAGAGCTCACATGTGGAGGGCAGGTGTGAAAGGCAGAGGATGCTGAAAGCCAAAAGACCCTAAAACCTCTCCAAACACACAGCCCAAACTACAGCACTCGACTACAATCCCTCAAACAAACCCAGTGCCCTTTCAGCGCCTCTGCAGCTGCTGGCAGCATCTTGGAGGAGCCAAAACCAGCCCAAATTTGCTCCAAGTGAGCCAATAAATCAGTTGTGGGAAGAGCTGGAGGAGCAAAAGGCCCCCAGGAGAGGCTGCAAAGCCCGGCGGCAACAGGGAGGATGCTGAGAGAGGAGGAGGGCTTGGGAGAGAGGAGCAGCAGTGAATTTAAATGGAATAAAGGAGATGGGAGAGCGGAGGAAGGAAAAGGAGCTTTAGAATAAAGGAAGAGATTGACGGAGCAAAACAAAGATGGAGGAGAAGCACAGAGAGGAGAAAGAGGGAGACAAAAATAAAGGAGAAAAGCAGGAGGAGGTAGCGGGGGAAGAGGGGAGGTGGCGAGACGGGGAGAATTAAAACACTGACAGCAATTTAGCAGCCCAGTTTTATCTTGAAGTTTCATGGGAGAAACCAATCCCCTGCTAGAAGGTGGGTCCTGTCTCTGGCTGTAGCTGCAGCACAGCCACTGAGGAAGGAAACAGCACAACTGGGTCCTTCCCCTCTCACAAACTGGTCCCCCCTCCCTGCTCCTCTGCTGCACTGGATTATATCCTCATTATCCCCTCAATGTCAGTTTGCCAATCATAATTTATTTGTTATTATTCTTGATGACAAACTCTGGCAGCTCCTGCTCCCTTGACAGAAAATCCCTGTTCCCATATCCTGCCCCGCCACGGGGAAGAATCTTTTTTTCCAAGGGGAAAAAACCTCACCCTCTCAAGTGCAGTTTTTTCATTTGGGGTTTTGTTTGTTTGCTTGTTTTGGTATTTTTTTAAACTCTGCTTATCTGTTTCCTTGTGTTCTGTTTATTATTTCGCTGCAGATGGGCTTGGTTTAGAAACAAACAGGATTTGCTGTGATGACAATAGCTTCCACCTCCCAAAGAAAAAGAGAAACCTGGCAGAGCAGGTGGGGATTTGGGATGTGGGGCTGTACAGCAGCTCTGCACCTCCATCCCTCCACACATCACACCCTGAGGTCTGCAGCTTGGGCAGCTGGAAAAACAAAGCGGAAAGAATGGATTGGACCTTGGGTCTGAGTCTCATTTTGCCCCTGGGGTTTTTTATCCAAGAAGAGAAACCATTCCTCAGATTGCCATGGAGAGCCCATCTGCTGAAAAACAGGGGGGTCCTGAAAAACCCATTTTATGGACCCCACAGAGTAAAAATCCATGGAGATGTTATGGAAGGGAGTGAAGGAAATACTCACTGCCAGCTCTGCTGTGGCCCACAGTGGGATGCTGACCCACAGGCATTTGAGGCTGGCAGTGGGATGCTGACCCATGCAGATTTGGGGTTCACAGTGGGATGCTGACCCATGTAGATTTGGGGCTGAGATTAGGATGCAGACCCACATGGATTTGGGGCTGAGATTAGGATGCTGACCCATGTAGATCTGGCATTCACAGTGGGATGCTGACACACACAGAGACCCAGCAGACAAGTTTGGGGGGATTCACCCCTGGATGCAGCAGCACCCAGCTGTGAGCTCTGCCCAGGCTGGAACCAGGAGGGTATTTATGGGTGCACAAGTGCTGTCAGGATCACAGACAGCCCAGCTGCCAGAGAGCTCCCCTGGACAGAGATAGGGAAAGACACAGTAGCATCACGAAAAACAACCCAAGCAGGATCGATATGTCCCGATAAGGGCTTCCTTCCTACAAGCCTTAAAGCCTCTCCCTAAGGCAGCATCTCACCACAGGCACACAGCAGCGATTTGAGGGCAGACATTGCATCTTTCACTTGTCCTCCCCAGTATCTCAGCAAGGCTGACGACCAAAACCACAACGCAGAAAGATCCCTCTGGAGATGGGAAATCGGGGGCATCCAGTTTGTCTCCATAACCATATCAGGCAGGGCGGGAAGCGTCGCTCCTCAGAGCTTCACCTTGCAAATAAATAGCTCTGAATCGCAGCCAGAAGCAACAGGATCTTTCAAAGACATTATCTGGGAGCAGTCAGTGGAATGCACCTAAAGTCTCATTAATCATCCCGCCGCTTACAGTACTTCTTAATGGCTTTTATGGTTTATCCTTTGAACGCCAACAAAGGGTGTGATTTCTCCTGGCTTATTCTATTAAACAGAAATCAATACCTAACACAAATGTGCCGACGGTGGGATATTTGGAAAGGCTGAAGAGGCACCTGTCGGGCCTTTACTCCTCTCCTCTTTGATGTGGGCAGCGGGCTCTCCGAGGGGCAGAGATCTGCTAATCTCAGCTCCTCGCTTTGCAAAGCCAGCCCTAAGCGGGAGAGAGGTTGGGAGCTCACACAGAGGCTCTGCAATCACATCTGGTAACAACATCTTTTTTCCTGGTGCTCAAAACTACGGAGGCAAGTGCTGTGAGCACGCAGGAGAGAGAAAATATAAAAGAAAGAGAGGCAGGAGCGGGATATGGTGGTTTTCATCTGTCCTTTCTATAAGGGCTCTTGTGAATTTGAGCGATGGATGTGAAGCAGCTGAATCAACACTAAGCACAGGTATAAATAAGCTTCTAGGAAGACGGTCTCAGGAGCTGAAACTTGCTATTGTATTTTGCAGCATGACAGGCGGGCAGGGAGAAGAGGCTACAGGTCTTTTACTCCCTCTTGGACCCCTGGAAGTGGGACTAGAGGGAAAAGGAGAGGCTCAAGAGAGGATTTTCTGTGCTGAATTAGCTGGGGAATGCATAGAGCTTTAGGAAAGGGATGATCCTTCACCACTAAGGCTTTTTAGCCCACCTCATGCCTAATTGGGACCCCAACTCGCCACCCCAAGATCCAGGAGACCGAGAGCACCCACCAAACTGAACTGGCTTTGGAGTTCAATGTGCATTACACAGGGCCAGCTCCCACGCTCGCAGAAACAGAACCCAAAGCAACTACAAAGAGCAGCTCCAACCATCTCAGAAACCAATTCCAAGATCCTAATGGAAAATGAAATTTGTTTTTGTTAAAAACCACTTAAAAGCTTTGGGGCCTTCTCTTTATACTTCTCTTGGAAACACGCTGTTAAGTAATTAGCAATTTGCCAGGTTTAAACAGTTACGAAAATCCTTCCTGAAAACACCAGAGGCAAACCACATCACTCCAGAAATGAGCTCCTTCCTCCAGAGCCCTCAGTGGTACCAGCCACCTCATTCCTGAGAAGACACTGGGCTCAGCCCACCCCACTTCTGCTCAAATGCACACCCAGCATCCCAGGGGATGTGGGAATTACAGAGAGTGATGGGTGTACATCCCTTTGGTGCCACTGACATGGATCTCTCCATCCCTTGCACATCCCATCCATGCTCCAGCATGACCAGGAGCAAGAGGACTCAGAGCCCAGAAGCATCTCAGAGGCACTGAGTGCATTTGCCTCCTTCCTGAGAGTTCACCAACACCCAGCTCCAAACACCTCCCTACTCCAAAGACGCCAGCAGAAGGATCCAAAGGAGATGAGACTTGAGGACAGTGAAATTGGGGAAAGAGCCAGCCCAGGCAGCACATCAGCCCCCACACATCAGTGCTGGTGGCACCTCCTGCAGCACCCGACAGGATTATTTAGCACGGCTGACTGCGCTCGCTTCCCTCTTCAGAAACTTTCTCTTCATGGAGAAAAAAAAAACCCCAAGGAGTCGACTGGTTAGGGATGCTCGAGGCACTTAGCTACACTTAGCAACCCCGAGCCTGCCAGAAACATCCTTGTGCAAGTGACGCTTCCAGAATTAACTCCCAGCTCTCAGTGTGCTTGGAAAAAGAAAAAAGAAGGGAAGAAGCCGGCTGAGCCCCTTCAATGGCAGCGCTTGATTCAGCTTCAGCACCGGCTCACACTCAGCTGTTACACCACCCAAAGCTGCCTGGATGGGGCACAGCATCCAATCTGCCCCTCCACCTGCCCAAAGCAGGTGGAATTTCAGGGTGAGCATCCTGGCCTGGCGGTGCAAAGATGCAGGTAAAAGAGCATCAGCAGATTAAACGTGGGTGGGAAGATCCCTGCCTGTGGGGCTGGATCCCTGGATTGGGCTGGGAAGGGGCTGCCCCACACGAGCTCCTGGAAAGGAGAGAGGAATTTCCTTCTCCTCTGCCTCACAAAGAATTAAGTGAGGCAATGAAAGAAAATGCAACAAAAGCACATTATTTCCCCCCCGCCCCACACCCTTTCCTAGAGAAGGGCATCTCTAGTTTATATAATTAAAGCTGCTGGGATTCTTCTTGCACCTCTCTGGATCTTTTTAATTATTTATTTCACTGGCTTCTGCTCTTCCAGCCTGTACATCACTGCAAGCCTGCAAAAATCCTTCCAGAGCCATTCCTGCCACCCCGATTCCGAGGTAAAGCCCCCAGCCAAAGCAAACAGCTCCAACATCTCTCCTCTGAACTGAACTCTGTGTTAATAATTTAAAGCTTTACGGGTCCTTTTGGTTGCGTGGTAAATTATTCACAGATTTCCCCATGCTAACAGCACCCCCGCCCACGACACACAGGGAGCAGGTGCACCTACACAAAGAGAGATGCTCTTTACAACTTTTGGAGATGCTCTATCATGTCAAAGAGAAGGGATGAAAGGCAGAGGGAGGACGCCAGCCTCAAAAAAATCACATCCTCCGCTATCGCTCTCGAAAGATAAACGCTCCGGGAGAGTTTCGCGGGGCATACGATGATAGGAGACGTTTTTGTGATACACAGGTGTGAAAAAGGGAGACAGGAGGGAGAATAAAACCTGATAACACTTCACTCGGGCAGCATCAGCAAAGGCAGGTGCTTTTTATTCCCCAGCTGCAGGAAGCAAGAGGAGCAGAAGGGAATCGTGGAGCAGCAGAGCCGGCTCAGATCCCAAGCAGGATGTCACCCTAGGTGTGAGAAAGCCTCCTGCAGCGAGTCAGCTCTGTTCTCCCACCAGACAGGTATTGCACTTGCATCAGCTCAGCACTGGGGTTTCCAAACTTCGGTGTGCAATGCCTGGCTGCTCCTGACAGCATCCAAAGTGGCTCACACTGCAAGCTGCCACGTTTATTTGCATCACCAAACATGTATTTATGCTTTGGGTTTTTGTAGAGAAACTGAAAGCAGGACACAGTCAGAGCACCAAAGAGACATGTTTGCTGTAGGAAACATGGGAAAAAAGGCCATCTGATAAAGAAGGTGCTGCCTGATAAACTGAGGGTAAACCCTGTCACTTAAGCTCAGCCTGAACTAAATCAGAGCAGCGCAGTGCACATGGGGGAGGAAATCCCAAAGGATGTGAAAATTAGAAGGAATATTATTATTTTAAACTCCAAAATCAAGAGTAGCAGCTTTGTGGCTTACCTGGGAACCCCCTGTCTATGCATACACCTACACACACAGGTGTACTTGTAGGAATCACCTCCCAGGAAACCTGTACCTTGTCTCCATATCACACTGTGCAGCCCTCATTTCTCCACATCCAAGACTTGCTCAAAAATCAGCAGTTTCTGCCACGATTTTGAACCCCTCAGAAGTGCATTTCATCTCATGGAGCCTGCTTGAAGAAGACCCCTCCAGCGACCTGTCAACAGGGAGTCTGGGAGCTTATTTTGCTGGCTATATCCCACTGGGAGATACTTGGGATGCTCTGGAAAGGGGGATGGCAGTGACAGCACAACACTGGGGTCCCATGGGGCTGTTCAGACATCCCTGGGGGACAGTGCATTGCTCCACTCCTCATGCTCCCAGGAAAATATTCTCCAGCTCTGCTGTGGGAAAGACAATGTTCATGGGGGAGGTGACAGATTTATCACCCCACATGCTGAGAAGAAAAGCCAGTCCAAACTCAGCTGAGCAAAGAGGTTTTGCCTCTGCCTGGGCTTGCAAGGGACACGACCTTTCTGAAAACTCTGGTTATTTGTTTTGATAATCCTTTTGTTGGGATAAACGCTTTGCTCTTGCCACAGCCCCAAGGTCGTGGGAGTTAATGAGAGGAGAAAGGCCAAGTGAATGGGATCTGTCCTTTGCAACCAAATGCATTAGTAGAGGAGAGGTGAAATAAGGGGGCTGGACTCCTTCTCCTCTGCTTTTCACTCAGAAAAAATCCAACAACAGCAACAGACAGCTGCAAAATAAGTCTCTCTTTCTATCCCCTCCTTATTCTTTTATTCCCATTACTCTCCTCATTGCTCTTCCCTGACCTCCACCACCATCTCCATACTCCAGCCTATTCTTCACAACCCACACCCTGATGGGAAGAGGAGAGGTTCATATCTACACACATGGATCCTCATGCAAAACACCCCCAAGGCAGTACCATCCTGCACCCTCCAAGCACCCCACACCCTTTGACAGACCCTGACACCAAGTTCCACAACTGCCCTTAGAACAGAGCACAGGGTGGAGGGGAATCCACCAACCCCTCCCTGCTCAGATACAGCCATTTTGGTGCAGAGATCTGCAAGAAGAATATTAAGCTTGGTCGGAATGCAGCAGCCTCGCTCAAGATTTATGAAGGATGAAGGAAGGAAGATTCTGAGGCAAAGCATCATCTCAAAAATAACTGCCGAGTCCTAGCGGGTATAAAAGATCTGTCCATAAACCAGTTTGTCATCACCAGTCAATAAAAATTCAAGCAATGAGAGGAGGAGGTGAGAGCTGGGGTCCCTCACCTGCCACGCTGCCCCTGAGTGATCCCACCTGGATCACCTGCACACACGGGTGTGGAAAGGCAAGTGCATCTTCAGCCTGGCTCTGAATGCACATCCCCTGCCCCAGAGTCTCAAGGTGGGCATGGTCACACTCCTTTCAAGGCATGGAGCAGCAGACTGATGGCCAGGCAGGACCAGGACAAGAGGAAACAGCTTTATGTTCCACCAGGGGAGGTGTAAGTTGAATATTAGGTATGATTTCTTCATGGAAAGGGTTGTCAAGCCCTGCCAGAGGATGCCCAGGGTAGTGGTGGAGTCAACATCCCTGGAGGGATTTGTAAGACATACAGATGTGGCCTTTGGGGACATGGGTTAGTGGTGGGCTTGGCAGTGCTGAGGGGATGGTTGGACTCAGCTTTAGGGGGCTTTTCCAGCAGAAATGATTCTATGATTTAGGGGAGAAGGAAGGAGTCACACCCACAAAAACCATCCAGGGCATGGTATCAGCACCAAGTCACTGTCCTGGCACCTACCAGCTGTCCAGGAGGACTTCACTTTTCCCCTGCCACCTAATCCTAACACTTCAGCCATGTTCAGCCACAGAGGGGAGGATCTGGTGCCACTTTGGGCAAAGCCTCCCAGCTGCAGGCAGAGCTGCCCAAGGCAGGGGAAGAGCCTTTGATGAGCTGCACCAAGCTGAAGGCAGCTGAGAAGCAGAGCAGCACATTGCTGTGATACAGGCTGACTTTAAAGGAGGTTAGTGGCTTTTCTTCATGTCTGTGGGTTTTTTAAGGCTGCCTGATACAAAGGAAAACACCCCAGTTGGTAGAAGATGAAGGAAACTCCTCTCATCACTCTTCCCACCACAGGCAGCCCAGACACTTCTATGTGCCAGCCCTGGGAACCTTCACATCTGATTTCCCCATACAACATGTTCAAAGACAGGACATAACCAGGAGCCAACGCCAGTTCGGCCGCCAAGGGCTGACGGCAGCAGAAAGGGAAGCACCAAAGGATCTGTCAGAGTTCTCCAGGCTCTCATCCAGCTGGGGCAGGCCTGTTTCTTTGCTGTACTCTCCACTGCTCTATCAAGTCTTGTTTTAAATAGCCCAGATGATGGAGTGGGTTGTGGAGGCTTCAAGTTCTCTCCAACAGGAGGATTTCTTCCTCTGCAAAATCATTTATTCCCTAAGGGAAGATCTCATCTCAGCTTTTGCCCACTTCAGCCTCTTCTCAGCTTCCAGCCTGATGGATCATGTTCCTCTGCCCCATCCTCCTCTAGAATCCCTTGGCAAACTCCTTTGCCCATCAAGGCATAGGGACAACCCCCAGTGCTACCAAGTCAGAGCCAACACAATGAGGGAGGCAGGAGCAGCAGCAACATGGGGAGACAAACCCCTTTCCTCCCAATTCCCAGCCAAAAAAAATCAATGATTTGGGTACCTTCTCTGCTATATAAAAAAAGGAAGATGCTGAAATATTACTCAGGTTGATTTAGAGCCACCAAGAACTGCGTCTGACCAAGCACACCAGCCGTGTCTGTGCACGCTTGGTCTCCCTCTCATCATGTTTTTTATTCCCTAAACCTTCTGCCTGGGGAAAAAAAAAAAAAAAAGAGAAAAAAAAAAAAAAAGAAAAAAAAAGCCTCACCATCCCTTCTCATTACTAATCATTCCTATCAGCCTCCCAGGAAGCACTCTGGGGCCACTTGACCATTAACAGGGCACTAAATGCAAGGCGGGGGAGGATATATTAATATCTAATAAGAGTGATAGATGATGTGAACCACTCAGGCACTCCAGCTCAGGTACTCGTGGCAGGTACTGGAGCTAATTTAAAATAATAATAATAACAACAATAATAACAACAGCAGCAGCAGCTGCTGCCTTCATTTTCCAAGTCAATTGATTCCTCAGCAGGAATGCCATCTTGACAGATTTATTTTGATCAAATTGTCTAATTGAATACAGTTCTTGTTTCCCTTCACTTTGTGACCTTTCACGCCTGTGAAATAAATGCAATTTGGAGAATTTTTCCTCAGCAGCAAACTCAGCTCCTCCAGGGCTGGGGTGGCTGCTTTGTGTCCCCAATTTGCCAACAGAATGCTATCAAAGGATGCCAATGCAAAGGAGGCACCGCAGTGCCAGTATTTATTCCACACTTCTACATTAAAAAATGTTTAATAATAAAAAACACAGAATAGGTTTGCAAAAAGCACAACAAAATGCACTTGCTGTTCTGGGCAGATTTTATTTTCTGCCTATTCAGGCCCCCAGCATTTGCTTCACCTTCCATTAAACTTCCAGTTGTTTCCATTAAACTTCCCAGTTTAATGGAATTTTGCTCACAGTTCTACGATGCTGCTGGAATTAAATACCAACCCCTTCCCTTCATCCAGCAGAAACAGAGGCTCCAACCCCCACCAGCCACTCATCCAGCTTTACCTCCTCCCCAGGCCCTCCCAGCTCCTGCCTGGGATGCTCTGATGTGCCAGACACGAGATGATGCTTCCCATAAATTTCACAAGAACGAGTATCAAAGATTAAAAATAACTAAGCCTCGTCCCTCGCAGACAAACGTGCTGTCTACGAGCCAAGAGAGGTCCTGGTGAGAAGAGTTGCAGCTGAATCTTTTATAATAATATCAATCAATATTAAAAATGAATGGCCTGCTCAATTTTTAAAGCATCTTAAATTAATCTTTAAACACAACTATTTTGCTTAAACCAAAGGATTTTGGTAGCCTGAGAATGGTATTTCCATCTGCTCCCTCGGGCTCGTGCCAGGTAGTGAGGAGAGGTCTAATAAGTAAGTAAATAATATACATCCAGCACAATTCCCTTGTACCACAAAATGGGGGAAAAAGTAGAATTTACTGCTAAATTCTTTATTGACTTAGCAGCAAAAAATGTCTCTGTCTGTGCATTATGATAGGCTCTACTGAGACTATTAAAACTGCTAAACCTGCTGGGTTTAGGCTGGATAATGACTACACCTGCTACCCCTGGAGAGCAGGATGGTGCAGAAACACAATCATTTAGGTTGGAAAAGACCTGCAAGATCAGCAAGTCCAACCTGTGACAGATCCCCCGCCCTGAACCCTGAGTGCCACATCCAGTCATTCCTTGGACACCTCCAGGGATGGGGATTCCACCACCATCCTGGGCAGCCCCTTCCAAGACCTTACAGTCCTTTCTGTGGAGAAATTTTCCTGATGTCCAACCTGAACCTCTCCTGGCACTGCTTGAGGCTGAAGAAGAGAGAGATGGAGGCCACAGCGTTGTCGTAAAATTGGATTAAACCCATCTGATCCCCTCCAACACAGACCTATGCCTAAACCAACCAAAATTTGGATGATATCCCCATTCTCCATGGGCTGCCCCATCTCAAGAGCTTCCTCAGCATGGGAAATGCCACTTAGCCAAGCAGGAAGCTTCCCAGTGACAGTGTCTTTAATATATTCAGGGGGATGTGGCATTTCTGAGACAAGACTTCTGCCTCACTTGGCGTTTAATGTTAAGAGGCTTGTACAGTCAGCAGCGTTTAAAGAGTAATGACTGTTTTCATGGTAAATGCTCTGTTAAATAACCCAGGATTATTGTGTTGTGTTATTGCATATATAAAATGGCATTTCAAAAAAAATAATAATTGTTTTAGAGCTAATTGATGTTTTCAACCAGCTCCGTGCGTGGAATTTTTATTTGGCAGAGGGACGGGCTGCTGTCAGGAAAATGGCAATAAAGGCAGGGAGGCTTCCACCTGGCCAACTCACTCTGCCTGGTTTTTGGCTGGTTCAGGTGCTGCTCGTGGTCAGGCAATGGGGAAGGTTCAAGTCCTCTAGTCTAGAATGCACAATCCAATTGCAGCTGCTGATGGACACCTCAAATCTGAGTGTCCACCCACTGCTGGAGCATCCCTTGGACATGCATGGTCAGTGAGACTCCACCCTGCAAATCTCCTCTGGACCACCAGCTTTGGTTGGTCATCCATGTGGTGCCACTTCAGAGCCACCCAAGTCTCCCTGGGGGGTGACACGTCCCCCTCCCCTGTTCCCAGAGTGTTATTTCTGCAGGCAGCAAAGGAGAACCGCCCTAATGCTAAAGGCTCATGAATCACTGGTGAGCAATCCTGCCACTGGAGTTTAACTGTGATCATTCCAGAAGGGATTTGGATGGCTCAGCTCCTCCCCCTCACCCACCTCGCTGCACCCCCAGCAATGCCAGTACCATCATCTCCCACCACACGGTGATTTTGGCACCTACCAGCATCCCACCACAGCGCTGCCCTGCTGAGCTTGAGCACAAATACTCAGCGACCACGTTCCCAAACCTCCTGTTTACACCCCTTGCAGTCTGCAGGCACTTCAGTCCACAATCAAAGAGCAGAGAAGTGCTCTTGGCTTTCAAACCCCATTGCCTTTGTGCTCCTCCGACAGCAGGCGCCTCGCTGACCCTTGTCTGGAGGCTTGCAGGGCACTCGAGCAGTCAGCAGCACTGGCAGGGTCCTGAAGCTTCACAGAGGCAGTGACTTTTGGGATGTGAAGTTAATCACACAAGCGAGCAAGTTGCCAGAAGGGAGAGCAGGGCCATCAGAGACCACAGTTAAAAGTCTCCATCATCTCCTAAGATCTCTGTGTCCAGACATGAGCCTGGTGCCAGCACACTCAGCTCACAGGGTGAGAGCAGGGGGTGTTACACACCTCCCAGAAGGGACTCGAGGGGGTCACTGAGTCTCATCCCTTGCAGTCAGACAGTTCATTAGCCCAAAAGAGTCCACAGCATCTCTCTTCTGCGTACCAGAGCACCACAAACCACCTCACAACAGCTTATAACAGAGACCCAGAGTGCAGAGGGCAAAAGCCACCAGTTCTGAATCATCACAAGGAAGGAGGGATGAAAGGCATTGCCATGCTCCAGACACGCGAGGCAGCAAGGAATGGGTAAAAGGAAAATGTGCAAGTGAAGTGCACAATGAGGTCTGTAGATGGGCAGGGAGGAAAAGCTCCAAACTCCTCCAGCACGGGGAGGATGGCACGAAAATAACAGGACTGAAATCTAAGGGAAGACCTCCAGCCCAGGAGAGTTCAAGACTGTGAACCTGCTGGTTTGTTTGAAGTTGCTCCTCATCCTTACAAGTCACTCATGCGCCTGCCCCTGCTGAGACATCTGCTTAGTATCACACTCAGGGTGGATCTTAGCGACTGTCCCAGACCTGGCATCTTCAGGGTTGGCCAAACTCACCCATTGCTGCTCTGGAACAGGAGTTGCCACCTTCTGCTACAGCCTTTCCCAGCCCCTAAAGACAGGCTTGGTCTGATAGTATGGGAGACCACATCCTACCTGAGGATTCACAGAGGGGTGACAGGAGCCATCTCCTTTCTTAGCATCGCCCCATGCACCACACACATCCTGTGATGCTGCAGCACCTGCACAGCCCACAAGGTGCTGGTTAAATCCAGCTCCATGTGCTTTAACAGTGTGAAAATATTGCTGCCTTCACACAAAGGCTCTATAAAATGAGATACAGAAGTGAGAACCTGAGGCCAAAACAGTCTCACTCTCATTTTCTCCCAACCCCTCTCTCTGAAAAAGCCACAGCACTCTGTCCCCCAGACAGGACAAGTCCCCACTTCACTCTTTTCCTCTTCAGAAGGAGCCTTTTCCAGGTCCTGGGGCTCTGTCTGAACCCCTTCCCTCCCCTGGAGGCACCTGGATCCTGGAAGAACACTACCCTAATGGGTTACATCTCATTACCGAGACCGCAATGTCAAACCACGTCTCTCCCTCCCTTCAGCATCTGTCTCCACGGTATCCAAGCGCCTCAGATGACTAGAAAAGTCCCTTTGTGTGTTTTCCCAACCCTTGGCTGTACAAGCACCATTTAATCAAGCTCAGTAATGAAGCCAGAACAGGCTGTGCAGCCACAGGCAGGATCAGCACAGACTTTGAACCAGAGGTGGGGGCCGACCCCGCTGCCCACAGGTGACAAAGGGGACAGGGGGAGCAATGGGGAAGGGCACCTCTGCCATGCTCCAAAGGGTCCAAGCAGCCTCAAAGCTGCAAACAGCCCCCATGGGCACTTCAACTATAACCTAAGTACATGTGGTAAATCCCAAAGCTGTCCTTACACATTAACACCAAGAGATATTTCATTCTCCAAGTTTCCCAGGCTTTGAGTTTAACCCTCAGTAAAAACAACGCTCACCTCAGGACCCCTAAAAGACATTTAGGGCACAAAGTCTGTGCTTTGGAGTGTACCCCTGGCTGGCACCACAAGCCCAGACGCTGCTGCCAGCTCCCAGTCTCACTTCTGAACACGATGCCTGCTCTCCAGGGTCGGCTTCCTCCCTCTCTCCAGGATCTTCCTCACATGGATGCTGTTGCCATGTGCTTTAATTAGCACTTTCCCCTCATGCCTGGCCAACTTCTCCTGCATACAGCACTTGTGAAATGACTACCCCACTCTGTAAATCACACACCAGGAGACACCTCTCCTTCCCACGCCATCCTGGCAAGGGTCCTGCCCTGCCAAGCATCCACTGGATGAACTGAGGGGCTTATTACACCCAATGGAAGGTGCTTGGGACACACAGCTTTCCTAAAATCACCTCCTCTGGTCTGAGCTCTCTCGATGTTCAATGTGACACCACCAGCTCCCACCCACAGCTTTAAACCACTTGTGGCTTTTCCCTCTCCTATCAAATCTACAAGTGCTGGAAGTGGGATTATATGAAGATCTCACACTGTAAAGAGCCAAAAAAGCATCGGTAGAGCTGCAGGAGCACTGTTAAAAGTTTGCAACCATGACCTGGGATCACCTCAGAAAAGCCACAAAGCAAATAAAAAGCACCTCAAATTGTAGAATCCCAGACTGGTTTGGGTTGGAAGGGACCTTAAAAGCTCATCTCATTCCAACCCTGCCATGGGCAGGGACACCTTCCACCAGACCAGGTGCCTCTAATAAGCCAAAACTTAAGTTAACTAACCACAATACATGACCTTTGTTCACCACCTCATGCTCTGGGCTTTGACCCTCCTCCTCCAAGTAATTAACCATTACTATTACTAGTAGGGAATGACTCTTTCCCCCTAATCACAAGGGAGGAGAAACGCATTTGCAGCCAAGTCACTGCTTGCAGCCTGTGCTGCACTGGTGGAAAAGACTTCAAACAACCTTTATTTCCTGGAAGCACGTTCAGGATTCTGCTGCTGCCATAAAACTCACTGCAAGCTGTTCTGGGCAGGGACTATCTCTGTGCTATACACTTGCACAGTGCCTGTCCCAGCCCCCAGGCCCTACTACAATGTAAATAATGATAATCCCTCACTCAGCAATACAATGAAACACTTGCATGGTATTAAAAATTATTTAAAATTCATACCTACATTGGGAAATTATTCAGTAAACTCTAATTACTTATCAAAAGCAATGACGATAGTTTTAAGGAGAGGGAGTGCCCATAAATACAGAGCCATAAATAAACTGCTTCTCGGTAGCACGAATTAATTTGTATTTAATTGCTAGAAATTGCTATCAATTACTAAACATTCCTTGCAGAATAGGCAAATTCTTTTAAGAACAATTTCAATTGCTAATTGGAAGTATGGTTTTATTTTTTTTTCTTTTTCCTCTTTCTCATCCCAGCTCCTGCCGAGTGCAGGACACATCCCAGCCGGTGGACTTCTGCATTTTGGAGGGCAGAGAAAGAAACTAAGATGCTGCTCAGGCTTCAGGAGGTTTCACCACCTGTAAAACCCTGAAAGCACAAGAAAACTGGTGCTGAGAAACACCCCTGACACAGCAAGGATAGTGATTCCTTGCAAAAGATTGAAAGGAGGGAACTAAGAGCTGGAAGTTACACATCCATCACGCATCGGGGAGAAAAACACACCCCAGGGACCACGTATTTCTCCTGAATGCTACAGCAAAGCCATGCCAGACCCTGAGGGAGGTTCCCTGTGTCCCCCTGCCTCTTTCCAGAGCTGGACCTGCCCTCCCTTGGAGGCTGCAGGAAGGATGCTCCCACACATGCCATGTGGCAGGAGAGAAGGAGAGCTGCATTTCTGGCTGCCACTTCCCATGTCTCCATGCTGAACAGCCCTGGTATCACTCCTGACTCATTTTCTGGTGTTTTCTGCTTTGCTGTTGGCATAACATCCCATCAGCACAGTTAATTACATCCACGCTGAGTGTGAAGGACAGGCTGAGTCTCGCAAGGAGCTGCCGGCTGTGAATCCATCCCGCTGCTCTCGTAAAACAGCTCCCATGGATGCTGGCAAAGTGCATGGAGGTCCTTCCACGTGCGAGACAGCAGCCCCCAAGAGGGTTTCCCATGCAAAGCCAGGCTTTGGGGATGCTCTCACTCCCACATCCCTCCAGTCTTCCCTCAGCATCCCTGATCCAAGCTCAGACTTATGGACTGAAACATCCTGTGTTAGGGCTGCCCCATCCATGGGGGTGTTCAGGGCAGGTTGGATGGGGCTTGAAACAACCTGGTCCAGTGGAAGGTGTCCTTGCCCATGGAACTAGCTGAGCTTTAAGGCTCTTTCCAACCATTCTATCATCTGTATGATCCTCGTTGCCCAAACAGAGGTTACATAGTCTTATAGGTAAGTTTGGTGGTAGCACAGAAGGCAGAAGAAACATCTGCCCATGACAGATGATCAGCCCTTTGCCTGCAGAGAAAGCTCCAGGTGCAGAAAGCCCCCTGCTCCATCCCCAAACCCATTCTCCTGGGTGGAGACACATGTATATCCACGGGTGAGAGCAGATCAGAAGCTGGGGAGGTGCTGGGAAGGAACCAAGGAGCTGCTCAGGCTTCAGGAGGTTTCACCAGCTGTAAAACCCTGAAGGTGCAGGAAAACTGCCCCTGAGAAACATCCCTGACACAGCAAGGATAGCGATTCCTTGCAGGGGATTGAAATGAGGGAACTAGGAGCTGGTGTCTACAGCTCAAGTAAAGAGACCCAGGGTCTCTGGGACTGTCAATCCAACATCCAGCCATCGCTCCATCACCGGTCCCCCCAGGACCAGGCTGACAGTCACAGGGAGGCAAGTGCCAGCCATGACAAGCAAAGCAAATGACACGCACATCTCCTGCTTACAATAACAGCCCTTCCGTGTCTAATCCATCATATTCGATGCAGATCTCTTACCCTGAAGTGTTGTCAATGAGGATTTAATTTAGTGCTAATTAGACAAATATTGCATGTTGAACAGCCATTGATTATTAAGAGACAGGGAGCACAGTTTGGCTCGGGAGTGTGCATGGACACGCTGGATTATATCCGGGATGGGGCTGGTAAATGTCTTGCTGTTTCTAATCATCAGATAGTAATTAACGTCCAATAACTTGTAACTTGGTTTATCATTATAGATTTAGGAAGGCAGTAATAGTACTGTATGCTAATTAAATATCAATTGATTATTTAAGGCATATAAAGATTTAGCAGCAAGGTAATAGATATACACAGTTGTTAAACTTTAATATCCATCACACAGCATTCTCCTGTACTATTAAGTTAGTGTTTAATGAAAATGAGTGTTGCTCCTCAAGGAAACTTTTAGATGGGATTTTCCAAAGTGTTCAGCAGTGTGCAAGTGACCCAAGGCTCAGAGTCCCTCAAAGGAACAAAAAGTCAGGAAATCTGGAGCCTCAAGTTAAGTGAGAGGTGGTGGTGAAGCCCAAGGCGCTTCTAAACTTCCCATCTGAAATTTTGCATCTCAGCTTCCCCCTCACTACATGCAAAGGCACCAAAAAGAAAGACAAATTGTCAAATCCCTGCTGGAATAAAGCTTTCAAACCCCAGCCCTGCGTTTTCTGGCATCCCACCAGCCCACAGAGCAGCCTCATCCAAGAACACAATCGAAGAGACCAGCACAAGGAGCTGAAGTCTGGAGCAAGCTTCCCTAAATATTAACTGGAAAGGAATCAATAGGGCTCTGCCACCCCCTCGCCCACGATGCCCACCCCAAACAGCTGCCTCTCCCCCCAGGATGGGGTCTGACCCCATGCCCAGCACCAGTAATTTGGGAAGGCTGTGAAGACTGAGCTCCTTCCCACGTGGGAGGAAAAACCAGAGATGAGAGGCAGAAGCCCAGCATCTGAAAGGGAAAAGATAAATGGCTTCGGAAGGGAAAAAACCTGCTGGACTCCGTGGGTTTGGCAGCACCCTGCTAAGTGCAGCATCAGTCTTGAAAACCAGCTGCAAGCTCAGCAATTGCAGGACAAAGCACAGGATTGGGAGAGCGATGCCAGAGTCAGGGATTCATCCCAGAGGGAGCACATGGCCAGGACCAGGTGGTCTTGGCCACCTTGTATAGCTCCTGGCTTGGGGCTGTGGGTCAGGAGAGGGACAGTGGAAGGAAAGCACCTTTGAGTAAAGGGAGCTGCTTCCCGCAGATGGGCTGGCCCTGGCACTGATTTACCGGGCAATAAAAGCAAAATCAAGGAAAATGCTTCAACTGCACCTCTGAGAGTCCACAGCCTTGGTTATAGAGTCTGGGCAGGCCCCAGCTGCCTCTTAAAACCTTCTCTTGTGCACAGTGGGTCTGATGGTGACTGGGGAAGGGGTGCAGGGGCTGCCTGGCTCTGTGATGGTGCTGGAGCATGGCCCCCTCAGCCAGAAGGGGAGGAGAAGCACTGCTGCTTGGGACCACCATCCAAAAAGGCAGCAGAAGGCAGCAGGATGAAGCCAGCAGCCATCCTGCACTGGGCTGGCAATCCCCAATTTCTGGAAGGAAAACCACTATGCTCCACGATGGGACATTCTCACATAGGATACCCCAGGATGGGGGGCTAGAACGAGACATCAGTAACTGCACGATGGTACTGCAGACGCCTCCAAAGCCCCCAGTGGCAGCCCACAATGCCAGTCCTGAAGCACAATGATGCTATGGACAGACACACTCTGGCACAAGGAGGTTCAGGAGAGAATCCCCCAAGCCCTCTGTGCCATCCAGCAGGATATTACCAGTCAGCTGCAGCCTGAAACTACTGCAAAGATGGCTTTTCCTACCAGCTGGGAAAAGGGTTTATATCACGCTGGGTCTCAGAAGGAGAGAAGGACCTTACAGAGACCAGCCTGTTTCCCTACAGCAGCTCCAGACAGTGGTTCCCACCCCAGGTTTCCCAGGGCAGCAGCTACAGCCTTGCCTGGGTCACTGTCTCAGGAATCTCCTGCTTCCCCCTGCCCATAAGGCTTGTTACACCTCCACACAAAGGAGATTAGATCTGACACAATTTCTCCTTGACAAATCTCTGCTGGCTGTGGTACAACTTCTTGTCCTGTCCTAGCTGATCACAAATGATTTCAGCAGTTTGCTCCAGAGCTTTCCCAGGATGGAAGGTGAGTGATCTCCTAGGATGGTTTCTCCTCCCTTTCCCACACCTGACCCTATTTGACCTTGCCCTGATCTGGAGCATCTCCTGCTCTCTGGGATGAGAAGCCACAGTCCTGATATCGCTCCAGCCAGTTCCCTGCAGAGCCAAGCAGGAACAGCATCAGCCCAGACTATTTCTGTGGGAACTCCAGCAAAAGAGCAGAGGCTGAGAGAAACCCTTCCTAAATAGTTTTGCAGCAGAGTTTACCTGAGCTGCAGCAGGCAACAAAGAGAAACGTCAAGAGCAATGAGACGAGGCAGGGCAGGCATCGCAGCAGATAAAGGATTCTTCAGGTATGAGACAAAACCAGCTTCGGAAACCTTGCAGAAGTGAGTTTAAAGTCTCCAGAGGATATCAATTGAGAGCCTGTCACTTGGTGTCAGGATAACTTTCTGGACAGCTCTCGGAGCTTGTTAAGCTCTTGCTTGGGCTGCATTTGAGCTCTGGTGGCAGTGCTGTCTGTGAGCACGAGTGCTGAAACCCGAGATGAAAAAAGACCTGCTGAGTCTGTGCAGCTTCTCTGTTATCCCTTCAGCATCCCCCAGCACGACCTGCAACACCCCAGTGGTGATGGGCACTGCCAAGTCAAACACACGTCCCCTTCAAGGAGAGGCAACACCCCAAAAATGGGCTGTTCTCACCCTAAAACATGAGCTGGGGTGTCCAGGAGGGGTTTGTGTGTGCAGGAGGGGAAATGCAGGATGGGAAATGCAGAATGAGCTGCAGTGGCCTGTGTAAAGCAGGTGGTCAAACCAGACGGTCGTAACACTGTCTCAGCATCACAATCTATGGCTCTGGAAAGAAAAGAGGCACTTTCCCCACAGCAATCATTTCATCAAAACCCTGCAAGACTCCTACTGTTCCTGCTAGCCCTGGATCCCTAACTTTAATTAAGTCCAAAGAGCCTTCCCGCAAGAACAAGGGAGGAGAGGGTGACTCAGACAGCGATGGGACCAGTCGGCGCAATTACCGTACAGTTAGGAATATTAATTAAAAACAGCCCTCCTCCCAGTAAAATAATAATAATAAAAAAAGCCAAACTAATCAATTCTACTTAAAGGAATATATGGGGATAAGGAGCAGGAGCAGGGAGGGTGATGGAGGGAGAGGTGGGATGCGATGTGAATGCTAACAGCTTCCCACCGTGGCCGCTGCCGCAGTAAGCCCCAGGCCTGGCTGCTTCCCACAGTTACTTGGGAGTCTCCTTGGAAATGGACTCAATCTTCCCCTCTACCTGCTGCAGCATCGGAGCAACTCCCTGATCGCACACAGGACTTTAAATCTCGGCATTAACTGCCTTGATTGAATTAAATGCAACACCACGGTAAAGCAGGCTCTTCATTTCGGGGGTAAGGATGGAGCCCTGCTCTCCTGCTAACGGCACTCTTGGAAATGATGAGTTGCTCATGGGTTATGCTCTTTAAGAAAGGAAAGGAAAAAAAAAAAAAGAAAAGTCATCTGATAAAGTGGGTTATAAAACTGGTGGTGGTAATAAACGGAGAGCCAGGAGCCTGATGCAAAGCCTGCAGAGAAGGCAGAACCCGCTGTAGGGAGGGAATATCTGAACTGTGATTAATACGTGACGGTGGAGGGGCAGTGCAGATGCCACCTGTGACACAGGGGACAACAAGGGCAGCAGGGAACCTCACCCTGGCACCACAGGGAGGGTCTCAGTGGAGGATGATGAGTGACTGGCTCCCAGGTGTGGAAGCTGAGGGAGGAAGGTGGCTGGTAGCACAATCCCCTCTCGACTGCAGTCGCCACAGTCACCACAGGACAGAAGGGGACAAAGCCAAGCAGCCACATGATGTGATGGGAACAGCCTCACAAGGACTGCTCATCCTCCAACAAAGCTACTGGCCCCTGACTGAGAGCTGCAGGAAAAGGCATCTCGTGCTCAGGTTCATGCAAGGGAAGGAAAAGAGTCTGGGAATACTCAATGTCTGGAGCCATTGCAGGAAAGGGCTCAGAGGGGAGGAAAACTGCTAAGAGCACAGCTCTGGTACGCCCAACTCCTACCTGAAACACTCCAGGCATGTCACTCCAATCCAGACCTGCAGGGTCCAAAATCACCACAGGGGGTGAAGAAGAGCTTCCCACCCCTCCCTCCAAAAAAATCCCACACTCGTCCTGCTTTCTTGGGACTTGTCTGCCTCTCCACAAAATGAGGAAAACAGGAACAGGCTCCCATGGCTCCTGCAAGCCATGACACAGAGCAGGATCTGGCACAAGAATGTGTCCAGGGACATAAACCATTTCTCTTTATCAGCCTCCATTGTTATCATCACATTAATATCTTCTCCAGAGGCAGGATGGATGCTCAGGCGCCCGGGAAGCACTCCTGGCCCCTCCCTGCCCCTCCACAGGAGCAGGACAACCTGTGACAGATACCCACAGGAATTACGGCAGGTTCCCGGGCATAGACACGACTATCGGTTCCTTTTTATGAGCCTTCATTGTTATTACCACCTATTTCTTTTTACATTCCTGCCAAAATACCAAACATTAATCTCCCTCGCTCCCTGCAGGCAAAACATGGGTAATTGGATTTATATGGGTTAGAAATTTGTTAGATTTTTATATATATATACACACATACATGCACACACAGAGGGAAAATACAAAAACAGGAGGTGGGGTGATGCACCATCCCACTGGGACTGGCCCTGGGATTTGGGTACCAGTTGACTGAAGTCAAAGCCCCCCACATCTCAGTCCAGCCAGCTGGACACACAAAGGGAGTTACCAGTCATGGATTTTTCCTTGTACCATCCTTTCCAGTGCTCTGGTTTCCCCTTCACCCATTCCCTTCTTCTACCTTACATTTTTCTTTTCCCCCTCCCACCTTTTCTTTCTGTTCTTTCACTTTCTCTCTCCTGGCCTCCCATTCCTCTTCTCTCCAGCTCCAGCCTGGTGGTGACACCACACACAAGCCTTGGTACGCCAAGTGAAGAAAAAACAAAATGCTCTGGTGACATCTCCTTGAGTGACCCCAGTCTGAACCCACCAGCACTGGAGATGGTACAAAGTACCTCATCAGCATCAGCACCATTTACTGATTTTTTAGAGTATTAGAAAAAAATCTTAAGTTTACAATTTAAACCGCAACAGTTGTTGTTCTTATTATCCTCCCCCTCTGCAGATAAACAGACTTTGAGACCCATTTGTATCCCGAGGAACAAGTCCATCAAGTGAGTATAGTCATGGAAACAACTCGTTTTCAGCAAATCTTGGAAAATATAGGAAAACAGAAGTATAAAATGTGAGTATTTTGCACTAAAGATCCGACCTTCAAGGGTTCTGTCTGTCAGGGAAGACAAGACCTACACATCAAATCAAACCTGCAGTAAACAACCCATTACAGGCTAAAAATTGCTGGCAGGGGCTGTGGGGAAATTATTTTTCTCATTAAAAAAAAAAAGAAGAAAAAGCAGCACATCCTAACCCTCTAAGGCTGCTCACAAGGACAGAAGGAGAAGTGATAGTCACCGAATCAGATATTTCTTATGAACTGTCTGCTTGGCTGCAGTATCTAAAGATTATCACTTAAAACAATATGTCCAGCTGTTGTAAAAAGCATCTGTGGTTTAGGGCTGAGGAATGCAAGGAGGAGGCAAACTGTGAGAGCAGCCAAGGGAACAGAGAAACTCTTCGGAAAGCGGGACTGTGAAAGACAGGCACTGTGCCCCCGTTTTGTTTAGCAGCATTAACACCTAATCCTGTTCCCGAAACAAAGACCTGAGCTCCTGGAGCACCGTGCGTGATCCAGGGAAGGACAGCTATTACCAGGGAGTTTATTATCCTTGCAAAATGATCTCGTGTACCCTATAGCGAGAGGATTACTAACAGTTCAGTCTCATCCCCTGGAGGTAAATATCACCACTTGGAACTATTTCTGGCTGGTAGAGCTTAAAAACTTCACGTGGGGGTTGGCTTTTTGCTAGGGAAGAAGAGGACCTTCTCAGAGCCTGCATCCTGTCCCTTGGAGAGGCAACAGTGAGGGTCCTCCTCCCTCAGCAGACCCCACCAGCTCACTGCACTCTCAAGAACAAGATTTCCTGCAGCAAAACCCCAGAGTTCTGGTTACAACCTGTGTCAGCAAGGCTTGAGCTCCCTGATGTTCGAGTCCAGCCCTACACCCACGGCAAAACCTGCCTGGTGCTGGCTCAGCAGGAGAGGTGTTGGCACAACCAGCAGCCAAAGCCTTGCTGGCTGAAGGTGAGTCCCCCAAGAGCCAGTCCTGAATCTCCTCCAAGTCATCCCTGAATCTCCACCTTGCACAGCAGGACTGTGCTCTTGGAGCAGGGACAACAAACCATAGGGAACACCAACCTCAGGGACAACAAACCACAGGGAACACCAGTCCCAGGGACAACAAACCACAGGGAACACCAGTCCCCGGGATAACCAGTCCAGGAACAACAAACTGCAGGGATCACCAGTCTCAAGGACAACCAACCTCAGGGACAACCAACACTAGGGACAACTAGCCTCTCCCTGCACAAGCCAAGCTGCCACCACAAACAAACCAGCAAGCCCTGACACGAGATGAAGACCAAAATTCATCCCACAACAAGGACACCAGATCTTGAGCTCCCTCCAGCACGTCCTTCCCTGATGCCCACAAGGACAATGGTGTGGCTGCAAGGCTGCTCCAGTCCCACCAAAGAGAGAAGGGGGCACAAGCTGGTTGGGTACCAGCTCCATGACCTCAGCATGTCATTTTGGCAGCATCACTTGCCTTGGTGCAGCAGGCAGGGCAGGAGGGAGCCCTCCTGCAACCCCCTGACCTTTCTCCAACCACCCTTCCAGCAGCTGCAATATTACAGTGAAATTAGCGGGCACTGTAATTACAACTATCAGGAGCAGATAAGACAAGTTAAATACCAGCTACCTAGGGAGAAATTATTATGCCAGCCAGGAGGATCCAAATGCCAGAATCCTTGGCTGTAATTTCACTGAGTCGCCAATTACAGCTCCGCCACGCAGCGAGCTCTACCTTGGAAACGGCAGGTATATATTTAGCTGCTCCAGAAAACTTTTTGGGTAGGAGGGGAGGGGGGATAGGAGGGGGCAGCGATGGAGCAAGTCCTCGCTAATCTGCTCTTCGCTAATCCCCAGGCTTTTAGCATTTGCACACAAAAAGCGGTGACTCTCTTCCCGCTTCCCAGCAAGGATTTAACAGCAGAGACGTGGCTGCATTAACACTTCTTTTCTCTGCCAGGGCCGTGGCTGCACGTTGCAGGTCGGCAGGTGAGTGTCACAACCCCCATTAACAGGTAGGTACACGAAGCGTCGGCGGTTTGACCAAAAAAGAGGCAAAACCCCCTGATTTCCTGACTTTGCAGACCTATGCCTGCAGACTGTGGTCCTGCTGCCTGCTCCTGCTGGTTGTACTTTACTGAGGTCTCATCGTGTGCTGGCAAATAGACTGCAGTAGGTTATTATACAAAAAGAAAGGGAAAAAAAAAAAAAGGAACTAAAGCAGCGTTGTCAGAAATAATTAAAACGATAATTGCAAAAATAAATGGAAGAACAGCATCTCATGATGTTTTATTCGGGCTTTTTAGTTTTAATTGGAATTGTTCTCATACTCGCTAATTGACAGCATACAGCCAGTGCAGAAGCTTATGAGAATGAGCAAAGCTATCCTGGCTTTTTGGTCTCTTTCATGGGCAAGAAACGGGGGAGGCCACGGGTTCACCAGAAGCAGACAAGCACAGGGGATTTGACTTGAAAATTTGCCTTTAAATACAGAGATAAAGCATCTATGTATTGTTTAGTTTAGAGAAAAGCCAAGTTGTACATGCCAAACATTTCTGGTACCACCTCAGCACTACCTATGAACACTCACTCTTCTAAACCACTGCTGTTGGGTCCACTTTATAGATGGGGAAACTGAGGCTGAGAGCAACAGAGGGGCCTTCTCAAATCCTGGTATCCCTGAGGCGACAGCCAAGGAGACAACCCAGCACACTCCATCTCCCAGAGCCTCTAAAACACACTCTTTCCCCTAAAAAACATCCCCACAATATTTCTTAAATACAGATAAAACCATAAAGCCTTGAAATTTTGAGCAGCTGTTGGTTTATGTCTTTATGAACTGCACTGATGCCTGTTATAAAAGGTCGGTTTGCCAGCGGCACAGCACGATAATCCCGTTTACACCCCCGTTTTAACACCACTTGAGTATCTGCCTGTCAGTGAAGATCCACCACTGTGATGCAGCTGGGATAAAACCCAACCAACGTTTCCATCCAGGATCAACCCACCAGGATTGCCAACCATGACCTGCCAGAGATGCCCCCACAGCAACCCCAAGGCACGCGTCCAACAAGCAGCGTGTGGAGAAAGCTGAGACTCAATGGCACTCTTCCCAAAAAAACAGGAACTTAATCCTTGTTTCCACACCAAATCCCAGCTGGGAAATTAAAAAGTGGCCTTCTTCACCCTCCCTGCTGGTTACCAGCGTGCTCCTTTGCTCCATTTCATGTCCCAGACTGGTGAGGAACACGGGTTACTGCTTCCATCTCAACACCTGCCCCACTTCATCGGCAGAAGGTTTTGTGTTTCAGAATGAGGAAAGAGGCAGCTTGATTTTATTTTTAATAGCACACAGAGAATTTGAAAAGTGCCTTGAGTTCCCCAGAGAGGAAAGGTGCCTGACTGTTAAGGGAATTGTTTGTTCTTACCATAAAAAGTAGTGAATTATCAACAATCTCTGCTTAAAACAGCGAAATTATTTGCTGCTGATCTAAGATGACCTACAAGTTGCCTGCAGATGGAGCCTGAGTTTCTGTGAGGATTATGCTGAGCCTCCCTTGGAAAAAGGGTGGAGAGCTGGAAATGGAAGTGCCCAAAATCCAATACAGGAAACTCACACCAGCCTGAAAAGCCCCCAGGCTTCCTCCACCACTTGCACACGGCTGTGCCCTCTCTTACATCTCCTTTCTGCAAGGCCACGGGTGGTTAAAGAGCTGATCTTGGGAAGCAAAGAGCTCCACCAGCCCTGCAGAAGCCAGGGAGATGTGCAGGCTCAACCTGTCTAATGACCAGGATGGAGGATGGTGGGAGAGGACCTGGCCACTCCAGACCTAAGAGGACTGGGGACAATTCTGCAAGAGATACACACTGGAATCACAGGCCTGAGATTTTCCAACTCCCTCATTTGAGCACCAAATGCCATTTGCAGGGAGGACAGCAAAGGACACCACATCTGCTCATACTGTGGTGCACAGACTATTCACCATCTAAACACCATCTACCACAAACACCACCCACACAGAAAGACTCCCCAGGTGGTTTCCCCTTCCTGGCTCTCCTACAGGGTATCACAGCTTGCAAATAAAAAACGATTTCACCACTTAGACCCTCCACCTTTGGGCTCCTGCCTTCAACCTGGCACTGATGCCTCCACTTTGGCTTGCTTTGTGCAATTCCCTGCCCACCTCCAGATCCCAAGGGAAGATAGAAAGGTGCTTGCTACCCAGAGGCTGCAGGGAAATAGGAAGAGGGGGACCACTGGGAAACAGCAACACCAGAAGAGATGGGGCAGACTGGGAGCAAATGGGAGCTGGAGGGCAGAAAACTCACTGCAGCAGGCAAAAGCTGAACTTGAGGAGGAAAAGGGAGGGGTGAGAGCATGGAAAAGATGCACCAGAGAGCCTGGGCAGAAGCAGATGCTAAGAGGGGAGATAAGCAGATGCTAAGAGGGGAGATAAGCAGAGAACAGGTTTTTTGGGGGCAGGGGCTCCCTCTAAGTGCCAGCAGCAAGGGGATGCAGAGTTCCTTATGAGAAGGCTAAAACACCCCACTCCAGAGCTGGCTGCTTCACAAACATGCCCTCCTGCAAACAGCACAGAAAAGAGGCCAGAAGCTTAAAAATAAAAAAGAAAAAGAGAAAAGAAAAAAAAGAAAAAAGAAGATCCAAGTCAGCCCTCTGCTGGCAGCACACTCGGCTGGAGTTGCAGGGGCTCCCCAGGGAAGGGGCTCAGCCCCCTGCCCAGCAGGCACCTATCCTGCTCCAACCTCCACCAGCACTGCCCCAGAGAGCCCCAAACCCCACACTTCACCAAGGAGACAAATTCCAACAATGAGGCAAAGAGTACCAAGGCCAAAGGCACCTCTCAGGGGGGACCTGTCCTTCTTTAAACTGCCTTGCTTGCTGCAGCTCAGGTTAATCATCATCACAGCCCAATTAGGAAGAGCACAAGGAAACAGAGCCCTCTACTCTCCAGCTGTGCCACGGCCCCCAGTTACACGGGGCGATGACAAGTGTGTCCCAGTGGGTCCCTGGCAGGAGCAAGGAACAGGAATGTGCCCAGCACAGCCAACATCCCAAAGTGTGGCAGTGGCCGTGGTGGGAGGCAGACAGGAGACCAACGCCTCTCTCAGCAGCACTGAACTCACAGAGCCTCCAGCCAGAGCCTGATTCCCACCACCACGTTATGCACCAAACAGTCCCCCTACAAAGCCCCACTAAGCCACAGAAAGGCTACCTGACCACCCAGGCAAGCAGAGCACCCTCTGCTCAAACCAGCAGCGGCTCCTCATCCCTGGCTCGGCTGTACCGGAGAGCGTGACACGCTCTGCTTGTGCCATCCCCGTGCCTGGCTTTGGGAAGAGCAGCTGCTCTGTGCTGCAGCCCTGTCAGCCCAGACCTGTGTGTGGGGCACGCTCTGCTCGCTGATGCAGAGAAACCAGCAGACTAACTCCAGGCTCGCATCCCACCATCCCCATGCTCCTTTCCCAAGTCCCACAGCTCCCGGATTAACCAGCTCGCGTCCTCCCAGGGCTGCCTGAAGCACGCACAGCACGACCCAAAGCCCCAGCCACGAGCTGAGTCCCCACTGCCTCCCAAAAAAAGGCTGGGCTGCTCTCTGTCCATCTGGACAGGCTGCTGGGATGCTGTTCTGAGCTGTTCTGCTACCTGGGCACTGCACCATGTACACCTGTAACTCATCCAGGGAATGCAAAGGGATGCTCGGCTCTATTGTGCAGCACAGAAGTGGCCCATCTGCATATAAGCTGCCTGTGTTTCTCCTACATCAAACAACGTAAGGGAAAGCATCCATCAGAATTCATAAGATGCACCCCTGGAGTAAAAGATTGATTTGATATTAACGGATTCGTGCGGAGACTATAAAGTGATCAAGGCAAAACACTGACACCTCGGAGGCATCGCAGCGCTGGAAACCCGCTGGCAGCGCAGGCTGGACCCCGCTCCCTCCCACCCGGCCGCAACTTTGGGAGTGTCAGGCAGCGCTAACTCAGTGTCTGCCACCTAAGCAAGCCCCTGTGGCAGCTCCCCGTCTGGCACCCGCAGCCCCTCCGGGATGCTGCCAGCCCTGCCCTGCCGCCCGCACAGCACCGCTGTGCCCCTCCCCACAGACGGTGTCCCCCACCACCGTGGGGACCAGCTGCCACCCGAGGCATCCCCTGCCACCACAGGGACAAGCCCCTGGGACACGCACGAAGTCCCCAGCGGGTTCCCAGGACCCTCTGGCAGTCCCGCTGGGCGCAGAGCATCCCCCAAAGAGCCACAACCAAGAGACCCCCCCCCCCGCCCCCCCCACC